>VWZG01004261.1:928126-946968 GCA_013396735.1 Grallaria varia | reverse complement strand
TCCTGGGGATGCGTGGCCTGGCGGCTGTGGTGCTGGGGTGACAGGGCTCCAGGACTGTGGTGGGGAGGGGTGGGGGAGTCAGGGGTCATGAGACACCCCCACCATGAACCTGGAAGGCCTAGAGATGATTGCAGTGCTGGTGGTCTTGGTCCTCTTCGTCAAGGTGCTGGAGCAATTTGGCCTCTTCGAGCCTGTGTCCTTGGAAGGTAACGGGTGTGGGCGGTGCTGGCACCTCCGGGAACACAAGGGGCAGGCAGTGGTTGTCCAGAGCTGCCCCCAAGGATGCTCCAAGGCTGCTGCATCCATGAAAGAGTCCTGGGATGTGGTGTCCATCTGCTGCTTGTAGGGGCATAGGATGCAAGGAGTGGGGTGTCCTGCCTGTTGCAGTGGCTGAGGATGTGGGGAGGGCAGAGGGCTGGCAGGGTGTCTGCTGTATGGTGGTGACTTTGATGTGTGCTGGGGTGCTGTGGGCTGAGACTGTGTGGCATATGGCATGCATGTGGGCACCAGGGTGTTTTCCAGCACCTCTACAGGGGTCAGATGTTACCAGAGACCATGGTCACCTCACCCTGCACATGAGGTATCAGACTCAGCACCAGCCTGCAGAGCAGCCGGGATGGGTGCCTGCTGGGCTCCCTGCTCCTGGCTCTCTCCAGGGCCCCCTGTGGCCCTTGGTCAGGATGGGGGAACACAAAGGGGCCGTGCAGCTGGGGATGGGCTGTGCAAGGTGCTGAGTGGTATGTGTGTAACACACTTGTCGAAATCTGGATCTGCTTGGGGGACTCTGTATATGGTGGGAGGGAGCTCAGGAATGTTTGGCTGGGTGCTCCCTGCACTCCCAGAGTGATGGGTGTGTGAAGGGTCCCCCCAGCCCTGCCCAGCCTCTGCCCATGCCTTCACACACATACAAAGGATGCTGCAGCCTGCCCAGTCCCTGGCATCAGGGCGTGCGCGGGGGGAGGAGGTGACAGACAATTTCCCTGGTCCACTGGTACCATGGGATGCTCTGCTCTGGTTCTCCAGTGCTGACTCTCACAGGGACTGGGTGTAGTGGTGAATGCCGGCTCCGCTCCACAAACAGTGCCAGGGCATTCCCTGGCAGCATCCTTGGGCTGCACTTGTGGGTTGGCTGTGCCTGGGGGTGGGGAGGGATGGAGCAAAGGGGGAGATCTTTTCTGATGCTGCAGACCTGCTCACAGGACAGAAAAGCATGGTGGATGGAAGATTTCGTTAGTGCTTAGCTGCTTGCTATGTCCCTGTCCTCCAGCAGCAGCACTCCTGGGTGGATCATCAGGAGGCAAACTGAGGCAGGAGCTGACCAGGCAGGCCTTGTGAGCCCTAGGGGAGGGCATGCTGACTGTGCCCAGGTTGAGCCGCCCTCCCCAGTTCTACTGGTGATTTTGGAGTTGCCTTCCCCACACCCTGGTTTCCCCCTTCCCAGTGCTTTTGCTTCCCCATGCAGCTGCCCAAAGCTTTGGACTAAATTCGGTGGCATTGACTGCATCTGCTCTGCAGCTCCCAGGTGCAGGGGAACGTGTTGAGATAGAGAGCCCCCCCCAGCTTCTGCATCAACCCTGCTGAGGGGCTCAGGACAAGGCAGGGGCCACTCCTTGGCTGGTGTGGCTTCTCCGTTCTCTGGGGCACACTTCTTGTCCTTCTGCAAGTGACTTTTTGCTGGCCTAGGACAGGGCAGGAGGATGAAGATGGGGTGTCCTGTGTCCAGCCTTGTCCCCATTCACCCACATCTCCATGCTGGGGAGCTGTGACTCCCTCAGGCCTGGCTGGAGATGCGCCCCAGCTGCAGCAGGGAGAATGGGACCCAGGTGCCCTGGATTGCCCGCAGTTGTTCCCACTGCCTAAAGGTGCCCAGAGGAGAGGGAAGCACATTGCTTGAGGGGCAGAAATTGACTGAGGTTCAGCTGAGCCCTGGGCATCATAAGAGAAGTCCTCTGTGTGAATGGCAGTGTTTTGGGATGGGGGTGAGATGCTGTTACATGGCTCACTTCGCCCTTTGATTTGAGAAGCAGCAGGTAGGAGATTGTGCTCTCTGTGGAAAGTCCCAGGCAGTGTCTGGGGCTGGGAAATGCTTTGTACACTCCAGAGGTTGTTTACAAGCCACGGCCCGGTCGACAGTGACAGCCCAGAGACCGCAAAGAGCCTGAAACCAAACACTAATGGCTCAGGTCTGCTAATGGACACAGGGCTCCACCACCTGCTCTGGAGCCATCGATGCTGCCTGCTGTGCTTCCCCTGCTCTGGCTGGTCCCCTGCTGATCCCCTGCCTGTGGTTGTCTCTCTGCCCAGGTTGTGCTGGTTGTGTCCCATGCACAGATTGTGCTGGGAGGTGTCCTGCCACCACAGTGATGGGCTGGGAATGGAGCACCTCCAGAGGGGACCAGAAAAATGCCCAAGCCCTGGGGATGGGTTAAGTGGGAGTGTCTTACAGATAGACCCTGTCTGACCCTGGGGGAACTTCAGGCTTGGTAAGTTCCCAAACTCAGCTGGATGAAGCCCCAGGCAGCCTGTCCTCCATTTGGAGCTGACTCTTCTCTGAACAAGGGCTTGGACGGAAGTGCTGACTGTCTGCACCCCCTTGCCCTGTCTGCTTGGCACCGTGTCCCCTTGGACACACAGCCTCGGTGGCACAGGCACAGCCACTGTCTGGCAGCAGCAATGGAGCATCTCCTCTGAGTGTGCTGTGCTCCAGGATCTCCAGGGCTATCGATGCTGGAACTGGCGTTGTTTACCAGCTGGATAATCAATGATGAACTATGTCACCCCACCTCTGCCCTGTGTTACAATGCCTGTTGCCAGCCCCAAATGTCTCCTGGCAGAGCAACACAGGGGTCCCAGCCCTCTGCCAAGAGTCTGCTTTGGCCAAGCACCCAGGATGGGGCAGGTGGAGAGAAACCCTATCAATTTTGGCTCCCGAAGTGCAGCATCAATAATTCAGAGCGGAGCAATTGGTCCTGGCTGGGAGGAGGGATGGCAGGAGGGAAAAGGCGGGAGAGCCACCCGTGTAGCTCAGCCTCAGATTAATATTAGATGAAGCTGCAGATTGCTGTCGGCAGGATAACTGATGCCTGCCCAGGGCTGTTCCTGCCTTGGCTGGTCAGGGTCTGTATGAGGGAAGGCAGGATTGGGGGTGTTTTGGAGAGCCCCAGCACAGGACCTCTGTCTTCCCTGGGGTGCTGTTGCTGTCCCAAAGCTGAGGATACAGAGAGGGAAACAGGGCTGCGGACAGTACGAAACCACTACAGAGTCTGGGGAGAAACTGGAGGGAGCAGCAGCCTGCCTGGCTGCCACAAGCACCCAAAAAGATGCCAGGCAGGAAGGTGGTGGCAGTGAGCAGTATAGACACCTCCTGGTGGCTGGCTCAGGGTGAGGGTACCTTCAGAGAGGCAAGAAAGTGAGTGTTCCCGAGGTGCTGGTGAGAGCAAAGCCCCGTGCCAAGCCCTGCTTTCCTCCTGCTTTCCAGGAACCCCTTTGGCAGGAGTGCTGCATCTTGACTGAAGGAGGGATTGGTCTCTTGGGATGTGATGCTGGGGTGCCTGGGCTCAGGGCATCGTCCAGCCTGTGGGTTTGACAGACCTGAGGGGTCAAGGCAGCCTGGCTGCAGGGGGCATCGAAATCTAGCCTGGGACAGCTGCAGGTGCTTCAGCTTAAAGTTTAGGGTTCCCTGGGCTGGGCTGCACCAGAGATTTCCCCATGTGGAGTGGATTTAACCCTTGCCTTTCTTTTCCAAGGGCTACCAGGTTTTTCAGCTGGCTGTAGAGCTGGGCAGGGTCTGGTGGCTGAATCAGGAGAGAGCAGCTGGCTCATGGTGAGGTCTTGCAAAGGAGGGAAAGGAGCAGGCACTGAGCTTGGATTCTGGCATAGTCTTATACTCTGAGGCAACCTGTAGCTGGGCCACATCCTGCCAACATGGGTCCTGGAGAAGAGGTCTCCCCTCTGTGGAGTATCTTTCACATGCTCTACACTGAGGGACATCGTACCTGTTTGTCCCTGTGAACACAGGATGGGATGCATTGTCTCACCCTGCCTGGAGAGGGTGAGTCTGGGGAAGAAGGGGACTTGGTCCTGGGTCTCCTTGGCTGTGACTGTCAGGGCAGGGCAGCTCTCCCAGCCCCAAAGTCCCCAAGGTTTGTGGTACCTGCGGCACACCCTGCGCCTCTGCTGCTGCGTGGTGACAGGTCCTGCTCAGCCCAACCAGACCTAATTAGCTTGTTGAATCTCTTCTCCCTCCGGCCTTGTGTTAATCACTTTTCACATTGCTTCCCTCCAAATTCCCTCTGGCCTGGCTTGCTCTTGCTGATGTGCCTGAAAAGGGAAGGAAGGGAACCCAGCTGGACATGGAGCAAGGACCCCGCTCTGCTGCATCCTGCTTCAGAAGGGGGCTCTGCGCCAGTGGATGGAGGGATAGGGAGTTCACACAGCCACACAGAGGTGAGAAAATCACAGACTGGAAAAAAAACAATAAATCTGGAGAGCAAGGGAGTCTATTGGGATGACCCTTCTTTGCAGCCCTGCTCTATTGTTGGAGGTTGAAACCTCCAAGTCCAATGAGAGAGGCTGAGGCTCTCTTGCACAGGGTTATATTGGAGTGCAGGTTGCTGTGGGAGCTCAGGGGGTCTCCTTCACCTCTCCCCTGCGAGGAACAGGGTTAGACCCGAGGACTGGGCACAGGTGGGAATAAAGGTGCCCTGGACTTGGCTCTATGGAGTTGTGCCGGTAGCAGGAGGTCTGATGTGCCATCCATGCTTGGCTGCAGCATCCCCTCCTGGGGACAGAGGAAAATGTCTCATTCCCCATGGGTGCCTGCCCTGGGGCTTGTTGTACTGCTGGGGCAGGCTGTGGCCAGATCAGAGGCAGTTTTTTGGTGAGAGATGCATAGACAACTGGCTAAAAAGGACTTTCTAATAATCACTGTTGCCAGGCTTAGGTCTCTGTCCTGCTGCCCACAAGGCAGGGCTTTGGGTGGGCTGCAGGGAGCCCCCACCCTGGCTGTCCAGCCTGACATGCTTCCCTCCCTCCAGACAGCACCCTGTGGGGCATGTTTTCTCCCAGCAGCAAGCAAGGTACCCAGGACTGACAGCCCCCAGCTGTGGCTGTGACTGACTTGGTCCCTGGGCAAGAGGAGGGGTGGTCAAAGCAGGTGTCTCCTTCCTTGCTGGATCTGTTGCTGCCAGACCAGCTGCCTGCTGGGGCTGTGTGTCTGGGGGATATCAGCTTCTGAGGTGCCCTGGGACCTTCAGGGGCTGCAAATGATGGACATCATCCTGCTGCTCTGATCCAGCCTCAAGCTACTCCATGCTCTAGGCATCATTGACCTGAGCAGGGGAGGTGGGAGGGACACAGGGATGGGGATGTGGCTGTGATGAGATGTGGATATTGTGATGGAGGTGCTCCTCCTGTCCCAAGGGCTGCAGGATGCTTGGGTGAGATTTGGAAGGATTACTGTGGTTTGGGGCATTTTGGTGTCTCGGGTGTCTGGCAGCATCAGGGTGTAGGGAGCTGGGGAAGGGAAAGTGTCTGGGGATGTTTCTAAGTGTTAGGATGTTGGGGTGGGAATATTTTTGGACACTGGAATGTGTGGTGTTGGCTGCAGGATGCTAGAAAGTTAGGGTGTCTGGGGGCATTAGGGTGGGGGATATTTGGGTCTGGAGGCACTGGGTGTGATGTGTGGGGGTGTTGGGGCACAGGGACTGTCTGGGCTATTGGAGTCTGGGGGCAGTAGGTTGCAGAGGACTGGTCTCTGTCAGATGATGGGAAAAAGGGCTGCAAGTAACTGGGGCTGGGGAGATGAGTGGGAGTTGGGAGGAAGGAGCAATAGATGTGGCATGCCACATCATGTAAGGCAAAGCTTGGAATTGGTGGCTATGGGGGGAACATGGGAAAAGAGGCTAGACCCCCTTTGCCCTTCCTGTGGGGCTGTGCCAGGGCTGGGGAGGGAAGAGGCTGTTGTGTGTTTGAGGTGTTGAGCTTCCTGGATTGGCAAGTGGGTGTTGTGGACAGGGCTGGATGTGGCCAAAGAAGAAGACCCAAAACATGTCAGTGATGGATATATGGCGTGTTGGTTGTGCCTGATGAGGGTGGGAGTGCAGGGAGCTGCACGGTGCCCCTGCCTTGTTTCCTTTGGCTGCCTTCCTTGGCTGTGTCACGGACAGTGCCACCGCAGACAAGGGCTGCCAACAGACTTTGCATGAGTGTGATTTGGGGTTTCTTTCCCTCCTTACTGGTGCTGGGAATGCTGTGAGATGAATGGATTGCAGATCACATCCCCTTGGGTAGCCAGATCTTGAGATGGGAGCTGTGATGGGAGGATGTGCAGATAGGAGTGGTCAAAGGCTGGGAGGACAGTGGGGTGCTGTGCCCAGTAGGTGCTTTCAACTCCCTTGTGATGGAGCTGCCTGAGATCTGGCTGGGTTGTGGCTGAGGCATGTCCAGGCTTTGTCCCTCTGTCTTACTGGGGAGGATATGGGGAGCACCAGCTCTCTTATAGAACATGGTACTTGTGGCCAAGAGGAGCTGCTGCTCTGCTGGGGCATTTTTTTTGGGCACCCTGAATGTGCTACTGGTTCCTGCTGCCAGAGATGTCCCTGCCATGGAGGTGGTGATGGGGGCAGGATGTGTCCCTCTGTGTGGGTTTTGCCACAGAGTGATGCACGTGGCTGTTCCAGGCCTGCAGGCTTACCTGCTCCATTTGGGGAACCCCTGTGCTCCACAGTCCCTTGGCACCTCTAACCTGTCCCATTCCCTGTTTGCAACACTTCATACATGGTGTGGCCTGAAGAAATTATTATTCTGCCGGCATCTCCTTTGGGCACAGCTAGGCTGTCTGGGAGCACTGTCACATGCTGGGGCTGGGGCTGGGAATGGGGACAGCACTGCTGTGAGCCCTGCTCTGCAGCCCCTTCTCGCCCATGGCCCTATCTTTTCCTTTCAGGGTCTGCTCAGCACAGGGGTCATGCAGCTGCTCCTCCCTCTGGCACTGGGGAATATCTGGCCCTAAGCCTCTGCTTTCCCATGAACCACATGTCTAACTTGGCAGCTTTGCTCCCCCCAGCTCTGGGTGTCCAGGTTGAGATTCCCCCTGTCCCACCCCCAGGACAGGGACTCTCTGTCTGGCCCTGGGAGATGCCAGCTCTGATTTCATTCCCCTGATGGATGACTGTCTGGCACCAGTGGCTGCTGCAAGGCACCTTGGTTGCACTTGGCTCTGTCATTGCTGACTGATGAGGGTCATTTGCAGAGCTGCTGCTGGTGGGACCCATCCTGACATCCCCCAGGGTGGCTGGGGGAACTCACTCACGCTTCCTCCTGCCAGCCTTCATTGCAGACCCCAGAGAGCTGTGGTTGATGGCACTGCCTGACACTGGGTGCTGCTGGGAGTGGGCAGAGCTGGGGGCTGAGGGATCCTGCTTGGAGCTGACCCCTGCACAGGGATGATTGTCAGCCACAGATTTTAGGGGCAGCTGGGTTCAACATTGCTACCTGGATGGACCCAGTGCCATGACCTGGCAGGGGGAGCTTGGGGACTTGCCTCTGGCCTCCCAGGAAAAGGTGATGCTCTGGAAGGGGATAGAGGCTCTTCTACTGAAAAGAATATATTCTGCAAACTGTTGACCTCTTCGCCATACTGCCAGGCTGTCTGAAAAGGCAGAGGGTCCCCTCATCCAGCTGCCTTCTGCCACCCCAGCCCTACTCCTAGGGCAGGGTGCTGGGACAGACCGGCCTTCAGGTAACAGCTCTTCCTGACCTGCTGACTGACCTGGTGTTGTTCCATAGGGCCAAGCAGGGGCTGTGGGGGCTACATGACTGGTGGGTTGCTGGTGTTCTGCTCCCCTCCTGGAACACTGTTGTGCCTGGGAGCTGACCTGGGGACACTGCAGGGGGTCTTGCTGCTGTGGAATGCACGTTTTCCACCCATCATGATGATGCATTTATTGACAGGTTACTGAGAATGACGGAGGAGTTTTGGCACTGCCTGTCATTTTGTTATTGCAGGGTCTTTTCTAGCAGGAGGGTGCTGTGGAAAGGGTGGGTTAGTCTCCCCAGCCAGCTGTCCCTGGAAAGGCACTGGTGGTTGTGGCTCTGGGGAGGACAGGGACATCATAATGCATCAGGCTGACCCTGGTTCCTGTTTTTGGAGAGACTATGGAGCAGCCCAGGCTTGAGTCCTTCCTGGGAAGTGGGTATGAAGCCATGTGCAGCACCGTGTAACCCCCCCGCATGGTGGCATTGGCTGGATCCAGCCCCCAAGGACACATCAGCTGCTGGTGACAGTACAAAGCGGTTCTTGGCTGTGCTGATGGTGATCACTGCTGGGGCCAGGGATCCATCCACTATGGGTTCCTTCAGAGCCAGTATGCAGTAGCCTCTGGGATTCATTTCAACAGCATGTGGACGTGGGAATGGGAAATCCCTTCCCCTTCTGGTGCTGGAGGCTCAGTTTGTGTGTGTGTATTTTGAAGTTGCCAGGCTGTGGAGTGATGCATGGGAAGCGACAAGCCACTTAACCCGGCAGACCTCCTGCCGCAGATAAAACACTGACAGCCCTTTCTGTTGGCTTGTTCTGTGCCAGCCACTGGATGGCCCTTGCAGAAGGGTGGAGAGCAGAGTGGTGTCTGGAAAAGGAGCTGTTCCTGGCATGGACAAGGCTTCCTGCTGCAGTTGGCCCTTGTGCCCAGTGGCAGCACGTGGTTGGACTCTGTTCCTGGTCTTTTGGGGAGAGCTGTTTCCCAGCAAGGGGGAGCCCCCAGACTTGCTTGTGGTTTGGATACTGGGGACAGACAGGGGATGGTGTGTCCTACTCAGCAGAGCCCTTGGGTGCACCAAAGCCAGGACAGCAAAACCCCAGCTCTAGTCACCCCTCTCCTGTTGTTAAGCTGCATGTGCTGAACATGCATCCTCCCCTGCCCCGGGGACCCTGGAATTGGGCCCCCTTCTGTTTCCTCCTTAAGAAAATGCCCATGTTCTTTATTTTTTTTTCTTTTTCCTTCTTTATAACAAACTAAAGTGTAACTTGCACCCGACCTGACCTACTGCACGTGCCTATACCTGCTGCCCCTGTGAGTCCAACCACAGTTTACTCTCTGTTGCATCTCTCTCGCTGTGTGGTTTCCCTCCTGCCCTGCTCCCTCCCCATTCCATCACGCTGGCATTGGGTGTTGCTCTACCCACCCTGTCCCTTCTCCTTCTCCTCCTGGGCAAAGAGGACACTCCTGCCTACCAGGTCTGTTCCCACAGCTCAGCTCTGTTACAGGAACCTGAGGATCCTTGGAAAGCCGAAAGGTGCAATTTCCCTTTTCCCTCTGCAAATAAAGGCCCTGGAAACATAGCTGGGACAAAATCATGGTTTATGTACAACTGATACCCACTTCAGGAAGGAAGAATCCTCTTTCATCTCCTGCTTGCAAACCCAGGAGAAGACAGGAGCCAGGTTGTGCTTTTATGCCAGTGCCAAGATCCTAGTCCTCGCCCTTGCCCCTGTCATGCGCTGACAAATGCCAGGAGTGCATTTGTTCATTCTTACGTGTTTGCACATTCCTGGCACCCTGCTGTGGATGCCACTTCCTTGGGGAGAGTTTGCCCTCTCTGAGTGGCTTTGTGTGATGTCCTGCTGGGACAATGACCTCCTGGAGCTGTTCTCCATATCCTAGAATGATGGCTCTACCTACCCCAGTCTGCTGCCTTGGTGTGATCTCAAAGGGTCCCAGTCCTGCCTGTGGCCACTCGGAGGCCTACCTGCCTGACAGGAGCAGCTGGATGCAGACCCGTGTCCCTATCCTTGGGGCTATGTACCATGCAACACGATTTCCCGGGCATCTGGGGCTCAGCTTAGCCCAACAAGGCTGAGAAAGCTGATGGAGAAGCCCCATCTGCTGGCCCCCTAGAGAAAACAACCCCAAAACCATTGTTTGGGATCCCTGTGCATTGTGACCTGCTGCTTGCAGGTGTCCAGGATGCTTGGACCAAATGCAGTGTCACCAGAGCCCCAAAGGGACTTTGCACCTTTTGTTCCATTTCTGCCCCATGCTGCTGTCTGCCTCCCTTCGGGGGCTGCAGCCCAGCATGGCCTTCATCCCCTCTTCCTCCCTTCCCCACCTACAGTGGTAGTCCTGCGCTGAGTTTGCTGGCTTGAGGCACTGTGGGAAGGGAGGGTGCGGGTCTGCAGCCATGGGGCAACATCAGCTGGCAGAGATGGGGCTGAGCAAAGGCATTGGGGTCCAAATGGGGGAATAGGGTGTGGCAGGTGGGTCAGTGCAGTCAGGGGGACCTACTATTAATGCAGGGCCACTTGGATGTGATGGCCAGTGGCCAGGCTGGTGTGAGGAGCCCCTCACCCTGCCCCATAGCCTAGCCGAGGCAAAGCCCTGAGCCCCATTCCCCTTCTGGCTGTTTCAAAGCAGGTCCCTGGGTGTGGGTCCCGGTGCTGTGCTGGGGTGGGGGTGCATGCTGCAGTCCAGGTTGCATGGCGGGGCTCGGCGCATGCTTTGCCTTCGGCCCTCGGGTACCAACAGGACCAAGCCCAGCCCAAGCTCAGGGAGGATGCAGTGCCCCAGCTCAGCCAAAGGTTTTTTCTTGGGCTTCATCCTACCGTATCTCCCTGCACAGCCCCATGGGAGGGTCCCCAGGGAGCAGGTATTTGTCCTCAAGGCTGAAGGGCAGAGTGCAGCCCTGCCACCTCCTGGGTCTCTGGGTGCCTCAGTGTCTCCAGTGCACCCTGACATGCTCCAGTGGGGGGGTGCAGAGGTGCTGAGTATGCGTAGCTCAGCAGGGTTACCCATTTAGCACCCCCATCCTTCCCATGGAGGGAAACTTCAGTGCCAGGTTTGTCCTGGGATGAAGCAGGAAGGCTGAGCAGAGCCTCGGCTGGGCTTTGGCTTCCTGCTTGTCCAGCCTTACGCTGCATGTGCTGCCTCTGGCCCCGCTCACCCCGTGCCGGGTGCCCAGCCCTGCTGCCTGCCGGGACCGGGGGCCGATGCTCTGTTAACTCTTCTTCTGCTTGGTGACTCCTTCTTTCTTCCAGGCAATCCACCAGTCCAAACTAAAAAAGCGCTGAAGCAGCGATTCCTCAAACTGCTGCCCTGCTGCCGGCCCAAATCCATCCCCTCGCTCAGCGAAAGCAAGTGCTTCTTCTTGCCTTTGTGTGTGTGTGTCCCCCGGCGGTGCTGCTGCCTGCTCTCCGCCCTGGCCCTGCCTGCGGGAAGGGGACGCCTCCGCCTCTCCCCTGCCTGGGTTTGGGGCTGTCAGGATCAGTCCTACCCTGGAGGGGTCCGATCCCATGGGCTCTGCACCCACCTCTGTCCTCACCTGCTTACAGGCTGGTTTTCTTCCTCTCCGACTCCCCGGAGCAGCTCCCGCAGGATGAACAGTGGCAAGGCCCGCCTGGGAGCCGCTCAGGGCAGCAGGACCCTCCTGCCGCTGGTTTAAGGGGTGGGGGGGGGTTGTTGCTCAAAGTTCAAGGTCGGTTTGGAGTTAGGGGTGTGATGGGGGGTGAAAGAGGTGAAGCAAGGGGTGAGCACAGAGCCCCTTAGCCCCTGCACTGGGTGTGCTTGGCCCCTCGGTGAGTCGAAGCCCCTGGTCAGGTTCTCTCTCCTGGCCCTGTGGTGCAAGCCAGTCCCTCCTGGGGAAAGGTGAGTATGGATGGGCAGGGACTGAACCGTCCCACAGAGAGGGGGCACCTGCTATGGGATCACAGCCCTCTTGGCTCTGGGGGTGCTGGCTGCTGCAGGCAGGGGTTGTGCAGCTTGGCAGATGCTGGGGAGAAGCCACTGATGAAGGTGGGGCCTCAGAGGGCAGGATGGAACCTAGAAAGGCTGGGAGGAGGGTGTGCATTTGTGGCTGGGAGCTCTGTGGGGGCAACTGTTCTGCTGGACATGAGCCCTGATGCAGCACAGACCTGCAGGACGTCAAGGGCCTCAGCTCCACAGGGCAGATGCATGTGCTGGTGGGAGGAGAAGGGTGGCAGGGAGGGTTTCAGCACTGGAGGGGTTTCACACCCTCTTTCTGCTCAGCCTGGGCTGTATTGGAGACTGGGGGGCTTTTGCCCAGTGTCAGTCCCTGATCTGTCCCTGAGGTGTCTTTGAGTGTCCCCTGACAGCATGGACCTAACTCTGGCTGAGCAGAGCATCCCAAAAATATGTTGCTCTGGGCAGGTGTGAGAGTATGGGGTATGCTATGCAAGGTGCCTCTCCTGCCCTCTGGCATGACAGGGTAGGGCAGGACAGTGCTGGCCTCAGCCACCCTCTCTTCCCCTGGGTTCCTTGCAGACAGTGTTGAGGATGAGTTTGAGCTCTCCACCGTCTGCCACCGCCCCGAGGGGCTGGAGCAGCTTCAGGAGCAGACCAAGTTCACCCGCAAAGAGCTGCAGGTCCTGTACCGAGGCTTCAAGAATGTGAGTACCCCTCGACCAGCTTTGATAGCCCCACCTCCACTGCCATGTCTGCCTCAGGGTTGCTTTGCACCTGGCAGTGCCCCATGTTTGTGTAGGCTTTTGGGTCCTTGGGATTGAAATTTAAATAGGGCTATGGCCTGAATCTACCTCCAGGGAGCTCAGTGGGGAGACCTGATCCTGTGCTCCGTTTCCTTGGGTGCAGAGAGCCCCCTTCCTGAGTGCCTGGGATGCAGAACCCCTCCAGCGAGGGGTGCAGCCCACAAAATTGGGGGGGGGTGCTCCAAGCAGCCTTGCCAGTCACCCCACCAGGTGCGCAGGGCTGGGTGCAAGGCAAAGCACGTGAGCCACAGGGATTTAGAGGGGTACTTCTGCAATGTGGAGTGACACTGTGGCTTGGCTCTGGCAGGAGTGCCCGAGTGGCATTGTCAACGAAGAAAACTTCAAGCAGATATATTCACAGTTCTTCCCTCAGGGAGGTGAGTGCCCATCCTGTCCCCTGCATGGGTGCCTCTGTGGGGCAGGGGGTCACACAGCACTCCCTCATACTGCCCGTCTTCCTGCAGACTCCAGCACGTATGCCACCTTTCTCTTCAATGCCTTTGACACCGACCATGACGGCTCTGTCAGCTTTGAGGTGAGCTGTGGCCAAAGAGGGGGTGATGGATGTCAGTGGGGCAGGGAGAGCACATCTCTTTGGGTACCATGGGCTGGGATCAGCAGCATTGCTGTTGCAGATAGATGAAGAGCTTTGCAGGAGCTGATGTAGTTAATTAAATTCCCAGAGGCAGTAGAAAAATAGTGAAAAGCAACAAAAAGCTTTCTATATTTTCTGGCTATTGTCTTGTAGGTACCTAGATCAACAGAAATAGCCATGGTTGGGTCTTTCAGGCTTTGGCTGAACAGCAGGTCCTGACACACATTGTCCTCTTGGGTGCTTTGACCCAAGAGACTAGTGTGGGACAAGCAATTGTTTCTCCCAAGGTTCTTTTTTCTACCCAACATTTCCCTCATCAGCCCATCCTGAGGCCACATCTGCTTTGGGGCTGAGTTCCCCTCTGCTGGAGGGAAAAACAGGGCTGTACGCTCTGTGTCTGTGAGGCCCTCTGTGTCTGTAACTCCCATTTGCCTGCCTTGTCCGTCCTTGCAGGACTTTGTCTCTGGGCTGTCCACCATCCTGCGGGGCACCATTGACGACCGCCTGAACTGGGCCTTCAACCTCTATGACCTGAACAAAGATGGCTGCATCACCAGAGAGGTGGGATGGGGGAATTCAGACTGGTCCTCCTCGGGACCAGCGCAGGTCTACACCTGTCAGGGACAAGGGCAGGACTTGGGGGTATTGGCTGAGCTCTGGAGGAGAGCTCAGGGTCAATATTTAACGAAGCTCAGCTTTGCAAACATGTCCCTCCTGGCCCCCTGGAACTGGTGTGTCTCTGGGATGGAGGGTGGAGGAGGCGTTTGCAGCTTTGGGGCTCCATCACACATGCAGGCACACACATGGCCCCATACTGTGCACAGAGCCAGCAGAAACACACCTGAGCACCCCACAGGTCCTTTGGGAGCATCATGACAAAGGTGTGTAGATAGAACCCTGTGTTGACCCTGAAACTCTTCTCCGCTTCCCGTCAGGAAATGCTGGACATCATGAAGTCCATCTATGACATGATGGGCAAATACACCTACCCGGCCATGCGGGAGGAAGCGCCCCGGGAGCATGTGGAGAACTTTTTCCAGGTGAGCTGAGCACATCCTGGGGAAACAGAGCCCCAGCACTGAGCCAGGGACTGCAGTGGGTGCAGTAGAAGACACCCCACACTGCGGATGAAGCAGAGCTGTGCTGGTCCTGGGTAGTTGGGGATGGCTGGGGCAGAGATGTGCTGTGTGCACCCTGGGTAGGGGGTACTGGGCTGTCCTGGGGCTGGCGCTGTCCCTGTCACGCCCCCTGTGATGTGCTTGTCTGCAGAAAATGGACCGGAACAAGGACGGCGTGGTGACAATTGAAGAGTTTCTGGAGTCTTGCCAGAAGGTAAAGCCACCAGCAGTTCTGCTGTGGGCTGTGTCACCACCCTGTCCGTTGAGGACCTTTGTCCCCTCCACTTCCCTCCTGGTAGAGAGGGGGTGAAGCCAGGGCTCCCAGGGGCAAGACTGGAGCTCGCTTTGGGAACCGTACCCATGCTGTCATCTCTGTACAGATGACAAGAGCCATGCATCCCAGCAGGGCTTGGAAACTGCCTGTAATCCCTGGGGCTCTTGACCCATGTGCCAGAGCTGCCATGTGGGTAAAGCCAAGTTTGGGGGAGCTGCCCAGATTCCTGTTCTGTGCCCAACTTGCCCACTTCCCACCTGCTCCCAACAGGACGAGAACATCATGCGGTCCATGCAGCTCTTCGACAGTGTGATTTAGCTCCCGGACCTGCCTCCAGCAGAGCTCTCCTGACACTGGGCCCAGAACCTGCTTCTCTCTCTTGACTTCTCCTTTGAGCCTCCCCTCTGCTGGCTGCACAGACACCCCCACGAGAAGGGGCCTCCCTTCCCGGAGATGCAGTCAGTGCTGAGATCTTCCCTTTCCCCTGGGCCAGCTCTGCTTTCCTTGGGGGATCCCGAGCAGGTGCTCCCAGACACTGAGGCATGGGCATGGCTGGCACAGGATGAGTATTTCACCCGGATGGACCTGCATGGACCCATTCCAGGTGCAGCTGCCTCAGCCTTGGGCTGCAATAGAGGGCTTTCCTCATGCTCACCACCCCGTGCAGCCACAGATCCCCTAACCCTGATCCTCACCAGACCCAGGAGCCACCAGTCCTGGCTCCAGCCCAAACCCTCCAGTGATGCTGTCTAGAAACCAATGAAGTCTTGCAAAGGGTGCCAGTGCCTCGGCTTCCTCCCCTGCCCTGGCTGTGCCCTGCTGTGGGGAGCGTGTCCAGCGTGCCAGCTGTGAGCTGCCAGCCACCCTCCCTATCCAGACACTTGGGCCAGTGGGTGGGTTGTGCCTGGAGAAGGCAGCCTTGGGGTTCATTGCTGCAAGCACCATGGAGAACATCCCCTGATCCTGCGGGTCTCAGTTACTCCTAGGAGAGTCATCCTGACAAGGGGAGAGAGGAAACTAAAGGAACCCTAAGGTGGATTCTTGTGGCACAGGTCCCCCAGAGTGAAGGATGAAGGGCTGGGAGGGCTGCAACATCAGTCTCTGTCTCTTGAATTTGGGGTACTGGCACACAGGGATCTCAGGGAACCACTTCGAGGCTCCAGTCAAGAGATACCCTTTCCAACCCTTTCTGAGGACATGGAAGACAGGGTATGAGGACACGTGTGTACAGGCAGACCGGTCCTGCCCTCCTACCACTTCAAGTAGTAGCTGAGTGATACCCATGTGCTAGTGATCCCATGCCAACACCAGAAGCCCTGCCCCAGGCACTGGGAACATACCCAGTCCTGGCAGTCCCTGACTGTGGCTCCAGCCCCTGCGTCCTTAGCAGCCAAGGGTGATTTGGGCTGGCCTGAGCTGCGGTGTCTGGGATCAATTGGGAAGGGGTGCAAGGCCAACATCTGTGTTGGGCCAGGCCCCAGACCCAGGCTGAGCCCCTGGTGTTGGACACATTAGAATTCCGCCCCCGGGGCTCTGAGCCAAAGCTATGGGGCTGCTCCCCAGGGGGACCGTCCCTGTCCCAGCCTTTGCAGATACGATGTTTTTTAGGTGCATTTGACACATTATTCACCTTGCAGACATGATGTGTTTTTTTAGGTTCATTCAACACACTTCATTTTGCAGATCTCTTCCTGGGTTTGCTGTGGGGCTGAGCTCCCACTTTGCGTTCTCCCAAAGGTGGGAGGGCAGGTATCCTGAACCTTATCCCTTGCAACTCTTTCTCCCAGTTCTCCATCCTCCCAGGCTCTCTGGGGTGCCCACCATCCCCTGCCACATGGAGCAGATGCCTCCTCCTCCCTCATGCTGTAGGTCGCATGGTGTGACCCCCTGCCCTGGGACATGGTGACCCACAACCCGCTTGGCATCTTCAGTCTGTATATTTTGTATTATAACAATTATATGGGTAAAAAAAAGAAAAACCAAACAAAAAAACCAATAAAATCTAACCACAATCGCTATGCACACCACTGTTAAGTTTTTGCATCTGTCAGCTGCCTGGGGCGGGGGGGGGAAGGGAAAGTGAGGGACCGAGGGTCTCTGCAGAGGGTGACAGCCTTTTTGGGGTGCTGTGGCTTCAGGGTGCTTTGCATGGGTGCTCTAGGAGGTTGCATGGGGGACAGGGTGTGCACTGAGCCTAGCCAGGCCGTTGATGGTCCTGTGAATACAGACTTTCATCTGCTCAGAGGCTGTAGGCGTTTAGGCTGAAAAGCTCTTACATCAAGTGTGTCAGGTCTCAGGAGTGGGGTTGTCAAGTGTTTTCAGCTTGTCAAGAGATGCTGCTGAGTGAACCTGAGCTTGGGACCAGGTGGCCCTTGTTAGGATGTGCCATTTAAGGCTGAGCTGACAGAAAGATGGTTACCTACCATGTTGAAGAGGTAGCTATGGACTGGGGAGGGTTTTTATTTTAGGGACATAACTGGTGGGCAATCACTGGTCATTGGAAAAGTGCAGCCTTGAGAACCGGAAAAAAAATGAAGCAAAACAAAGAGGAATAAACAAGCATGTAAGAAAGAAAACCAGCAGAACAACAGGGTAATGGACCTGATGTGGGTTAGTGAAACCCTCCAGCATTATACAGTCTGTGGGTCAGGAACTGAAAGGGGATTACCATCATAGCACTGGGAACATGGCAATTTTGCTCTTTCCAAAACCTCCAACTTGCCAGGGACCTTTTTGAGCCGCTAGCCATCACCTCAGTGTGTGTATGGCAGTATGAATGGGCCTGAGCACATCTTCCCCTCTAACCCACTTTTCCCGGTATATCCTATCCCCTGAGTTCTATTTGGCTGGTTGCTATTTTGGGCAATGACATCCAAGGGCTTGATATACCCTCTCGTGGCACAGGGATGCTGTGAACCACTAAAGGGATCCCTTGGGTCCCTCTCCCCAGGGTGAAGGGCAGAAAAGGGGCTGAGGTGACCAGGGGTGGGCTAGGGCATGGATGTCCCTTGTCAGGAGAGGGCGGCACTTAAGGGTAACAGCAAAGTCAGTGGGTTTACGATAAGAACAGAGAAAAGAGTTGATGGGTTCTTGGAAAAGGGCAGCCTTGTGTTGTTTCCAGCTATTTTTTCCCAGCTTTCAGAGGAAAAAATTAACAGTAGCTATGCTGGAAAACAGCTGAGCAACTGGATGAGGCAGCTGATGCAGCCTGGGGCAGTGATTCACTCTAGCATCCTGAATACTGCCTAGAAACACAAGCATTTCATAAAAAGATGAGATCCCAACACTGGGAGAACTATTACTGCAAGATTATTTTGTCACAATGAAAGCTATGAACATGATGCCAGCTTCAGAGTCCTTTCTGACCCCGCAGTCACTGCCCAGCTCTGTGTAGAGTGGTATGAGAGTCCTGTGTGTTTTCCACCCAAATTCTGTGTGTTTCTCCACTCTAACCCCTCTGTAAAGTCTTGTGTGTCAATACAATTTAGCTAGTTGCTATTTAGGGTAGCAGTACAATTTCTATTTTTGCTCTTTGAAAGCTTTAGCTCGAATGTGGTGGTAACTAGAGATGCTCCTTGACAAGGGGCTCTGCTGCAGCTTCCTGAGCACAGGTACAGATGGATCCTGAAAGGCGGCCAGCTTGGGTTTCTGGTCACGCCGGAATGTCATCAGACGGGATAAGCACAACCGTGGCTGAAATGTGATGTGCCTGCCCTGATGTGACAAACGGCTGGAGAAACCCAGGGTTTTCAGCAGCACTTTGCTCACTGGTTTCTTGTTGGCTGGTACCTGGTGCAGCCCCACCAGAGCTGGGAGGGCAAGAAGGCCTCTCTCCACAGCCACACAGGAGGTCATCCACCCAGCCCCGGGGTCCCTGACTCCTCTCTCCCTGGAGAGGCGCAACCTGCCCTTAGGCCCCTCCTCTGATTTACTGAGATCACCTCAGCTTTGTATCCCATCTTGGAAGCCCCTGGCGGGCAGGGAACGCTTCTGAGCGTACCGCGGGCCGTGCAGGGCGAGGAAGGAGGCAGAGGCAGCTGTGGCGGTTTCCCCGGCGCCGTCGGGACTCCAACCCGCGCAGCGGGCCCGGCTGAGCTTGTGGGGCGGGGCGGCAGGTGGGTCACGGCCCGGGGAGGCCCCGCGCCGCCAGTGCGCAGGCGCAGCGCCCAGGTAACCACTCCGCTCCCCGCCCCGCCGCCGCTTCCCTACACAAACCCCACCGCGCATGCGCGCTGGCCCCGCCCCCACCTCCCCCTTTTCGGCCCCCCGCGCTTGCGCCGCGGGCGCGCGCGGCCTCCCCGCGCAGGCGCTCTGGGCCCGCAGCGGCCTCGCCCCTCCCGCCGCCGACCCCGCCGC
>VWZG01004261.1:888987-927775 GCA_013396735.1 Grallaria varia | reverse complement strand
GATGTGGGAGGACAGGGGGGCTCAGTGCCCGCGGGAGACCGGCGGTGGGCCGGTCCCAGCTGGCTCTGCCGTTCCCTTCTCCTCCCCCGCCCGGAGGAGCCCGCTCGGCGGGGAGGTGCCCCGCCGTTCTTGGCCGGGACTCCGGCAGGGCGGGGAGGAGCCGCGGCTTCCGGGCGGGGCTTCTGCCCCCGTGGGCCTGTGCTGGAGCGGGGAGCGCCGTGTGATGGCAGCGGCGCGGCGGGGCGAGCGCGGGCCCCGCAGCCCGGCGCGCCCGTGATTCCTCGCAGAGGCTGAGGCAGTGCTCTGTCTCGTTTGCTGGTACGTGTCTAAAGGCAGTAGGAGAGAGAGCAGAGCTTCCGCGCGATTATCCCTGCTCTGCGTGCTTTTTCTGCGCGCCAGAGGCTCAAATTCAGTTTCCTGAGCATGCAGTAGGTGATTCCATAGACATCTGCACTGTAATTAATAATGAACGCCGCTTGCTCTCAAAAAAGTAGTACCTTATCGTATTAATTGCCCTGTCGAACAGTCCTCTGTCTTTTGGCATTGTTGCATCACTAAAAGGTTTAAATTGTTGCTGAAGCTGCAGAATAAAGTGACTTTTTCTGCATTTCTCAGTAACGACAGAATTTGTCTGCATTTCTGAGTTAAGGTAGGTGGTTGAAAGCCAGCAAGAAAAATGGTTTATACCCTGCATAATAGTTGGTTTGAAATTGTTCTAATTCCTGTGATCTGTTATTATCTCTGTACCTATAATGATTTTCCAGTAAAAGAGCAAAATGGTTAAGAGGTGGAATGGAGAGGGAAATGGGCAGTTTATCAAAGCTGGTATCTGCCTTGCTTTGCAGAATGTCTTGTTTGTATCTTAAAAAGAGAATACCGTTCTGCTTCTGCAGATGTCACTGTGAGGTGTATTAGGCCCAGTTAGGCCTTTATTTTTTAGCACTTAGTAGGGCTTAAATACAGTCAGCATGGAGAAAGATGTCTTTACTTCGTTAATAGCTTAAAATTTTGCGAAGATAGTTGCTAAATTGAAAGCTTTGAAGACAGATAACAGTGAAAAGAAACACAGATCGTAACAGCATGTTTTCTCATGTTGTTGCTGATACACCTGGACCATGGCTCACCCATTCATCCAGGTTTATACTGAAACTACTGAGTGTACCATAGTAATTTTTCTCTTCGTGTTAGTTACATTGTGGGTTGGTTGTGCATGTATTTTGTCACAGGTGATCTTGAGCGTACTGTGCATAAAATAAAGCAAGAAAATGGCCTCTGCCCGATGAAGTCATCAAACACTGGTTAGGAGTTACCAGTCTGACAATAATAAGTGCACAAGAAAAAAAGGAATAGGGGAGTGTTTTAAATAAACCAAAGAAAAACCCACCAGCAGCAGAAAAACAAACTTGTGGTGAATGAGGTAAATGGTAGTGACTCAAGGGAATTATAGGGTTAAGAGAAAACCAGGAATTAACTTCAGAAGTGTAGGTGAATACTTAAAACATAGAGCAGTGGTTAATGCAGACTAGAGGTATGGCAAGATTAAAGCACTGTAATGGAGAATTTGGATCTTCTGTAGAAAAGGCAGAGGGGAATTGGCCAGGTACTGGGTGTGCACTCTAAAAACGGAAAGAGCTTATGACATATCAAATTCACTGTTTTGCAGAGTAATAAGAGATTGCTGAATGCAAAGCTTTGGTCCTCTGCCTCTAGGATGTCCCGGCTTTTAGTGATGAAGAGTGTGGTAACTGGGATGAGATATTTGGCATGATCTGCTGACTTTGTATTAACCTGACACAGTCCTGAGGGAGTAATACAAAACCAGATCAATTTCCAGTTGGACAGAAAGATCCAAGAGTCATCATCGCCTGATGACAGTAACCTAAGAAATGTGCCAGATGGAAAAGTATCGCTTCAGATTAGCCTGTTCTCTTCAGCCTTTTTTAATTAGTTTTTGTTAGCTGATTTTCCTTTTGTTATATTAGACTCTGCTGTGCTTTGGGCCTGTGGGTCTGAAATGTAAAGCAAAAGTGTTCTGAACGAGTTATGAGATGTAGGTGGAATTCATTAGGCCTCATAGGTTTTTGTTCCTGTTGTGGGTTCTTGAGCTTCTCCAGGGCAGCATCAGTCAGAATTAGGGAACTGTGGTGAAAATGAGAAATTCGTTCTGTGTTCAATAAACCTGAAGGTTTTCACACTTCACAACTGCTCTCTTGTTCTCTCTGTTTGCCACTGGGTGGTTGTGAGCAGCAGTAGTTGCTCAGCTTTGCCACGTCGTGGTGTCAGGCAGTCTGAGATTGCTCCATGAGAGACTAATTCTTAAAACTTGAGCCTGCTTTAAGCTGCTTAAAAGTGCATTGTACACCTAATACGTAACTGAATTACTTGTTAATATGTAGAAAATGCTTCAGTGGCATCAGTTTGGAGTTTTGAAATGTGGTAGGAGGGGGTTTTTTGACCTTAGTGAGACCAAATATTTACAGATTTACATCAGTGAATAGCTCTGGAAATGAAAATACCATCTACCTTTTGAACTGGTGTTCTGTGGGAACTTGTGAGCTTTGTGTATTAGGAGCATCATTCACCACTGAGTG
Organism: Grallaria varia; assembly: GCA_013396735.1. Lineage (NCBI taxonomy): Eukaryota > Metazoa > Chordata > Aves > Passeriformes > Formicariidae > Grallaria > Grallaria varia. The sequence continues at coordinate 925,184 of VWZG01004261.1, read as the reverse complement.
GCCATGCTCTTTGAAAGTAAGAGCTTGTTAAATTTCTTGGTTTTATTTATATTTATTCTGGTCTTTCCAAGGACTGCCAAACTGAAGCTTTGTTTTGAAGTACCCACTTGTGGTTGAACTGTTTGCACATAGGTCTAAGTGAGTTGGCTTGACTAAGAGTGCATTGAGAGTACTTTTTAAATTGTTTTTAGGATGGGAGGATTAGATTTAAAACCAGAAGCAGTTAAAATTTCCATGGAATTCCAAGACTTTCAGTACAATCTACTCTAAAATCACTTGTGTAGATGCTTTTATATATGATTATTCACAGACATGGCGTTAGCTTGTAAAATGTGGCAACTATAAGATGTCAGCTTGCAGGTTAGTTTTGACAAGGAGCCTGTTAAACTGAATAAAAGGAATGAAATCCTAAGCATTTTGTTGTGTCGTGCATATTTTTTTAATTACGCATCATTTTCCCAGTATGTATTTATATACTCTGTGTATATGAATTCTAATCTGTACTACCAGTTAAGCGTTTTTGAGCTGGTAAGTATTTTGAAGTGTCTTCAGTGTCCACCTTACAATTAAATCAGTTTTGTAGGTGTCTCGGGTGATGGTTTAATTAGGTTATGACTCTTCAGTCTGCTTCTATAACAATGCTGAGTTGACTTGTCAAGGGCATATGCTCGGGAACACAGTTTGTATTCTGACAATTGCTTCAGTGGCCTAAACTATAAGACCTTAGACCATAAGAAGCGAAACACGTCATAATTGCATTTTAAATTTAGATCAGTTTATGTTATTACACTTCCCTAATGCTTACTTTTTTTTTTTCCTTTCTGTTGTGAGAAGCTTTTTGATGAATGTAGCAGAAGAGTTTCATCAAGCAGGCATAATCTAACTGGATAATTTTAATCTTGTTTCCCATAGGATTTTATGGAAGACCTTGGGTGATGGAGCAGAGAAAAGAACTTTTTAGAAGGCAAGTCATGCTTCCTCTTACTGCAGCACATTCCATCGCAATGTAATCATAATCTTCCATTTAAGCCTGGAAAGAATTATTGTTCTAACCTAGAGAAACTTTTTGCCTAACATCTGTGTTCTTGGGGACTCATATTCACCTTTTCATCTTGCATAAACTGAATTTGTCCAATATAATTTGTGCTTAAAGTTATTGTGACTTAATAGTATAATACAATCTTCAATGAAGAAAAAAGAAATTTGATCAAGTAAAAGAATGAGATGAAGTAAAACATAGAATTCCTGAATTTATAGGCTAATTGAGGCTTTTTTCTTATGTTTGTAGGCTTCAGAAGTGGGGTCTGAATACATACCTGTATGCTCCTAAGGATGACTACAAGCACAGGATGTTTTGGAGAGAAATGTATTCTGTGGAGGAAGCAGGTAATTGCCTTCATTTCTCCTCTGTGTTTTCTGTAAAGAGACTTTAGAATTAATTGGTTATTGTTATGTATAGTTGTGTGTGTATAATCACAGTAGTCATTCCCAAAGGTGACTTGGAGGCTTGTTCTTAATACGCTGCAGGTGTATTTATTGGAGCTTTGGAACAAGCATGGATTTACTTCTTTTAATGATAACTGCAGATGATTTCTGAAACTGCTTTAAGGCTTTGTCTTAGAAGATTTACTTTTTTTTCAAGGGAAATTATTCCTCTGGCTCTTGAATGTCTGCACCATCTTTGAAGTAGAAATTATTTGCTTCAGAATGGAGAAAAAAGATTGAGCAAACAGCATATTCTTTTATGTGATTCGTTAAGAAAGTACCTGTTAGAAAAACATCTCTTGACTAGTTAGTCAGAACATAAAAGACCTATTCGTGCTGGTGTGAGGCTTTCTATCCACCTGTGGCATTTATGGATTCTATGGTGTTTTATTAGACTGAGGAGATTGTAGTTTTCCTTGGCTGGAGGGAAAAATTATACTCTCTTAAAACTGAAAAATCCTTTTCGGAGGCCACTTTATGTCACTGCCGAAGTGTAATCTAAAGGATACCGCAAAGTAATTGCCAATAACAGCAAGGATTGTTAAATTTTCTAAAAATAATTCTATTTATTCCTTGTACTGAAGATGAAATTTCAAGTTTGTTTCTTAAAGCAACTGCTTCTGCATAGTGATGTTAAAACCCATGTTTTCATGTGCCTCAAACTTTAGTCATATGAGTGGTATCTGAATCACTGTCACACAAGGTAATATTACTGCACTGAATTGTCTGTTAGTATGTGTGGAAAAAGTGAGTAATAATTCTAGAACTGTTGATAATAATCAAATAATAACCAAATAATTTGGTGCTCCTTGCTGTGTTAGTTTCAAGACATTCCAACAATTTTTTTTCAAATTATGATAGAAGAGACATATGAACTTCATTAACTTACTTAAAATGATGCTTGAGATTTTTTTTTAGTTGTTGAATCTCTCTGAAGTATTTCAATTTGATTTCCAGAGCAGCTAATGACTCTAATATCAGCTGCACGAGAACATGAAATAGAGTTCATCTATGCAATCTCACCTGGACTTGACATCACTTTCTCCAATCCTAAAGAGGTATCCACATTGAAACGTAAGCTGGACCAGGTAAGCATGACACAAACAGCACAGTTGCTATGCTACTAGATTTGGAAACTCCAATACCCTGCTCGCTCTTGCAGCTTTTCACCAGCTTCTTGAACCTTTTCAGTGCTAGTGTTATTTTTGGTGCCTCTGAGCAATTCCAATGGCTATGTTTGTGTTGCACTGCAGAAATAGTCAGAAATCACCTAGATGTTAAAAAAAAAAAAAAAGTCTTATCTAGTATTAGATTTTGAAGGTTGTTTTTGTCTTCAGAGTATTTTGGAATCTTGAAGCCAAGATGCACTGCTAAAGCAAGAGCCCTTGCCCGCAATAAACACCTTCTCAGGCAGACCTGACATGCACATCATCTCTGTTCTCTTAAATTGACTCCTTTCCTTTGTCCAAGAGGTATTACAGAATTAGCTTTTTTTCCCAGCTGTCTGTTCTGCGAGATCAGCTTTGGGTTGTTAAAACTGGAATGGATTAGAGAGAGGTCTTTAGCGGTCTAATCTTTGGGAGAAGCAGAGCTATGGGTCAGACATAGTCATTCGTTGCAAATAGAAACTAAAATCTTTCTTGCCTCCACTATCTTCTTGCCAACACTCCTGTAGCTTTCCCCTTAAGATAGATTAGATTAAAAAATTTTACAGTTTGATTTTAAAAAAATAAAAATAATTTAACAAATTAAACCTTTTGCTCTTGTCTCTTGTATTAGGTTTCCCAGTTTGGCTGCAGATCTTTTGCACTGCTGTTTGACGATATTGATCACAACATGTGTGCAGCAGATAAAGAAGTTTTCAGTTCTTTTGCTCATGCGCAAGTCTCGATCACAAATGAAATTTATCAATATCTCGGAGAACCAGACACATTCCTTTTCTGTCCTACAGGTAAAATGAGGGAAATAATTTGATTCGGCCCTAAAGGAGGGGGACTTATCTTACTGACTGAAAAGCTGGTTTAGTATTTAATAACTGCCTTCAGGAGGATTTTGGGGTTGTTTGAAGAAAATGACTTCTAAAGAAAGGTTTGATTATTCAAATATATGCCAAATTTTTGCCAAATCTACACACCTCTGAAAGGCTTAATGCCAGGCAAAGAAGAGAGCTTCATGGAATGGTTCAAGAGGTTTGAGCTGAGAATTAGGTTAAAGGAAGTTTGTGTTTGTTTTTTGGTTGTTTTTTTTTTTTTTACTTAAACCAAAATCTTTGCCTCTTGAATTGGCTAGCTGTTAGTTTCTTAGAATTTTCCCAAAGTAGAGGTACAGTCTGTGCTTACTGCTGTCACTGGTTCCTATTTTTAATAAGATTACCCACTTCACTGACTGCTGAGTTGCTTTATTTATTAAAAAATAAGGTGACTTGCACTTGGGTCCAGTCACTGCATTTTGAATTGCAAACTTCCTCTAATACCTGTTAGGAAGGTGTGGATGGTTGCAAGGAAGATCCAATTCAGTAGCAATGTTGTTAATGTTAATTATTTTATCCCCTTACGCTGTAGTAGTTTGGTCCTGTTGCAGACCTCCACTGTAACTTTAAAGAGACATGTTCCAGTGTTAATATTTTTAGGTATTTGCACTACATAATCAATCTTGGGGTTTTCTAGTTCTCTTACATATTGTCTGCTGTAACCTGGCCTTGTATTTATGGACTTCATTAGTTTTTTCCTAATTTTGACATTTGAGCAATCTCAAATAAATTCTGTTCCTTTTGTTTCGGATCTTTATGCTAATTATCATTTATAATGTCCCTTTTATTTATACTTCAGGCTGTTGGGCGTTTCCTGATTCATTTTGTTGATGGATCTTATTTCAAGTGGTGTTCTCTCACCGTGTTTGTGGGACAGTTGGGTATGTTGTCACACATGTGCATCCTTCTAACAACTCTGACATTCTCTTTTCCTGTGCAGAGTACTGTGGAACGTTCTGTTATCCAAATGTTGCCCAGTCACCGTATTTACGGACTGTAGGAGAAAAGCTGCTCCCCGGCATTGAGGTGTTATGGACAGGTAAATACAGTTTGGTTTGGTGACTTGTTTCTTTTAATTCACTGTTGATGTTAAAAAATTTCTCGTAAGTATTTACTAAAATAAACTGTCCAGCTACTTGGGGGTATGCAAAGCCCTCAGATTAACCCGTTTCTCCTCTTAGGTCCGAAAGTTGTATCCAAAGACATTCCGGTAGAGTCCATTGAAGAAGTTTCTAAGATCATCAGGAGAGCACCAGTTATATGGGATAACATTCATGCTAATGATTATGATCAAAAGAGGCTTTTTCTTGGGCCTTACAAGGGTCGGTCAACTGAGCTCATCCCTCGGCTAAAGGGAGTTCTGACCAATCCAAACTGTGAATTTGAAGCCAATTATGTTGCCATTCACACACTTGCGACGTGGTACAAGTCTAACATGAATGGAGTGAGAAAAGATGTGGTGATGAGTAAGTATGCATAAGTGTTTGCTGGATCTATGCTTAACCATATGAATCATATGGCTTTTAATGCTTCTGTCTTTTCCGCACCAACTTCTTATGATCATCTAGCTATAAGTAAATGTCAGTTACCTGAAAAGTAATGAGCTTGCTTTGTTGACTTTCTGGGAGGGATCTGTAGCACTTCTTATTAGAGAATACTTGCATGATAACTTTTTAAAATTTGTCTCTAGCTGATACTGAAGACAGTACAGTTTCGATCCAGATTAAGTTGGAAAATGAAGGGAGTGATGAAGACATCGAAACCGATGTTCTCTACAGTCCACAAATGGCCCTGAAGTTGGCCTTAACTGAATGGTTGCAGGAATTTGGGGTGCCTCAGCAATACAGCAGTGAGTATGATTCCATATCTTTCTCAGGTTGATATTAAAACAGGGTTAGTTTTTCAGTACTCGCATTTAAATTAAAAATATTTTATAGATCCTGGCAATTCATATACTTTTCAGCTGGAAATATTTTCTGCCATAGTAATTGGGGAAAGCTTAATAGCAAAGTAAGAATGCTTGTTCTGCAGTGTGCCTGTGGTGCTCTGACAGATCAACAGAAGCAGCCTTGATGCATAATACTATGGTATTTCTGAGAAAAGACAAAGAAGGGGCGATCTTGCTAGTTCCAGTTGTTACTAGACTTCCATGGACCTTGAGAGATTAGGAAGTACAGTATTTTCTTGGAGTCAGCATTAGATTATTATCGACACTAATTCTTGTCCTGAAGAGTTCATATTCTTCCAGTTGTTTTAAGATAGTTTTATTTTTCTGTGTTTCTGTCTACAGAAACCAGCTGGGTTTCTTTCAGCATTTTGTACGCCTTTCTTGTAGCAATGGGAGCTTGGGATCTGAGGTAGAATGTGTTTTGCTCAAATAGGGGTTTCAAGTGGTCAGAGTGGAATGGAAGAGCCTGTCTCCCAACTCTGCTCTCGGGCATTTATCCTTTTAAACTGCTATAGAGTTTTGTGTCTTTCTAAAACTAAATTGCAGCAGAAACATTGGGTGAGGAGTAGTAATTAATGTGTCATCTTCCTCCATTTTTGCCGAATAGTTTCATTTGGAAGGGACCTCTTGAAATCTAGCCTTGAGATCTCTCTTGAGTCTAACCACCTTGCTCAGGCAGGGTAAGTTAGAACAGGTTGTCCAAGACTGTGTCCAGTCAGGTTTTGAATAGGTTTTGAATTCAGTTTTCCCTAGGTTAAAAACTTTTTTGAAACATCCTAAGCATCAGTCCTTTTATTTTGGATTGTCCTTTATATCCAAAGGCAACTTCAACATTTTTCCCTCTGCATCAACTGACTTGTTAATTTTGAGAGTTTTTTTTATTCTAGTAGCATAGTCTGAAATGCTGCTGGCAGCACATAAATATTAATTAATTTTCCTAACTTTTGCCCTATCCTGTCTATGCTTACCAGTTATGTGAGAGGGAAAGGTGCAAAAACCAAAACCAGTAGTTAGAGTTACAGTGACAGAAGTCAACAGGGAAAGTACGGAACGAAGCTGCACTGATTGGATGCCGTGGTAATAAAATCCTCTGTGATTTGTAGAAGTTGCTGATTTGAATGTTAGTTGGAAGATAATGAGAACTCTAAACTTATTTCTTCTTATTCTCAGGTAGGCAAGTGGCCCACAGTGGTGCTAAAACTTCTGTAGGGGATGTAGGGCCATTGGTGGCACCGTCCTCTTTAAGTGCAGCAACGGTGGTTACCACAGTGTACCAGGAACCCATCATGAGTCAGGGCACAGCGCTGAGCAGTGAGTCACCGGCCTTGGTCAAGGAGGAGGAGAAGAAGCAATCTGATGAGGAGCCAATGGACATGGTGGTGGAAAAACAGGATGACGCAGACAAGAATGCTAACCAGATACTGACAGATATTGCTGAAGCCAAGATGACAGAGGAGCTGAAGCCAATGGATACGGATAAGGAGAGTATAGTTGAGTCAAAGTCTCCAGAGATGTCTATGCAGGAAGACTCTGGTAGTGACATTGCACCTATGCAGACTGATGAGCAGATCAATAAAGAACATTTTGTGCCTGGGCCAAATGAAAAGCCTCTTTACACAGTAGAACCAGTGACTTTAGAGGACTTGCAGCTTCTTGCTGACTTGTTTTACCTTCCTTATGAACATGGGCCCAAAGGTGCACAGATGCTGAGGGAATTCCAGTGGCTCAGAGCAAATAGCAGTGTTGTCAGCGTTAATTGCAAAGGAAAGGATGCTGAAAAAGTGAGTGAATCTTTTTTCTCTCCTTTTATATCAAAATCCTGAGCTATTTTATCTGTTGTCTGTAATAGAGACTGGTATTCTACTTCCTAGGACCTGGAGGGTTGTGTGTAACCAACCACAGGTCACAGTAATTTTCATTTGTCTGGTGGAATCTACTGTTTTAAGCCTGTACCACCATATAGCTGTGAAGGCGGTCTGGTATCTGCATTTGACCAATGTTCCCTATACTGGCCTCACTTCTAACAGCCGTGGAGGATATCTGTGAGTTGTGTGGTGTGGTAGTCCATGCTGGTAAAATGAAGTAATGAATTATATATTCTTCATATGTAGAGTACCTCTGCTCTGTAGAAGCCTGTGTTTGATCTTGTGGATCTTTTTCATAGATAGAAGAATGGCGTAACCGAGCAGCCAAGTTTGAAGAGATGTGCACCTTGGTGATGGGGATGTTCACTCGCCTCTCCAATTGTGCCAACAGGACAATCCTTTATGACATGTACTCCTACGTCTGGGATATCAAGAGTATTATGTCAATGGTGAAATCTTTTGTGCAGTGGTTAGGTAGGTGCATTGGGAGCCATTATAATCCCAGATAGCGTATTTTTTTGTGTGTTTTTAATTAGCCCACGGGGAAAACTTAAGTATTAGGCAAATGTGCTTTCTTGGATGGGGGTCTGTTTTGACCCTGTTTTAAAGATTTTCCTGTCTCGCTATTTGAAGCAATGCTTGCAGTGAGTTTGCTTTGCTATTACAAGTGAGGTCTGCTGGATGATTAAGATTGGAGACCTTGATTTTCTTCTTGGGCTAATGAAACCTGAATCTCATCTGACACGTAAGTGTTGACTTTAACTTATTCTTGACTGAATGCACACTGGACTATGCCATGTAACTCCTTGGATACCCTGCTGTATGATTGGAAATGACACTACGAAATGTGACCACATCAGCCATCTGCTGTTTGCTCTGTCTTGATAACATTGCTGTCTTCAACAGACCTTTGAGGGCCTGGCCCTGAGGAAGCTGATCCTCCCAGCCCTGTGCGCATGCGAGCTTTAGCATAAGGCTATTCTGGTGCAAAATAATTTCATTTAAACATTTTCCAAATTACTGATTTTTTTTTTTTTTTTTTTTAATGGGTGAAAATTGTGGAGCTCTCTAGACAGATTTAGTCTGAGACTTAAAATGATCTTGAAACATTTTTTCTTTTTTTTTTTTTTTTTCCTTATTTTTCCACGTGTGGCGCTTTCTTATTTGTTTCTTCTGTTTTGTTTTGTTGTTTTCCTGGATGATTTTTGGAGGATCCTAAGTTGGCAGATAGCACCAGCATGGCCTGGGTAAGTCTAGTGACCTCATTTCACTTTCAGGTTTCAATCGAGCTGTAGGAATATGCTGTGGAGTTGCTTGACATACACAGCAGACAGCAAAGCTGATGGTCTCAAGTCACACTTTCTGTAGCTGTCACAAACCTCACAGTGGTTAACCATTACACAACCTTGGTTTAATCCTAGTGTTTGGATTGTCTTTAAATTATATTCTTAAACAGTTTTAAGTAGGGACAGAGAAGACCTGTTAAATCATCAAATTGGTCCATGCCCAACAACTTCCTTGGTTCTGTGCTTGTTAAATACCTGGTCCCTTTATGTATAGTTGTTAAAGAAGAAGTTGAGTAAAGAAGAGAGCTTTTAAGACTGCCTTCTGCAAAGTACAGAGAAGAAAACTAGCACGGGAGGTGAACTCTGCAGCATTGTAGTATGTTAACATTTCTCTAATGATCTCATACTGTTTAAAAGCTTCAGTTTGTGTGGTTTTAAGTGTAACACAACTCCCCCACCTTCACTATTTTTGCTGTATGTTGATCTTTTGCTGGACAGAATGCTCTCTTCTTGATAGCTTAATCTGCTTAAAACTCCCGGCCAAACCTCTGTAAAAAGAGCAGTGATCCTTCTAATCTCTAAATGTCAAGGGCCCAATTTAAGACTTAATTTTGATAATTTCAGAATTATCAGACTACCTACTGATTTCATCTGAAGTTATCTTCAGTTTTCAGTGTCCCTGTAAAGTTGAGTTCAAGTCTCTTAATTGCATCAAATATTTGGAATAGTTCACAGTAGAAGCCAACTCTAAATATGAGCTCTCTTAACTTTGACACACTTCTGTTCCAGGAGTCACACTAGTATTAGATAGTTGAAAAATTCAGGGTTTTTCACATGTGCAGTTTAATACTCTTATTAGTACTTACAGAAGCTAACAATGCTTCTGTGAGAGGAGCCATTTTTGTCTTCAGCTTGTGTTTTATCACTAGTGTAAATACATACAGAGCAAAAGTCTTTGATAAAATAGGTCATTATATAAAGTCACGTACATTACAAATCCAAACAAGTTAGTTTTCACAATGGTGTGCTCAATGGTCCACTGGATGATCACTTTTTTCACTGCTCCTTCCAAGTCCAGCTAGCATTCAGTCCCTTAAATTAGTGTGGCTGTACAGTACTATGGATTACTAATGACTTCTATTGTCTTCTTCCCCACTGTGTACAGATGGGAGAATCCTCAGCACAAGTTTCTACTCCTATTGGATGGACAGCGCCAGATGTTCACAGCGCGTCGTCATTAATTAATTAAAATGGAAAGGTTTTGTCTGTGAGGCAGCTCAGATAGATTAGATGTGCAACAGGCATGAACTGAAGTCACATTTGCGCAGCGACTAAGGCATTAACTATGTTTTTCATTTATACAGCTCTTCATTCACACAGCTCTTTACTGTAATAATTGGAAGTGCTAGTTAAGTTGTAGTCTCAAAGGATAGACAGATACTGTCTTCCAAGTTACTGACTAAATCTTCTTGTTAAGAATATTTTCTTATGTGAGAATTCTAAAATGTGAGAGCAAACCAAATTTGAATTCTGGTGCTTGGATTGTTTCTGCAATTTACCATACTTAGGGTAGTTTGTATTTAACCTGTATTTCTAAACTCTCATAAATGTCAAACTTGGCACACTTTGGGACTCTCTGACTAGCACAACATACTTGTTTGTACTGATCTGAGACTGTTACTTGAACAGGAGGTAGATTGCTGTCCACAAAAGGAAAGGAGTAGTTGCGCTGCTCATCTTGTCAGAAAACTAGGCGGGTAATTGAAACCTCCACTCCAGATACTGCTTATTTTTTTTCTCCCTCCAGAGCTGTCATTTGTGCTGTTGGTGAAGGCTGCTGTGCCTTGCTGGTGGAACAGTGTTAAAAGCCAAACAGCCACTGAAACTTCTTTTCTAAAGCAAGTGCAAACTAAAGCTGAGCACTGCAGTGGGCCTGCTGTGATTGTTTGAGCAGCAGGGTCTCTGGTGTGTCTGGTATGCTTGTGGAGTTAAAAATCAAGATACTGAAAAGCAAAGCTAGTAATGACTAGCAGAGTGTACTAGTTAAATTGTGTGTTAATTCTGATTAACACTACTTAAATTTTTAACGTGCCAGCAGCACTGTGATGATATGGCCCGGATTATATAAATCTGCATAGTCTCTTCCAAGAGTACTGTTTCATACAGTTGTCCTGGCTGGCTGAACTGTTCCAGACTGTTTGCATATGTTGCCAGTCCTAGTTTTCTGACAAGATTAGGAACAATCAGTACTAAAATGTGACTTCAGAAAGGTCCCTTTTTTTTTCAAAGGGCTGTGATAATGGCATTTGTTTGATTTAAAGTTTATGATAGTAGCTATTGAGCCATGCAGCTTCCAAGTTGTCATCTTTTCGTAGGTGAAATGAATGCACAAATATGGAAAAAAAAAGTGCAATATGTCTGGAAAGTTTGCATAGTTGTGCATGGTACCATTCTTGTGCCTCCTGGTCTAGAATGAAGTGTGTATCTGAATTGCCTCGCTTGTTCTTAGACCTGTCTGTTATAAATAAAAAATCAAAAATCCTGCAGCTAGTGCACAAGCACAAAATCTTTATAAATCATACATTATTACAGCCCTCCCCCAAGCCCTGGTTTCTAGCTCAGTTAGAGAGCTTTTTCCACAAGTGTATGTTAGCTTTTTGGACATGTAAGACACCCAGGAAATCCCCCTTCTCGTAACATTCTCCGCTTGGATCTGATCTCAACAGGGTGTCGTAGTCAATCTTCAGCACAGTTCTTAAGTGGAGACCAAGAACCCTGGGCCTTTAGAGGTGGTCTAGCAGGAGAGTTCCAGGTATCAATATGACTTCACAACTGAATGACGTTTTCTTTGTTTTATGAGAAACCTTTTGTTGCACATCAGAGGTCTGGAAGGATTGGTCTGCCGAAGGCTTTCTGGTCCAAAGCCCATTAGCCTTACAGCTTGGTTTAAAATAATTTTCCTCCCCTTTCTACAGTAATTTCTCAAGGAGATGCTGCCTGTCCCACGCGCACGCGAAGCGCAGCGGCTTTAGTTGTACATTTCACATTGTTTCTTTGCAGGTCGCACAGCATTTTTATCTGCGCCCGCAATTGCACAATGCGCGCATGCTTGTCTGCCGACGGGAATTCCATGAGCAAAAGGGATAGTCATCCAAATTTTGGTTCCTCTCTAAATGATGCTGTAATGCGCTTTGTTGCAAGGAATTCAATCGGGAAATATTTGTAAATTGCTGTTTATACCATGTTCAGATTTGTTCATGGATTTTTCAGACGCTATACTTTTCCCCCCTCACAGGTGCTCTGCGCGCAGCAAATTGAATCAGCGCATTGCTTTTGGGATAAAGCGTCTCCTCTGGCCAGTTAACCCTCTTCAGACCAAACCTTTCCTCCTGATATTCTATGTTCTTATACAGAGACAGTGTAGATGTGATTGGTAAAAAGCATTTTAAAGCAGTTAAGATTAACAGACTCTTAATGTGCTGTTTCAATTGCATATTTTAGAACATCAATTGGATATTTTCTATTCAAATAAGGTCTTTGCATTTGTAAAGCATACCAACCCCACCTTCTTCTGGGGTGCCTGCAAGTAGCAATTGTTAATTTGGGAGTCTGCAGTGCACACCCAAGAGTGATGGGTTTTGTTGTTCATACAGTCATATTAAGTATTTTGTTTTCACAGCGTTTACTGCCTATTGATGGGGCAAATGACCTCTTTTTTCAACCACCTCCATTAACACCCACTTCCAAAGTGTACACCATACGACCCTACTTTCCTAAAGATGAGGTAACTGCTTTTGAGACTTGTTACTGCTGTTGTTAGTGATGTGCTTCCTTTTGTGGCAACAGAGGTTCGTTCTTCCCCTAAAGAAGCAGATGTCCTGATGTCTTACACAAGTGCAGGCTCACAGGAAAGCTAAGGTTAAGTGACTTGCCTGTGGTTCAGCAACGTGCTGTGCAACAGGACGTGTGCAGCCACATCCTGATTTCCAACTTCTCATCCTCCCCACCCTTTTTAAATCTGCGAGTGTCTTCCCTCTTTATGAAAGGCAAGTGAATTTTTTTCATGGCTGGTAGAGGAAATTCTTGCAGCAGGGAGACATGCAGTGGATTAACCTCAGAGGGTGGGTGTGTATACATGTTCACTCAGTAATTGTGGCACTTGCTGGTACTTGCAGAGCTATGTAGGCAGAACGTTGATACTGCATCTCAAACTAGAGCTGCAAAATGTGAGTGTGGTTCAGCTGTTCTTACAATTTTAGGCAGAGTTATAAAATTTTTGGTCTGATTTTGAAAGAATTCTCAAATCTGCTTTGGAGTGTTTGATACTTTAAGATGAGGAATTTTTTATTACCTGTTATTGATTTAGTGCTCTTTTGCTTTTTTATTTTTTAATTTTTTTTTCTTTTAACAGATCTGTAGTGTAGTTTCATTCCCACTGGCTTTGCAAGGAGAATACTTGAAATTGATGTATCAACCAGTAGTTAGCTAACACTCTTTATGGATGCACTTTAAACAATGTAAGGATTAAGGCAGCTTGAATTTTTGCATTTGTAGGCACATTGAGATGAAACATGAATATCTAAGTTGTTTGCAGTAGCTCAGATGAGTCCTGACTTTGAAGCCTGTCAGACAGACAGGGCTGGCACATGGACACTCCTTTACCTGCCACTTCTAGAGTAGGTCAATCCTGTGCTGTTCTCACAAGCAGTAAAGCAGTCTTTTCCATACCTTTGTACAGGATTGTACCTAAACTGATTTGTTCCTTTGTAAGCAATGGAACTGATATTTCTAAGCCACCTTAGCAATTTGAGATGCAGCTAAGCATGCGGTCATAAGCAATGTTTCTTCTGAGGAGTTCTCTTTTAATGGAAGAACAGAAAAGTGTCAAATGCAAAGCCTTTTCATTAAAAAAAATAAAAAGGAAAAATTTCTTATTTCAAGTGTGACTGTTACAAGTTTACTCTGAGATTCAGCTGAAAGACTTTTAAGATGCAGGGTGTGTCTGTCCTCCCAAGAGATTAAGTTGCTGTACTGGAATACTGGAAGTTTAGTAAAGGGACTTTGTAGCAAGGGTGTTGATCTTTACCCTAACTATTCCTCTTGTGCTGTTACAACTGCAGGAGCTTGACTGCCAGCCTTTCCTTCCCAGGCATTCAACTTAACCACAATGTTTTTGAAGGCGACTTTGAGTTACTTTTGGGGTGAATGTTGGGGGGGAAGGCACACCCTTTGTCCTAGATGGGTACTCTTGATCCGGTAGTCACTTAAAGGCCTCTCAGCTCTAGGTTACAGTGTAGCTGTTAATGACATAACTCTAAAACAAAGTTATCTTTTGAATATGACTGATTAGCTGAAATGATCTCTTTTCTCCTCTTAGGCATCTGTGTATAAGATCTGCAGAGAAATGTATGCTGACGGAGCTGATCAACCCTTCCATAGTTTACCAGATTTAATTGGAGACAAGTATGTACAAGGAAAAAATTACCTACAGAGGTGGTTCTGAAGGATGAAGTTCTGACACTGTATTTAAGTTGAACCCTTAAAAGTGTGGGGGGGAAGAATGATAAGAACATTTGATAGATACTTTAAAAAATTAAATTTACCGTCAGGAAATTGTGGGCTTTGTTTTTTAAAAATACCATTGATTATTATGTCTCAGTTCATGCGGTGGTCACCTGTTCTGACCTGTTAGAAAATAGACTTAGCTGAAACCTCTGTATTAAGAAATCTGTACATCACAGTATGTGATTTCAGATTCTGTGAAAATACATATCATGGAAGTGTCCATAGTTTGTTTTTTCTTTTCTCCAACCCATTGTAGTTCTTAAGATAACTGAGGAGTTTTTGAGGACCAGTCTGCCAGCCAAGTGCTTTGAGTTTTTTTGGAAGTACATGTACAAACTTCTAAAAAGAATAGGCAATGACAGATGAAGCTTAAAAGAATAAGGCCTTAAATCTGAGCTGTAAAATGAGCTACTTTGAGGGATTTTTTTTCATCTCCAGGGCTTAATTTAGATAGAATTTTATAGAGTCTGCTCTGAGTGACACAGGAAGGCAGTTAAGAAAGGATGTGTAACTGGTATCAAAAAATACCCAAAGGAGAAGATGGAAGAACAAGGAGATAATGGCAGGAGAACAGCTGAGGGCAAAAGGTTAAGAGTAGTGTGTATGGAATTAAACTGGGGGATCCTGAGGTATAGATGTTGCTTGTAGCTGAGTTTTAGTTCCTACAGAGCATTAATTAACTGAATGATCAGCTGTCAATTCCATGATTGGAGGACTCTGTAACTTCTTTGCTTGACCTTAGAGTCTTCTCCAGGGTACCTGAAGGGCATAATTTGTCAAAGTGACCTTCTTTTGACTGAATTTGGACACTTTTTCTCCTGAAGGTTAGTAGGAGGTCTGCTCACCCTCAGCCTGGATTACTGCTTTGTCTTAGAAGATGAGGATGGCATATGTGGCTATGCTTTGGGAACGGTTGATGTGACTCCCTTCATTAAAAAATGCAAAATGTCTTGGATCCCTTTCATGCAAGAAAAATACACGAAACCAAATAGTGACAAGGAGCTGTCTGAGGCAGAGGTTGGTATTACCTGTGAGATCAGAACTGTATGCTGAAGTCTTTTCTTTCCAAAGTGGGTCTTTTTGTCTTGCATTTTGAGCTCACGTGAAGTGAAGTTTTTGTACCTTTCTGAAGACTTTGAGCACGGTATCCAGTGTATTAGAAGGTGACAGTAAAACTGTTCATTGCCAGTCAGATACAGCTGTGTTGTGTAAGAAACCCTGAGGTGTACTTCAGTAATAATCAATTCAGTAAAGCAAGGCACTTTAATCTAGAGAAAATCACATTTTGAAAATAAAGGATTGCTTCTGTTCTGTTCTACTACCAAATGCAATATTAGTTTCTCCATGCTTACAGGTAAGGCACTGATAGCCACATCAGTTTAAGTTTGGAAAACAAATTCAAGAACACTTAGTTTTGGTGTGAAAAACTCTGAGCTGTTTGTGGCGTATGACAGCTGTAAATGGTGCGAAACAACCTAAAACTGCCCATGGAAAATACAAAGAAACAAAAAGGAATATCTGTGCACAAACTGTTCATATGAGTTGACTTATGTTATTTTCACTTGAAATGTGGGTCTCTGAGAAGGGGCTTTGCAGGCCTCCTTCAACAGCCCAAGAAGCTTTTCTAGTCTGCCTTTTTATCTGGAGTACAGACAGCAATTCAGCACTAAAGAACTAAGTGCCCATCACAGGTGTAGCAGAAAAGCCTGCTGGTTTTGGAGGTATGCTCCATGACCAAAGCAGTCTTCCCTGATAAAGATAAATGAAAATGAAAAGCTGGATAGTGATTAAATAGCTTGTTTCTCGTATTCTTTTCAGAAAATAATGCTAAGCTTCCATGAAGAACAAGAGGTATTGCCAGAATCGTTCCTTGCCAACTTCCCGTCATTGATAAAGATCGATATCCACAAAAAAGTGACAGATCCAAGTGTGGCCAAAAGTATGATGGCCTGCCTGCTCTCTTCTCTAAAGGCTAATGGTAAGTTTCTTGCACTCAGAATTCCTTGTTTCCTAACTACATGTCAATTCTAGGATGCAAGGCAAACTTGGGATGGTTATATGAACATACTGTATTTGCATGTCAGCCTGAGATATTTGATTCCTGCCATAGCTGACACTCTAAATTTGGGTAAATAATTACCAATGCATTCATATAGCTGGTTTTTGCTGCTGTCTTGGTAAAAGATAGCTTTTCACTTCAACCATTATCCTGCATAGGCAGAACTGAGGGAGCAATTTGGCAATAAGAGCACACATTTTTCTCTTGAACAATGCAAACATTTCTATTTTCCCTGCTGGCATTGGTAATAATGCTTTCTTTTTCCACGCACGGCAGTGTGCACTAGTGGGTAATTACCAAACCTGTCAGTATGGGGAAGTGCTTGGCTGTCTGCCTTACTGCGCACCCAGCGTTCACAGTTCCTTTGCACTGTTTGATGCCCTCCTGTAATGCTGTTTTCAGAGCCAGTGCTGGAGTTTCAGGATGGTTGTATGTACAATGAAAGGTGTGCAGAGGGTTTGTTCAGATTAATGTCTGCAGTGCGCAGTCCCTTTAGGGAATGGTCAGCTCTGTTGACAGAAATCTGGACTCTATTAGCCATTATGCTCTATGGGGAATTGGATCACTGATTTAAGTGTTAAAACAGGTGGGAACTCTAGTAATGTTTGATGGCTGTGCTTTTTACAGTAACTCTTCTCCTACAGTGTTTTGTTTCTTTCTTCCTTCTTCAGGCTCCCGTGGGGCTTTTTGTGAAGTGAGACCAGATGATAAAAGAATCCTGGAATTTTACAGCAAGCTGGGTTGTTTTGAAATTGCTAAAATGGAAGGATTTCCAAAGGATGTTGTTATCCTTGGAAGAAGCCTGTGATGTGCTTGACAGCAAACTGTTCCAGTACTGTAGACCCTTAACAGCTGGGCAGGTAGTGGTGGGGATCTTCATATGGTCTAGCTGCACCAGGCCAGCAATAAGCCAGCTTGGTAGAAGGGGCTGTGCGAAAATCACCCATTACACATTCAGACTGTAATTTGTTGGAAGGGGATAATGCTGCTGAAAACACTGTTCTAACAAAGAGAAACCTTGTCCTCTCCTGGTCCTATGTGAAGTGCCAAGGAATCTTGCATGGGCTATAGCTTCTCGGAGGAATCCCTCTCAGTCGGTGCTGTGGTTGGTGACAGTTCTCTGCGTTCATGTGTCAACAGAAAAGTGGTCTCTGGCAGAAGTACCTATAAAGATGCAAAGTGTTTTTGTCTGTCATAGAACAGGATGTGCAACTGGAAGTTGCAGAAGTGGGAGGGATTGCTTGTGTCAATCAGCAATTTTAAAGATAGTTACAGTTCTGTTTTTTACTACCTTTGCGCTTGTTGATAAAGCAATGACCTGTTGTCACTTCTAATGACCATTGGTTCAAGCCTTGTGTTTTGTTAGGGACAAATGTGCAGTGGTCTGTGGCAGAAGTCACTTAATGATGAACTTGTAAATTTCAGTGTATATAAACTTAGCTGTATGCTGACTAACTTTTTGTTTACCAGTTTTTTTAACCTTTTCTTTTGAAAAGCAAAATGGTATAGGTCTGAGATGGCACTTTTGAATAACCTAAACCCACAATTGCGAATGAGTCTGTCCTCAGCACTGACCTTTCTTATTGTGCCTCATATCCAGGGCTAGGAGCTGACCATCTTGGGAAAGTGGAGCAGATCCCAACTGACCCTTCCTTCAGATAGCAGTTTATTGCTACTTGAGTGTATCATTCTCCTGGGACTGAAACAGCAATTCACAGGGTGCTCTGCTGAACGAGTTAATTTTGGTAATGTTCACAAGGGATTGCAGATGAAAGATGGTGAGAGGGAGAGAGCTGGCCCACAGCTGGGATTTTTTTCTTGAAACACTCACCATGTTTCAAAGCCTGTTCATACTAGTTTGATTAAATCAGGGTCTTCAAGTCCTGCACATTTGTATCAAATAACTTTTCTACAAGAAATGCCACAATAAGCACATTTTTACACATTATTTAAATGGTTACCTAATTTTAAATGTTCCGAAAGTTTAATGTTTTTACCCAGGATGGACATGCTTGGTTATGGGATGGAACCCGTGTAGTATGGGATGTGGTGGTCAGGTAGTTGCATCATTTATGAAAATGGTATTTCACAGAAGTCCCAGTGTTCCAAACAGGTGATTGGCCAATGGTATGCACCTTGCAGTACCTTGTTTCTTTCACCTGCTGCCATCAACCGTCTTTATTTTCTGTTTAAGTTTTCCTGGGGTTTTCTCAGTGGAGCACAAAGGAAATTCAGTTCCTCTTAAAAGCCTCCAGCTGCATAGAAATTGTTATGCAACCTGTAATGAACGGCATTAAGACTGCAGTAATGCTGTCTGCAACCTGTAAGGAGATGCTGCGTTTGGCCTTCTGGTGCAGTCATGTGCAGGATGTTTTGTTTTGTTGTTTTTTTTTTTTTCCCCTTTGCAGAATGTGAATGATTTTTAATGAGGTAGTGAAGTATTTAAGTTGATACAAAGTCATTTCATTTTTAGAGAGAGGTACGGGGTTGTGCTGTGGGATGTCATGTAAGTCAGAGCTGAATGCCACTAGTTTTTATGCAGCTTTGAGTGCATGTTGAGTAGCTGATACCTTGATTTACCAGGTGGGATAGTTTTGTTTCTTCATAGATACCAGAGTCAACTTATTTTATCTGGATGCATAACATTACAGCATAAGGATGCTTGTGGCCTTATTTCTTGGCTTTTAAGGAGTTGCCACATTTTCTCTTCCTATGAATTTGTTATTATTATAGAAGTTAATTGTCTAAGCCTATGGAATGTCAGGCCAATACCATCATTCTAGAATTGTAAAGTGATATGTTGACATATCTTTCATGGTTATGAATTTTCATTAAGGTTGGAATGCCACTTTCATTAATCTGTTTTAGATCAACAGTATCTGTAGCAGAAGACCTGTAAAACTGTATTTGAAGACCATGCAAGAAATAGAATAAAAATTGAGAAGTGAATGTAAATAAATGTGTATTTTGTGTATGAGGTTCCAGAACCAGAAGTGGTTCAGCAACACATTATATCATGCTGTGAGTGTTGCATGCTGTTGGGATCAGCTGTCAGTCTTACCTCTGGTTTTGGTGGGGGCATTGTGTTCCCCAGTAGACAGTGTGCTGATGCTTGTCAGAAGCAGGTATTTGGGGACCTTTTGGGGGTCTCACCCCAAAGACTTTTGGAGTGGCAGTGCCTTTCTTGTTGGCCTGTCTGTGAGTGACGCCAGTTGAACTCTACCTATTCTGTAAAAACCAGTTCATTCAGAGGTGGTCTACAGTGTCTGGCAAAGCCAGGATGAGCTGTGTTGCAGCAGGGTTCCTTTACCCTTTTGAACTTTTTTTCCTTGCTGGCTACTCGGTGTAGGGATTGCTGAAACCTCACTCAGCCTCCCAGCACAGACAGGATATGAGATGAAGTGATTGAGGGGTTCACACTGTGTGCAGTGGGCAAACATCATCCCTCCACAGTCTGGCCAGAGTTATAAATTCACAGAGTTTAACTTGGGAAGCTAAACACTGACATAGCTACAGCAAGTAGCTTCCTGCTTAGGCTGTCAGTGAAGTGAAGGGATTGGCCAGGGATATGAAAAGCAGCTTTTTCCTAAAGTCGCTCAACAAGAGTTTGCCCACTTGCTGTACAACTGCATTTGGTGGTGCGATTCAGAAGCTGTTTAGTGTGGAGAACAGGATAACACACAAACTACATAGCGAAGTTAGCAGTTAAAAACTTTTCTTCTGGCCCAGTAAATGTTCTATGTTGAAATGATAGTTTCTCTTCACCAAATTGTAATGTGTTATATATAGGCAACTTTGTTTTCCTGTTCCATGAAGCTGTGACAGACCTGCCTCTCTGGAACACATCTCTGCCTGGGAGATGGGTTTGGGCTCTGATGTTGCACCAGACTCTTTTCCTTTAAGGCAGCATAACACAGAAATGGATGCTCCTGCCTCCCATCGCTCCAGGGCTGTGGCTGCAGACAGGTCATGTAGGGTCAGGGGGCTGCAGAAAGCAGCTGCTGAGAAGCACATGGGTGTGCTTGTGTAACCATCTCAGCGTGAGTGCTTGCCTCTTTCTGGGACCAGGTTCTGCTTTGCAGACCTCTTCAGTCGTGTTTTTCTTGAACTCAGGCCAGCTGGAGCAGAACAAGTGGCGGGCTGGCAGAGGTCTCTGTGGTGGGAGCAGAGCCAGGTTCTGTCCCAGAACATGGTGTGAGCTCATCATTAGTGGGATTTGTTTTAATTCAGCTGCTCCCCTCCACCCCTGCAGCACCAACCAGTCTGCTTCCCTTTCTGCTTTGAAAGGCCAGTTTGGCCCTCTGCTCCCTGCCATAGATTTTTGAAGTAGGGTTTTTCCTTCCTCACTCAAAGGCTCCAGTGCCGCAGTCCCCAGTGTCAGGTCATGCTGCTCTCGCCCATACTTAAAGGGATAGAGATGAGCAGGTCCCTCTCTCTGTGCCTCTGCCTCGGCCCTTGTCGCTCTGCTGTCTCCCGGTGCTCCTCTTTATGCCCTCAGCCTCCTGGCTCTGTCGGTGCCCTGTGTCTGCTGTGGGCCGGGGTGGTGCCCGGGAGGAGGGCGATAGGTGGGCAGCCCATAGTAAGGGCCATTCTCCCGGTGTGGTGTTTCCACAGCTGGCAGGGGGGTCAGTAAATGCTGAAGGCCCAGGAGGGGCAGGAGATGCCCGAGCTGAGTGGAAGGATGCGGGGTACGGCCCCGGTTTGGTTCCCGGGGGCGGGCGCGGGGCGGGGCGGCTCTGCCGGGCTCAGCCCTGCCCTGCGCGGCCCGCCCCTCTCCCAGAGCCGCCCCCGGCGCCGCACCGCAGCCTCATGGAGCCGCACGGCCCCGGCAGCGTCCTGTTCGGTGAGCGGCACCGCGCGGCGGGAGGGCGATGGGGACACGGGAGGGCGGCAGAGTGACACGGGGGGATCACAGATGGTAGGGGAGGTGAGACACGGCCCGGGGTAATAGACCGTGGGCGGGGGGGGCATAAGAGGGAGGTGTCGAGGGGTGGAAGAACTGGGGGGCCAGGAGAGACACGTTGGGGCAATGAACAGGGGGCAGGAGAGAAACAGGACCGAGAGAGACTTCGGTGAGTATTGGGGACGGCCTGGAGACTGGAAAGACACGTGGGTGGCGAATAGATGGGGGGTTGGGGAACACGTGTAGGGGCAGTAGGGACGGGGAGAGGGTGGCCGAAGAGAGATCGGGGGGCAGCATAGACACACTGAAGTGGGGAGAAGACGGCAAGAGAGGAACGTGGGTCTGAAGAGACACGTGGAGGGNGGGGTCTTGGTGTTCTAGCGAGGGTGGAGGGCTGGGAGTAACGGGGCAGAGGTTTGGCAGCCCCGGCTCCCACCGGCCTCTCCCGCTCCGCCGGTTAATCCCCCGCGCTCCTACGTCAGCGTTTCGTGGGCGCCTGTCGCTGGGCAGCGGGCCTGTGTCCCTCCTCCCTGGGCGGGGTCTCGGCCGGGCCGTGGAACCCCCCGCACACGTGGCCCGGCGCTGCCCGCAAACGTGTGTGCGGGCCNCCCCCGCCTTTTCGCGCTCCTTTGCAAATGCCGGCTCTGGTATGCAGGGCTCAGCTCTGTGTTTTTCCCATCGGGCTCATATTGGTGAATCATCCTGCAATAAGCAAATGTACCCAGGGCACTTTCTTCCCTCCCTTTGGTTGGCTGAATCCTGATCTCAAGAGCTAAGGCCATAATCATGTGTCTCCCTTCGTTTTGGAACTGTTGAAGAAGTATGCAAGAAAATATGTCTCAAAACTTCTCTTTAGGGTCTCCAGCTCCATGCAGCCTGGCCTGGCACCCTCCCCTTGGGTTGTGCCTCATCCCTCAGGTGTTTCATGCTGTGTCTGTCTCTGCTTTCAGACTCTCACCCATGTTTTACTGGTGGTGGCAAGAACAGAGTCACCCCTCTGTCTGCTCCCTCCTGTTTTCCACAGTGGTGTGCTCCGTGGAAAGGCTATTTCCCTGCCGGTGCTTGGGGACTTTGGGTGCCCCTGGACATTGCTTCAGGGTAGCCTGCTTTGGGGACACCAGTTTTTGTCCCTGCATGGTACTGAGGTGAGGGCACAGCTCTTGGGGACACACAGCCCTGACCTAAGTGAGGCTCCTGAACAGGAGAAAATGAAGTTTTAGGGATGCCATGTGTGTGTCTGGCCAGGGCTTGCCCTGGGAACCCTTTGCCCATGGTGCCTGGTACTTTGTAATACCTGCTACAGCTTTTTGAATCTTCTCCTTCCAGGCTGTGAGCTGACTGCCAGTACCAAATCCTACACATTTCAGGTGGACGAGGAAGATGACTCTGACCACATTTTGGCACTGTCTGTGGTAAGAGAAATGCAAATTACCTGTGCTTGTCCTCTCCTGTCCTTACCTATGTCCTCACCTCCCATTTCTAAGCTCACTCCTGTTTCTTGGCTGGTCTGAAGAAGGGAACTCCTTGGTTGAGGTCCCAACATTGGCTGCTCTCAGGACAGGTTGTCATGAGGCTGTCGTGTTTATCTGTTGTATGGAGGCGCTTGTGCAAATCCAGTGGTGACAGGGGACTGCTCAGCAGGGAAATACTCCAGGCATGGGATGAAGGAAGGTATTCATTCCTTGTATTTGACCTTGCTGGAGCCTCACACTAAATCCAAACCAGCTCTGCCTTGTTGCTCTCCAAGCCTAGGTAGATGTATGACTTCATTCCTGGCTCTCTCTGGGGATGTTTTCTGTCCTGGGAGCCGAGAACCTGCCAGCATGGATCAGATCAGCAGAAAATGTGGCCCAGGTGCCATCCCTTGAGATGGTTGCAGTAACAGCTGTCCCAGCTGGGAAAGCCACCAAGTCCCTCCCAAGGCGCTCAAGTGACAAGTGCTATGGGGGGCTCCACGGGCTCCGTGCTTTGTGAAGTAGCGTCCTCACACCTTGCATGGTAGCACTGCTGTGGGAGAGGTTTTTTTTTCATTGCCATGGGAAGCCCCAGCTGTCCCTGACAGGTCCCCTGGGAGAGCAGTAGTTCAGTCTTCTCTCCCACCCAGGTCTGCCTTTCGGATGGTGCCAAGGACGAGTGCAATGTGGTGGAAGTCGTTGGGCGAAACCATGAGAACCAGGAGATCGCTGTGCCTGTGGCGAATCTGAAGTTGTCGTGCCAGCCCTTGGTAAGAGACTCTTTTGAAGATGCCAGGGGAGAGATGGCTGTAGGGAACTGGACAGTACTGGATGTTTGTGGATCCTGACCTAGGATCTGCAGCTCATGAGGAAGTGCCCCAGGTAGCCTTGGCCTGGCTGCAGGTGTCCTCAGAGGGACTTGTTTAACTGGGCAGGTGCATGCTGGGGACTGCAGGATATTCTGCTTTTTGCCTCTGCCCCTAACTCAGCTCTATCTCTGCTCTTTGCAGCTGAGTCTGGACAACTTCAAGCTGCAGCCTCCAGTGACCTTTCGCCTGGCAGCGGGCTCTGGCCCAGTACACCTTAGTGGCTGGCACAGGATCAGTAAGCACTTGAGGGTGGGGAAAGGCTTGGGAGAAGCAAGGGGTATGGAGTGCTCCCACAAGTGTGAACACCGGCCAGGCAGCTGGGAGATGCACTCAGTGCTGCCCAGCACGTGCCTCCTTTGTGCTGGTTCCCAAGGGGCTGTCTCTGTGCAGGGATTCCTTCCCTGCCGTAAAGCCTTGCATGGGAAAAGGGGTCTGGATGTCCCACACTGTCCCTTTTCCCCATGGCTATCTGTCACTGTTTCCCTCTGAGCCATCCCTCCAGCTGGGATACAGCTTATTGCCCACCAGCTGCTGTTAAAACTGCTCCGGTGCTCCTTGGGCTGCTCTGCTCTTGGGGTGTCTTGGAGACCAGTTGTATTTGCACAGATACAAGTTGGTGAGTAACAGTTCTTTGTGTGTCCCAGTGCACAGGGAAGATGCTTCCTTTGAGGATGATGACTTGTCTGAGGAGGATGAGGAGGAGCTTCCTTCTATTAAGCCAGCCAAGAAGTAGAGGAGGGAGCAGTAACTTGTCTGCAGGCAAGGTGAGGGGCCAGGCAGCCTCAGAGGAAGGATCCAGGTGGCTGTGATACTGGTGTGGCAAGCATGGGTGGAAGGTCCTGCTGGAGGCACCTGGTCTCAATCTGGTTCTTCCTCTAGGTACTCGCTGGGACTTCTATCCCTGGACGGCTTTTACCTCAGCACCTCTTGCCAGGACCTCAACGTTTGCTGCGTTGTTTTTATTTTCATTCTGTTGTAACTTTTGGGGAAGCAGGGGCTGCTTCTGGCACTGGGATGTCTCCTTTCACACAGCCCTGGGAGGTTGATCCTGAAACTGGATGGATGCTGCTCGTATATCCCCTCCCCCCATCTCTGTTCTGGGAGTTGGGGATGGAGGAGGTGATCCTTTCCCTGTGCCTTTTTGCTGTCCTGGACCTCTGCTCTTGTGCACCCCCTTTCCCTAGCTGTGGAACACCCACTCCTGGCCCCCTCCCCAGCAGATGGGTGTAAAGTCAGCAGGGGACAGGCACTTTCACTGCTTCTAGTGTATTTGCATTTATTTACTCACAGTTGTATGGGTTTTATACACTTGGAAGTGTGAAACTGGGGCTCAGACTCAGTCCTTGACTGCAGTTATGGTGGGGTGGGAACTCACAACCTGTTTGTAATTTGGGGGGAGGTTCTGGGTCAATCTGCTTTTTAGAGAATTGTTCTTACACTCTCAATAAAGGTCTCTCAGGCATCAGGTCTGGAAAGTGATCACTGCTGGCTGGCAGGTTTCTCCCATGTACACTGCATCGGGGCAAGTTTGAGCTCTGACTTTTGCTGAGGAGTTACATCCCCCCACATTTGGGTACCTGGAAAGAGTTGGATCCCTTCTGTGCTTCAGCCAGGTGTCACTTCTCACCCACAGGTGCTGGTTCTGCCCTTACATGTTTCTCTGGTAGTTTCCCTGCAATCAGTCTTGCATCCTTGGCCTGTATGTCGATGCCTGTCCCAGCCCTTGCTTGAGACCCTGACTGTTGTCTCTGAGAAGCACCATGAACTTTTCTGCTGTGTTGATGCTGTGGAACAGCAAGTTTCTCGGTTGCCTGGACTCTAGTAGGAAATCCAGGGTGGATCCTCAGCTCAGGCTCCAGTCTAGATTATGTCTCTCTCCTCTGGAATCTGTGCAGCTCCTCTCCACCTACCCACTATTTCCTTCTGGGCCAAAAAATCCCTTGCTTGGATCCCAGAGTGAGTCTTCAATACACCTTGCAGCAAATGAAAAAGGAGTGGAGAAGAAAAGGTTCTGGAGAGACCGTTCTGTGGCCTTTCAGTACCTAAAGGGGGCCTATAAGACAGACGGGGACACACTTTTTAGTAGTACCTGTTGCAATAGGACATGGGGTAATAATTATAAACTAAAAGAGGGTCAGTTTAAATCAAATATAAGGAAGAAGAGGGTGGTTATTTTTTTTTAGAATGAGGTTGCTGAAACACTGGCAGAGGTTGCCCAGAATGGGTAATATATGCCCTGTCCCTGAAAACACTGAAGATCAGGTTGGGCTGGGCTTCGAGCAGCCTGAAAGTCCCAACTGAAAACTCCACGGCTCCAAGACTGCTGGCATCCCAACCCCCGGGCACAGGGCTGTGCCAGCCTGTGGGGCAGCGGCGGACAAAGCTGGTCGGGGAGGGATGAACCCCGTTTCGTGCGCGGCCCCGCAGCAGCGCGGGGAGAGGATGCCGAGGGGGCTGGAGGGGCAGCCCCCGTGCGCCGGTACCGGGGGCAGCCGCGGCACCGCCAGGGGGCAGGCGGGCTCTGCGGCCCCGCTCCCGGCCGCTCGGCGCCCACCGGCGCTCGCGGATCTTCCGGCAAATCCCGTTGCCTGGAGAAGTTCGTGGGAAGCAGGTCATTCCCGCAGCTGAGCTGGGTGAAGGGATGCAGGAGCATCCTCTCTGGGGCCTGGGGATGCTTGAGAGGTGTTGGTGGACATAGCGCACCAATGCTCTGTGCTGATGGTGCGGGAGGGGAATCCAGAGCTGGGGATGGAGCCGTAGGTCGTGCCGGTACCGAGACGGTGCCCAGTCCCTGCCAGGGCAGGCACCCCGAGCACCTCCCAGATCTCCCTGGCTGTGTGCACCTGAAAGGGGTCAGGGATAATCTATCTGCCGGACCCTGGTCCTGCTTGTTCTCCATGGAATTGCAGCTTCAGGGTGCTGGTTTCCTTAGGGGTGTAGAGGCAGCTGGAAAAAGGGTCTGAGACAGGCAGGACGGTCCTGCCAGGGAGCAAGGGTGACACCATGGGGAACATGGTGATGGTGGTAGGAAGCTTGAGGAGACCAAGCTTGTCCATTCCACTGTAGGACCAGTCTAGCCCAAGGCTTTGTTATGAGTGCTGCCTGGTCCCCAACACTGCTGCAGGGCAATGCAAGGGGACAGAGGATGCCCCAAACCGAGAGGGTTAGGGGGTATTGGTACTGCCAAGCCCTTTCTGAGTGACTGAGGGAGGTTTGCTCCCTACTCCCCAGCAATGTCACAGCCTTGATGTGCTCAGCTTGGGGACGGAGAGATAAATGCTGAGATGGCAGGAGACTGGGAGGGGGAATGCGCTCACACACAGCACTTAATGGGGAAGGATGGGATTACAGAGGTCACGCTAGGTGAGCAGCTTCCTTCGTGGAGCTGATGGTATCAAAGCAGGTGCCCCTGGCTGCAAATACCTTGGGCAAACAAACAGGACTGTCTAAGAGCAGGTGAGCTCGGGCATGGCTGGGCTGGGGGGTACTCAGTGGTGATGGAGGGCAGGAGGATCTCTAGGCACAGGGAGTGAAATGTGGGGCTTCTGGTGTGACGGTTGCCTTGTTTGGCATAGGATGAAGGGGTAATTGAGTTGTTGTATTTCTAGGTACACACGTGAGTTCCCCATGCTGGAGATGCCTGTAGGGATGTGGAGCCCATCATAGTCCCAAGGGGTGGTGGATGTGCCAATACCTAGGGTGTGAAATGATTCCCCAGTCTAGGTAATGACTCTCGAGTTGCTCTGGGAGTTCATTTGCTCTGAGCATCCCTCCTTACTGCTGCTTTTGAGCTCTGTGTGCTGATGGGGCTGGCAGTGGATCCCTCCCTGCTCTGACAGCAGCAGGGAGCCCTGATTCTGGTTGAGCCACCCATCAGAGAAACACAGTTGTAGAGGGGCTTATTGTGGCACACACGAGCACCATGGCCGTTGACCCCAGCTGCTGCATGCTCCATAGCTCTCCCAAACCAGCCTGCTGCACCTGGGAAAGGCTTGGGCTGCTCACTGCAGGGTCTGGCTCAGGTGAGCCTCACTGGCCTGGAGCTTGGGTGCCTCCTTCAGCCCGGTGGCTGGGCCAGGTTGGTGGCTCCCAGGGGATGCTCTGGTTTCAGAGGTCACTTTTGAGTTGCTTTTTCAGCAATGGAGGAGCAGGATAGGGAGCTGCTCTGCTGAGTGTGGCCAGTCAGCATTTTTCCTTGTTATACCCCAGTCAGTCCTGCTCCATCTGGCTGGATTTCAACGCTTTGTGGGTTAGACCTCATCCTCAGGGCAGCTGAGAGGCGCAGCTGTGACTGTACTGTAGATGGGGCTGGTCTCCTGCTCCATGAGCTCTCTGTTGCTGGTTCCCACGCTGCTCTGGGGTAAAACTGTTTTTCTCTGAGTCTCGGCTTCCTGGGCTTTGGAGGAAGTGAGAGGACACCCCAGGAGATGCAGCATCCCCCGTTATCCTAGAGTTCAGCAGCTCTGCGAGGTGGGGCAGAGAGCTGTTGTGCCATGTGGCGCCTTGGTGGCAGCAGGTGCCAGAAAAAGCACCAGCAGAGTCATCCTTAACTGGGACAACTCTGATGGTAGGTGCAATGATGGTAGGTCCTGTTCTCTGCAGTGTCAGTTGACTGTACTGTGCCTGTTCCAACCTGCCGGGCAGTGGGCACTTTGCTATTGCTCCAGGAGCCACTGGTGCAGAGCAGACAGGATGCAACCAAGAGAGGCAGCAGTAGGATCTGGAAGGGCTGGGCTGCCAGTAATTCCCATCCTTTTCCCACCAATATGCCTTGCAAAGGAAAGTGGTGCTGATGCACCATGTGGGAATGGCCCTGTGTGCTGGAGAAGCTGAAACTCAGATCTGGGGTTATCTCCTGCTCAGTGGTGATCAGTCATGTGCTGAGTCCTTCCAAGGGAGCCTCAAGTTTGTTGAGAGCCTGGATGTGTGGGTCCTCCAGTCCTCCAGCCTGGATGGGAGGCTCCTCCAGTTCCCAGTTCCACAGCAGGTGCCGGGCTGCATATCTGGCACAGGAGTTTACCCATGGCCAGGCTCTGCTCTGGGCATTCACAAGCTGTGATAGCTGTCCAGAGTGTGCCAGTTTGCAGTGTGGATTCGTGTTCCCAGCCCCGTAGTGCTGCCCAAATACAAGAGGGGGCTGTTTCCATGAAGGTGCTGCTGTGACAGCTGTGCCTTTATGTTCTGCAGGGGGAGCACAGCTGGAGAAGCACTGGGTAATGTTGGAGCAGGAATTGTGTGGGTTTAAACTCATAGGCACTCACAGTCACATAAAGCAGGTGCTAAAGGTGAATATGGTTGGGCTGTGGCAGCGAGTCCTCTGCAAGACAACATGGACTGAGGATCCAGCATAGCTGTTCCGCACTGTCCTCTCCTGTGCCCCAGTACAGCCGCTTCACAACAGGACAGTGTTGGCAGCTCTGTGCTCAGCACCTGCAGCCCAGATACCCAGAGGTCACAGGTGTTCTGCCCTTTGACCTGTAGGAGGTGCAAATCTAATCTCTCTAGGCTGGGCTGTCCCTGATGCTGGCAGATCTGTCACTACTGGGCTACATGTCCCTGCCAGGGCTGGTGGCGTCCAGGGGAACAGGGCCTGCCCAGAGCATATAGGCTGAGTCCCAAGGGGATTTAGGATCTCTCAGAGGTATCCTTCCAGGGACATACTTCATTGCAAAGAGTGCAGGAAACTTGCAATCTCCTGGTTCCAGCCCAATCAGTGGCAGAGCCTGAGGCTGGATGGGCAGAATTTGGCTTCTGTGGTATCCTTGCTGGTGATGGCTATGCATCAGGCCTGTGGGACACCTCATATCGCTCCATGCCTCCAATCCCTGCTCCCCCAATGGGCTCTGAGGCAGGTGGAAACCTCCAAGCTGCAGTGTATGAGGTTTTTGGGGTTGGATAGGAATGGTTGTTGCTGATGGGCAGAGCAAAGGAGAACAAAGGGGACAGGGACCTTGTCTGTGGCAGGTCTGCCCTGCTAGGCTCCCTGGTGCTCAGCTGACAAGGAAGCATCGTCTAGCAGTGGGACTTGGTCCTTGGGAAGTAGGATTTTGGCTCCTGGGGAAAAAAGTGGAAGTAGAATATTTGGAGAGCTCTCAAACTCCATCTGAACTCCACAGGTGTTTGCTCCTTTGCCTAGGCTGGATCCCTGCAGCCCTGACCCATCCCTGCATAGCTTGAGAATGGTGTCTGCATCATGATGGGAGTTTGGGTATCTGGTGCATGCCATGGCCACACTCCAGGATGGCATGAGGTCGCCTACTACAGCTGGTGCTGGGGAGAAACCAGTCACAGGCTGTCTTCAGGCTCTGGCTGTTGTTTTGCCTGTGACCATATGTTTCCCACCTTCCCAAAACACAGAGGTCTGCAGGGTGGCACAGAGACCACACATGGCTCAGGGCATGGGATCTAGAGAGGGGCAAAATTCTTTTGCCAGTTCCCATGCCAGCCTGGGGTGGGGGCTGTAGGACTGACAGAAGATGAAGGGCTGAGCTTGCATAAAGACTAGCAGGGAGGCTGGGGCAATTTCATTGTGCTGGTGGTCCACAGCAAGGTAGGGAGCTGCAGCCAAGACTGGGGAGAAGCAGATGCCATGGGAAGTGTGTCCACCTCGACACTTCTTTGGGGTTCAGTCTTGTTGGCCCCACTGACTCCCCCCATAGCCCCAGCTCTTGCAGGATGCCCGGGGGCCTGGCTCCCCGGGGCCAGGGTCAGGTTGAGCTGTGGCTCTGCCGGGCTGGGATGTCAAAGGGGCCATAACCCTGGTGTTTTGCAAACTCCTGGGGTCAGCAGTTCAGCTGCCACTAACGTAGGAGCCCAGAGACACACACGGGCATTTTGGGTGGATGCTGTAAGCAAACAAACGAAGGTAGAGTTACAGCCAATGTACATCCCCTCCACCGGCCACTGCTGTTAGTTTTAGGTTTAACTGCCCCGTGGGCTGGGCACAGAAATCCTCTTCCTAAAGGGACCCAAACCACAGCCAAATTGCCTGGCCTGGCTGGCTGGGAAGCAAGGCAGGAAAGGAACAGCATTTTGCGTCTGTCTCAGCTACTCATGGCCCTGAAGGAGCCTCTGAGTCTGTCCCAAAGAGAGGACAGTCATCGCCAGCATTGAGTGATGGCTCCCATCTTCCTGGGTGGCCAGCTGAGTCCCTTCCCACCCGGCCTGTCTTTGTCCCCCTCCCTTTCCAGGCCTGCCTGACTGTGCCTGTCTGGAGACACCAAGTAGGGTGCTGCTACATGGGCTGGGGCTATGATGCTGGGGAAGCCGTGCCAGCCAGGAATGTCTTGAGACCAGGTCCTGGCGATGCTGTTTGGTCTGTGCAATGGGGTCAGGAATGGAGTGGAGCTGCCTCAATGTCTTGAGCACACACATCCTCATCCACATGTCTGCATGTGTCTCCCCTTCCCCACACACATGCATCATGGCCATTCCTGGTCAGGCTGCTCTTTTGCTGGCCCCTGTTCAATGTAGAGCATAATTGCAAAAAAATGCTCAACCTTGAGTATAAATCATGTAGGGATGGAGATGTCATCTCCCTGAACTAATCCCACATCAATTGCCCTTGCTGGGAGCCTTTAGTCTTTGTTTCTGGCTTGCCTAGCACAAGCCCGGCTGTGGGACTCTGTGTGGACCCCTTCCTGAGCTGGGTAGCTGCAGACCATCCCAGTTCTCTCTCCCTGCAGATGGATGTGGCCTGGGTGTGCATCTCCCCTTCAGTGCCCTCCACAAGGCTCTTGGCCTCACTCAGCTCTGCCAGATCATTACCTGTGTGCCTGGCTCACCTCTGAGCCCCTGCCATGTCCTGGGTGGGGATGCCAGAGATGAGAATAGCACAGGTCTTGTCAGAGCCAGACATAGCTATGTAGGGAATGCTTAACACCATTGGAAAATCCATCTGTGCATCCATGGACTGTCCTGGCTAAGCTTCTGCTCTTCCTGGGGACCAGGAATGAAGCTGCCACGTGCTGAGCCACCCAAGGCTGCCCCTGCCATGCTGGCAGCCCTGCTGTTGTGAGTGGCGAGCTCTCCTCCATATCACCCAGCCTGGATGGAAAGCAGAGTCTAACTTTGTCTCCTCTAACCTGCAGGAGCATCACTGCCATAGGAGGATGATGAAGCCAGTATTGACACCAGCACTTCCAGCAGCACAGCCTCAAATTATGGAAGCAAAGGTCACATTTCCAGAAAGCTGCTGGGCAGAAGGGACAGGAGGTGACAAAAGGCAGAGGAGTCAGTCCAGTTCCCTGAAACAAAGCTGTGAGACCAAAATGCTGAAAAGTGATCTGACAGGGCCACGTCACCCAGCTTGGTCCTTCACAGCGGTGGGCACAGCTCCAGGGGACTGTGACCAGAACAGAGGGGTAGTCTCCTGGTCTGGTGTTCCCACCATCCACAAAACATGCCTCAGCCCTGCTGCTAGTAATTGAATAGAGAGAATTAATTGTGAGTGGGCTGTGTCTCCCCTTCCCACTCCTCGTTTGCCCTGGGGCTGCCTTGGTGCTGTGGGTAGTGAAGACAAGGTCATTCCCATGTAACACATCCCAGTGGGGTTTGGCCAAGTTCCTTCCCTTTGGGGGATGGGGGCAGGTTAATGGTGAGCAGTGGGATCGCCCCGGGCTGCTCCGTGCTGCTCAGCCATGGAGGAGCTGCTGTTGCCTCTGAAACGCCCCATTAAAGCTGCGGTGAAGGATCAGCAGGCAGGGCTGGGGGCACTGGGCCGCCGGTCTGGGAAGAGTGAGAGTGGAGTGGTGGGCTAGCATCCCTCTGGCTTTGCTGGGAAGCCTCCATGTGTTTATTTTGGGGTGTCAAAAGCTGGTTTAGGGGTAAGCATCCTCTAGGCGTGGCTGTAAACCATCACAGGATCCTGGGTTTTGTGTTTTGTGCCTATGGTGTTAGAGCAGAGGGAGATGCTCGGGTGCAAGGCAGTGCTGCCCGCACTGCAATGTCCTCATCTTTGCGTACCCCAGCCTTTGGCTCCTTCCCAACCCTATGGCAGCCACCCCATTGCCTACACTGTCTTTCCCCTTTCAAAGGCAAATTCTGTGCAGACTGTCCAAGCCCTCTGCACCTGCAGAGAGGAGCTCTCCAAGCCCTCTGGCCAACTCAGTGTTGCAATGTGCTGCTGCAGGTGCTGCTCTCCTCCATCAGTCGGGATTAGCTCTGTGGTCCTGTCTATGTCCACAGCCTGGCAGGAGCAGGGAACGGTGCCTGTTGGCCCTTCACTGTGAGTGACAGCAATGTCCTGGTTGCTTCTCTGGTGGATAGTTTCCCCTGAAAGAGATGATCAAGGCAAAACTCCTGTGGGGGTTTTGCTGGCTTCCCCTCACCCTAAATTCTCACAGCCTCCTCTTATGATGTGAACTCCCAGTTTGCTAGGAGCCCTTTCCTACACTCAGGCTAGTTTGGACTGGTTGCCCCTAAAGCCTTCGTTGGTGTTGATTTTCTTGACTCTGACTTTCTGAAGTAAGGGATGCTTGTGAGGAGGCTTCAGGCTGATGCTCAGGAAGGAGCTTGTAACAGGTACACCTTGCTGACTTTGATATCTTGTGAGGAACGGGATCTTACACTGCCATCCCTCATTCTGCACAAGGAGAAGGGTGTCCATGAACCACTTCTGACCTGGACTGGGCCAGATGAGGATGATGAAGAAGCAGGCTGGAAACTGAAGCTGGAACCTGGCTGTATCCTACAGATGTGCAAAGAGTCATCCTGAGAGAGAGCAGGGATGGTGCTGGGGTGGCCCTGGGTGAGGGGTTTAGTGATGAGCATCACAGGGGGAGTGGAAAGAGCCTCCCACAATACCCATGTGCTCTCTTCAGTCTCTGTTCTACAGTGGCACAGACCCCTCCCAGTGTCTCACAGACCCTCACCTGCTGCCCCTTCCATCCCAAATCCTCTCCTGGTCTGCTTACTGCCTTACTGCAGTATAGGCTGCTCAGGAGCTGCTTCCACATTTCCCAGCTGCCAGGAGGCTCAATGTAGGGTGCAAAAGGGAGGGGGAGGTGGGGAAAGTTTGAGAGCAAGCCTGAACCCCAGCCAGGCTGGGACAGACATCTCCGTGTCTGGTTCCTCTCTCAGCTCCTTCTTCTTGGTGTCATAGCCCTGTGGCTGCACCTCAGTACCCTCAGCTTTGTGGGAAAAAGGGATGGGAGGGCTGCAGCTTATGTCTTTGCTATCCACAGCATTTAATATCTCTGAAGAACACAAAGCACATGAACTATTCACTGAAGGAAATCACTCCTGTGCCTGACCAGCCTAAACTTGGTCCCAGTTCTTCAGATCAGGGCAATGGAGCAGTGGGGCAGCAGGACATCATCTGATGGGACCATACTAGTAGCCTCCTACAGGGATCACAGCCCACTTGCCTGGAGCGCTTGGTGGCACGCAGCAGGTCCCCAAGTGTTTCTGCCAGGATGGGCTTTCTTCCACCAGCTCCATAGCAGTTTGGGCTGAGGCCCAGCTGGTCTCAGGAGCATAGGGCAGTAGTTTCTCTTCTCCACAGGAGAGCTAGACAAGCCATTTAGCCTCAGTGCCTGGGAATGAAGGGGACCCTCACCCTGTGGACCAGGAGGCTTATCTTAGATGGCCTGTGAAGGAGCTGACAGGCAGGCCGATTTCCCTTGTGCTGCCTGGCACAGGAGAGAGCCTATCTAAAAAGGTTTGTTTTTTACTTAAAAAACAAAATCAGGGATGTGTGTCACTCTTGATGCAACCATGGGTGGGCTGTGAAGCACCAAGGGAAAAAAGTAATTGTCTCTGCGAAGGCACCCAACTTCCCTGCAAGGGCTGGATTGTAGCCATGAGCTGAGGCAGCAGCAGAGGTGGGATGAGTCCAGCAGCTCTAATGCTGCTTGTCCCCAGCTGCTGTCATCAACCTGCTTGTGTCTTTTCCTTTCCCAGGGGTGGGGTAGAATGGGGGCTGTGGAGGCTTAGGCTGTGGGCCCAAGGATGGCTGGCAGGAGTGTTGTCTGTCATCCACTGTCAGGCGAAGTGTGGCCACCCCTGGGTGATCCCACACTGGCTTGATTTTACTGCCATGACTGGCACTTGAGCCTGTTTGCCGAGGGCAGGGGGCACGCGGGACTGTCAGCTTGCGGCTGCCTCTGACCCCGTACAGGACACCATAAATCTTCCAATCTAAGGCAGCCTGGGCTATTCTGGACATGGTGCTTTTGAGCAGAATACAGTGTGCAGGGTAATGTGTGTCATGAAACTGTGCCCACCAGGGGTAAAGCAAAGGTGGCCACTGGTGAGGAAGAGCAGCATCTGCAGAAGAGACAGTGCCTAAATCCCTTGAATTTTTTATATATAAGAAAAAAATCAGGATTGTCGTAATTTAGAGCATCAGGAATATCTAGTGCTTCGTGCTCTGGTTTTGCCTGGTTTTCCTTTGGCAGCCTGGAGAGGTGGATATGTACCACCTGTGCTCTGGTACATTGGCTATTCAAACAGCTCAGCACAGAGGGTTTTCCTTCTGACCATGTGCTGGACTGATGAGCTGAGTGTGTTGCCTGTGAAAACCAGCTCCTCCTTCAGCCTTCAGTGTCCATCCTGCCCGTTCCTGTGGTGCTTCTAAACGCTTCCAGTTAAACAGAGACTTGACTGAAGACTTCTTTCTACACATAGGAGGACCCCTCCGAAACATTGTTATGAGCTTTTGCGCTAAGAAAAAAAAGAAGGAGGGGGAAGGAAAATGAACAAGGGGCTGATTTTGGGGGGAAGTTTTGGCCAGTGCAAGACAGTTGCTCACCCTGTGGTGTGCTGGGTCTGATGATACTGATGTAGGGGCTGTTTTTCTCCTTAAGCCTTGTGGGGTCAGCCCAGGGATGGGGCAGCGCTCAGGCTCCCCTGTCCTGAGACCCCTGGGAGATCCATTCCCAGAGGTGACAGTAGGCAGTGTTTTGGGGTGACACATCAATTGTGTGGTGGGAAGAGCTGGGGATGCACTTTTGTCTAGGGTCTCTGGGTACCTGAGGAAGAGGGAAACTGCACGAGCTGTGTGTCAGTTGGCATCTGAGTGAAAGAAATGTTCTGTGGCTGCAGCTGGTGTGTCTGTGTGTGTGAGGTGGAGGAGTGTATTTTGGGGGTACGGGTAAGCGAAGGGAAGCACGTGTATCTGTGCTGGGAGGTGCACAGTGTGTGAAGGCTGTGAGAAGCAGGGGACCTTATGGGAAAGGCTGCATGTGTGTGCGAGCTGTGCGTGCATGAAAGGGACTGCGTGGACGGTGTGTGTGTGAGGGTTGTGTGCACGTATGTGCGGGGGCAGCAGGGCTGCACAGGCATGTGCAGGACTGTGTGCGTGCGCCGTGCGCGGTGTGTGTGCTCGTGCGGCGGGGCAGCCGCCGCGCTGTCACTCAGGGGCGGCTGACAGGAGCTGCCTCTCCAGCGGCGGCAGATAGCGCTGATTGCTGATTCGAGGAAGCAAAATAGCAATTGTAATTATGGGCTCTGATAAGATAAAGGAGGGCGCGGGGAGCGCGGGGACCGGCAGCGGGGCACGGCCGGCAAATTAGCAGCTGTCACTCANCGTCCCGCCGCCGCCCTGCCCCATGGCTCCGCACCGCCGGCACTGAGGGCGCCCGCCCGCTCCGCAAGGTAAGCGCCCGGCGGGGATGCTCGGGACGAAGAAGCGGGGGATGTCCCGCTCCTCTCTCCCTACCCCGGCTGCGGTGTTTGCTCAAGCTCGCTCCTTCTCGAAACTCCGGCCCCCTCCATCCCCCTCCCCCGGTAAT
>VWZG01004261.1:857293-888753 GCA_013396735.1 Grallaria varia | reverse complement strand
CCCCTCTGTAGCCGCTTGTGCCCTCCTTTCCTCGGGCGAGGACGTGCCGGCAGGGCGAGAGGAACCGAGGAGCTGAGGCAGCGCCGCGCCCCCCCGGGCGCTCCCCGCCGCCGCCGGGCCCCCGCTCCGCATCGGCGCCGCGATGGACCCCTGCTCCTCGCTCTTCAGCTACGTGTGAGTACCGGCAACGCCAGTCCTCCCGCCCCGCGCCCGAGCCCCCCGTGGCTCACGCCTCTCTCCCGGTTTTCTCCCTTCCAGGTTAATGCACTTGTTCGTCCTCTGCCTGCAAGCCCAGGTAAGTGCCCGCTGGGTTGCTCGGCTTTGTTCGCCCCGCGGGGATGGGGGATGCCCCGCCGCCGCCGAGCGGCTCGGTAGCGAGGAAGACAGGGAAGAGGAACAGCTTAAAACCCAGGAGACAAAAGTCCCCTGGCTGTAAAAAAGCCGGGATCGAGGGGAAACCCCCTTTGCCCGGGCCGCAAAATAAGGTGCCGGGGACTTGGGCTCCGGGTCAGCCTTGTACTGGGATTTCAAGGAGCTGCGCAGGGTTATCTTTAAGTAGCTTTAAGTTCTGTTCCCCCGACCTCTGAATTACAATGTGGATACCCCCATTCCTCTGTCCGTTTTTTTTTTCTTTCCCCAAGCTGCTTCATCCAAAAAGTAAAGCAGAATTAAAAAGGAGAAAAGGACCCCACGCCTCCCACCACCAAAAAAAAACTAGTAAAAAGCACAGGTTTTGTTTGAGCTTAAAATTGTCAGACTTTAGCACCGCTGGTTTGTGTCGCCAGAGACAGAAGTGACATGAATAGATTAAACATCCCGGGCAGAGCCTGTGCAATGCCCGCAGACCAGCAGGCATGCATCGCTGGGAGCAGTGCACCTCCAAACCGGGCTGAAGCCCCCCTTCCCCCTGAGATCACAGGTGCAGAAGCTTTGTTTAAAATACCCTTTAAGCTACTTTTTTATTATTATTATTTTCCTGGAAGCTTTGGGCGGGAAAAGAATTGAGTTTCCAGCTGAGAAGTGAAGGGAATGAAGCACTGGGAGTGTGCAGTTGTATAAAAACATAGCTGTAATATTTTGAAGTATGAGAAGGAGACCAAATAGGAGCATGGCTAATGACCTCTCCTCCACATGGTACCCTCATCAGAGCTGGGGAGAGAATCCTGCTGCATTATCCAAAACCCGTCTATAGGAAACACACATGCACAGGCAGAAGCAGAGGGAGAGAGATGACATTGTCAAGGGGAGATATCTCTATAAAGCCAGCTTTAGGAGAGCAGCGGCTTCTGCTTTTATTGTGGTTTTCTGTTGTTGTTTAAGACAGGAGGAAATCTTCCCATTTGACGTGGGGGTGGTGGGGGGTAGTCCCAGCCTTCTGATGTTGAAAGGAGCTATCTCCTAACATTTGCTCAGAATACATCTTTATAAATGTCAGGGAGCAGCGAAACTTTCCAGACTTAAAAGAGGGATTTGAGACGAGGGGGGAAAAAGACTTCTGTGCCAGCTCGCGAGCCAGGACTGAGGGGGGGAGCAGGTTTGGCCAATCATGAAAATCATTTAAAGCCCAGGAGCAGCAGTGTCGGGTCTGGAGGGGATGGGCTCAGCTGTGGCTCTGGGGCTAACGGGTTTGGTGTACTGTGGCTGGGGATGACTCTGCTGCTGGCACCAAACAGCTGACTGTGGATAAGGGATGTTTGGATGGGTAGGATATTTGTATCCTTGGGTTGTTGTGTCATTAAATACTTGGGCTGGGGTATGGTTTTTCTTGTAGTTCTTATACCTTATAGCTCTACGTTCTCTGCGGGCTTTGTATTTGAGGAGCTTAGTAAGTGGGGGTGGTGTTTGGGCAGAAATAAAGAGCCTGGGACCCGGTGGAAAGGTAGCTGTTGAAACTGATGGGGCAGTGGCTGGGGTGTGTGCCGGGTGCAGCTGGAGCAGTAGTATGTTTCTGCAGAGGTGAGAGAGGTGTGGGATGCAAGTGTCAGCCCCTTGGGCTTGTGCCATCCTGCATGCCCCCTCAACCCCCTCTAACTCTCAGCCTTAATGCCCATCTTGGGTACCCCAGTGCCAGTCGGGACCCAGTGACACCTGGGGGGTGCCTCTGGGGTTACCAAGCTCTGTTGTACTCCTGAGTCACCATAGGGCATGTCTGGAGTGGGCACAGCTCTGTAAAAGGGCTCTGGTGGTTGTGTCCCAGAGCTTAATGCTCATTCTCTCAGAGAGGCTTAGATGGCACAGGAGGCACCACCATGGTCCCGGCTCCGTGCCTCCACATAAAGCCCAGCTGGAGGCCGGTGATCTCAGCTCAGCCCATTTGCCCCACTGAGGAGTAGAGATTATAATGGTGTGTTGTATATTTTTTAATTTCCTAAAGGTAACTGTTCAGTCCCCACCTAATTTTACACAGCATGTGAGGGAGCAGAGCCTGGTGACGGATCAGCTCAGCCGGCGGCTCGTCCGTACCTACCAGTTGTACAGCCGGACCAGCGGGAAACATGTGCAGATCTTGGACAACAAGAAAATCAATGCCATGGCAGAGGATGGGGATGTGCACGGTAAGCACACACGATGTGAGCAGGTGGAGGGGGGGAGCTGGGGAGGTGTTCAAAGCCCAGCGTGGCAATTGATGATTTCCGTCCTGTTCGTTAGCCAGAAATCGTTAAAATCATTTGGCTTGCGGGGGCTTGTAAAGGGAGAACATAGGGGTCAGCGATCAGCAGCTGTGTGATTCAAGGTGAGGGCAGGTTCCCTATGCCAAAGGAGGGGATCGGTGCTGGCAGAACGGGCTCTGCTCTTTTCCTTTTTATTCTTGGTTTGCACCTGACTCAGGGCTCAGTACTGCAGCATCCTGAGCTTCATCAGTCGTTTCATCCCAGCTCTTTGCAGGGATGGGAATCCTTGAGACTTCCTTTTGTAACAGAAGTGAAAGGTGATGTTGAAAAAGAATAGGCAGGGAGGAGATGGGGGGAATGGCTTCTCTGGAAGCCTTCCCTAAACT
The DNA here is from genome assembly GCA_013396735.1 of Grallaria varia. Classification (NCBI taxonomy): domain Eukaryota; kingdom Metazoa; phylum Chordata; class Aves; order Passeriformes; family Formicariidae; genus Grallaria; species Grallaria varia. The sequence goes on along the minus strand of VWZG01004261.1, from coordinate 885,755 downwards.
AGTAATGTCTGAAGTGGCATTTTCTCAATGTAGCCCCATCTCCCCCTTCTCAAAACAAATCCTAAGCAGAGGGTCAGGGAGGCAGTCAGCTGTGGGGGAAGATGTTGCAGCATCTCCAGAGACAAAGCAGAGACTCTGCAAGTATGAGAGCCATCGCTCTGCCACAACCCCTCTGCCATCCCTCTGGCACCCCCTCCCCTAAACCTCCACCTTCTCCAGGCTGGGGGGACCAATCCCTCTGCGGAGGACACTCGAAGCCCAAATACTTTGATTGTGTGCACTAATGACACATTGGGACAGTCAAACGCAGGGGTCAGTGGGGCCAGCGATCCACGGGGCCGGCTGCGGGAGGCCTGATCCTGTGCCTGGGTCAGGGAAGAGCCTGTGCTCCTGTGTTGTATGTAGGGATGGCAAATGTTTTTCTTTGGTATCAGCTGCCATTTCCCTTTCTTGTTTGGGGAGATTAGTAGAAACAATTTACTTCTTTACCCTTCTGGTTTTTATTTTTCTTTGTTGTTTTTTTTCCCCTTCATTTTGCTTTGGCTGAAAACTTCATGCTGGTCATTAGCAGTGCAAGCACAGTGTAGATTCCATCCATACGATATTCCATACATCCAGCATTAATCTTCCAAATGAATTATTCCCACTCCAGAGCAGACCTAGCTTGAAAGGGCAGTAGTTAATTTCCCAAGGAAAAAAAAAATCCCATCTTGTTTTAGACCTCTAATGCCTGGATTTTAAAAAACAGTTAGTGCATATTTAAATAACGACCAGGTTTAAATAAGGCCAGAAGGAGGGGTCTTGAAGTGGCTTGAAAAACTCTATTAAAATGTAATAAAAAAAGGTTAAGCATTTGAAGAACTAAGGAGGAAAATGAAGACTGATCTAAACCAGAAAGAGAACAAGCAGTTTTTCAGATGTAAAGTTTTAAAAGAGTTGCAAGTCTGTAAATGTTAAAATAGAGGTTCAGGATTGTTCTGTAGGAATCTCTAGGGAGGCCCCCATGTCTGGAAGAACTATTAAAACGCTTCTTACTTTCACCTTTTTTAACATTTCCTGAATACTTTCTCCTCTTCGCAGTCCAGTTGGGGGATCAAGTGTGTCTCGCTGCATTTTTTCAGCATTTACGTAGCCACTTTCCCTTCAAAGTTTGAGCATGAAACATAATTTTACTGGGATAAATCTGTCACTTAAATGAAAGAATAGAGTTGAAAATGTTAAGCTTCCCCCCTCCCAAAAAAGAGAGGGGGGAAAAAAAAGGACTCCCCCCAAATGTTATTTAGAAATCCACTTTTGCAGCAAAGATCCCCCTTCCTCAAGCCCTTCCTTCTGCTTTTTTTTTTGTCTCATTTTTGGGGGTGGGCGTGTAAAAGGGGTTGATTTATTTTTGCAGATGACCCCTTTCCCCACACTGACATTTTTACAGCCGACTTAACATCGAGTCCAGTGTTTTCAGTTATTTGTCTTAATTGTCAATATTTGATTGACTTTTTGTAATTCTAAGGGAAGGCAGGCAGCCGGTGCAGCCCATCTCGTCCCTCCCGGGCCATGCCTGCCACCAAGAGAACTGCTGCCAGCTGCAGCCTGGACTTGACCCCACTATCAGCCAGGGACGCGGCACAGCTCGCTGCCCACTTGCTGGTTTTCATCTGTGCCCAGGGTTTTCTGCTGGTTGGGGCCAGAGTTTGCAGGATTCATGAGTTGCCTGTGAGGGTGTAGGACTGCATGGCCCTGGGGGCCAGGTTGGCTTCATCCTCCATGGATGATGGGGCCAGAGTGACACACTGGCAGGGCAGCAAACCCGTCTGGTGGCTGTAAATCACAGCTGCCCTTTGGGGGGAAAAAAAAAAGGAAAAAGTCCAAAAGAGAAGCAATATGCATCTTTAAAGCAGGGTTTTGTGCTCACTGGGGCCAAGGCCTCCCCATTCCCTCCCTCCTTTCTTCGTCCCTCCCTCCCTCTCAGCTCTGCCTATCTCTGTGGGAGAAAAATCAATTCTCCTCAAACCTTTTACTGCCTCTGAGATCAATTCACCCCCTTTCCCCAATATAGATAAATAGGGGGGTCACTGTCTCAGTGCTTTGTTTGCAGAGTACCTTTGCTCCTGTGGCTGGTTTTGGGTGATGCTAATTGCTTGCCAGGCTCTGGGCATTGGTGGTAGCACAATCTGGAGTTGGCTTTTCCCAAATTTCTCAGCTGTGAGTTCAATCTGTGCTGGCCTGGGAGCAGGGCAGACAGGACATGGGCACAGGGTTGTTTAGGGACAAGAGGTGCTGCAGGGTGATGTTCACAGGAGGGAGTGCATGGAATGGGTACCTGCACACATGTGCAGCCTGGCCTGCCTGACAGCACCAAGTCAGTTGGTCCCAGCAAATTTGGGGATGATCTTTTCAACTGTCAACTCAGCTGCGGCCAGCACTGCCTGTTCACTGTCCCCACCCTCAGTACCATCGACCCCAACAGTGTCCACAATGTGAGTGATACAGGATCAAGTTGTTGCAGAGACAGAGACAATTTGCTTCTAGACCAGAGTGTGATTTAGGTTTGCTTTAGCTTGTGTGTGTACCCACAGCCTCCTTCTGCCATTCAAGGCATCCTCCTGCAGAGCCTCCCAATCCAGAGCCCCATCGTTGCCCTCACTGGGGCTTGCTGGAGGCTGAACATCCTGGGGTAAAGATGTGCGAGCTACAGTGGACTACAGTCCTGAGGAACCGAGCAGCCCTTGTGCAGAGATCGGAGAGGATAAATAAGGCATCAATGAGCTTAAACCCATAATAAGACTGTAGACTTGGAAGCTTTGTGGCCTGTGCTCTAATTACCTTGTTGAATAGCACTTATGGCACTGGGAGCTGATGCTGGCTGAGAGGTGATGGTGGTGAGGTTGGACAGTCTCAGCTGGCTTTTCAGCACCGTGGGGAATTCTTTGGTGCTTGGCAGACTATTTGAGGGGCAAACAGGTATCTGGGCTTGCTCTGGGGACAGCAGCTGCAGGACCGGGGAAAAGGATGTCCTGCCCCCATCCTCCCCCTTCCCTGGAGGTGGATGGGCTTCGAGGCTTGGGTTCCCAGGGTGAAGGCAGGGAGGGAAGGTGACAGGTCTATTTATAGGCGGCCCATCGACCCGGCGATTTGCATAGCTCCTTCGGAAGTCGATCAATGCCTCCATTAAAAAACTGAGACCAAATCAATACGCCCTCTCGACTCATGCAAAGGTGAAAGGCATTAAAAGGATGGCCGTACCCTTCACGCCTCCCCTGCCAGCTGCAAAGTCACTGCTTCTCCCACAGTTCTGGCCTGGCAGAGAGACACGGAGCAGTGTCCCTGGGCTGGGGACAGCTGGCAGCGTGCTGTGCACTTCCAGAAGGCACCTGCCTGGTGCCTGCCCTCAGGCCTACCCAGACCCACCCTGGTTTGCAGGGCAGTTGGCTTGTTCTCTGCCAACTACTGCCTGCCCTGCTTGCTGCCCTGCCCTCATCGAGGGCACCTCTGTGGCTCCTGAACCACTGAGCCCTGTGGGCCTTGTTAAAGCAGAGTTACTCCCCATCCAGCGTAGCTCAGGGTGACAAAGGGATGTGAGCAGGGTCCTGCAGGGACACAGTGGCAGAGTAAGGGGAAGTTGAGGTTGTATCTTAACCTTGTCTCCTGATTTTAGGGCTCTCTTTGGCCAGTTGCTAGAGAGTATGTGTTTGCAGTGCCCAGCATCAGGGTACATTGCTGGGGTTTCCATGTCTGTGCCTGCCCTATCCCAGAGCCCCTCTGACATCCCTCCCTCTCTCTCTCTCTCTTTCCTCTCTGCTGCTCTCCCCAGCCAAGCTCATCGTGGAGACAGACACCTTTGGGAGCCGCGTGCGCATCAAGGGGGCAGCCACAGGTTTCTACATCTGCATGAACAAGAAAGGGAAGCTGATCGGCAAGGTAGGGTACAAGGGAATGAGCAAGGCTGGGAACATGGAGTGGGGGCTGCTAGGAGAGGAGCTCTGACCTGGTACAGAGCTCACCTGTGTAGGTGGGGAGGTCAGATGGGAGACCTGAGACTCAGTCAGCAATCCCTTTCTGGGAGCAGGGGGACAAGCTGTCCCGCAGCCTGGAGGGAAGGAGGGGAGCAAGGGAGGTGGGCAGGTGGCTGTGTGGGGTGCATTCCTTCTATCTCCCTGAACAAATAGGCGGATTGCTGGTCTATTCTCCACAATTACATGGTACAAGTGCCAGGAATGTTAAGATGCTCCATGGGGCTGGCCCCAAGGCAAGGCCCCACCACCTGCTGGTTTGCCATGCTCCTTCTGTGCCTTGATGCCTCTTTCTGGGGGCAGGAGACTGAGTGTGCAAAATCCCACTGGGACAGTGATTGTCTGTGAGGATTTTCTGCGGCTACTTCCTGTGGCTGCCCAGTGTGGGTCCCTCCCTAGTACCTCAACTGCCCATAATGGGGAGAGCTCAGTCCCTGGCCACCCCATGGTCCCCCCACCACCTGCATCTGTTGGCACTGTCACCACTAACCCCACATCGTTTCTCCTGCCACTCAATGCCTCTCAAAGTCCCTTCTGTGTTAAAGACCCCAAGGGAATAGGATAGGTGAGTGAATTGAGATGGAGAGTTTGCTTGTGGTCATGTCCAGCCCATGGCACAGATGGAGGCAAAAATTCACTTATGGGTGTGGTGAAAGTGAAGGCTGGGACCAACTGCATTGGGACTTGCATCTGGCATCACACTGAGGTCACCAGCTGCAATGAGCAGCGTTTGTCTGTGCCACAGTGCCTGCTCCCTGCAGCTTCTCAAGGAAAAGCAGATTTTGGGCAATTCTGACCTGTGGGGTAAGAGGTGGGAAAAGTGAAGCCTTGGCTGCCCACAAGCACTGGAACGCTGCTGCCACACCAGCCAAAGCCAGCGTGGAGTAGTGAGAAGCAGCACTCTGAGTGAGTGCCTTTTGCTTAAGTCTTCCCTCCTGTTCCCTTCTCAGAGCAATGGCAAAGGCAAGGACTGCGTCTTCACGGAGATTGTCCTGGAGAACAACTACACGGCGCTGCAGAATGCCAAGTACGAGGGCTGGTACATGGCCTTCACCCGCAAGGGCCGCCCACGCAAGGGCTCCAAGACTCGGCAGCACCAACGGGAGGTACATTTCATGAAGAGGCTTCCCAAGGGCCACCAGACCACTGAGCCCCACAGACGCTTTGAATTCCTCAACTATCCCTTCAACCGGAGAAGTAAAAGGACTAGAAACTCCAGCTCCAGGGCTAGCTCTTGATGTGCCTGCCCCTGCCCCCCTGCCTGCATCTCTCCTGGAGGATGCTCATCAGAGCTCACTGGACTATATGTAGAGACTTTCCCATTTGGGTATTAAACAGAAAAAAAACAAAAAAAAAAAAAAAGGGAGGGGGAAGGATAAAAAAAATATTACTTGCTCTAGTTGTTGATGCTTTTGGGGGGGTATTTGGTTTTTACAAAAAAGAAAAAAAAGAGTTAAAAATGAGAGAGGCTCTATTTTTGTACTCCAGCTTTAAAAGTAATGAAACATTCAAAGACTGGTGAAGGGNAAAAAAAAAAAAGGGAGGGGGAAGGATAAAAAAAATATTACTTGCTCTAGTTGTTGATGCTTTTGGGGGGGTATTTGGTTTTTACAAAAAAGAAAAAAAGAGTTAAAAATGAGAGAGGCTCTATTTTTGTACTCCAGCTTTAAAAGTAATGAAACATTCAAAGACTGGTGAAGGGGGAAGAGAGCCCTTCACTTAGAAATGTTCTAGTCTGTTTGGGGTTGTGCTTTATTTTGTAACTTTTTTGTAGCTCTAGGGGGAAAGGAGTTAAAATATGTTTAAAACAAGCAAGCAAAAAACCATGAAAATCCAAATCTGGAAATGATGTGCTACTTAAATGTTCTGAACTAATGCTTTCTGGAGAAGATGGAGAGGCTGGGAAACAACTAAGGGGAGGGGATTTATTTTAGAGGTGTTTGGAAACCTCTTGGGTGGTTTTTGCTGCCTGGGTGATGTGTGGGCACTGCCTGTGGGGGCTGACTGTGACACCTGGGGTGAGGACCCCTGGGTGCTTTCTTTCCTCCGATGTGCCTACTTCTCCAGCTGAGCAAGGGATTGCTGGGAGCCACTTGCATCCTTCTGAGAACACCGCTGGCTTCACAACTCCCAACTTACTTATTTTTCTCAGGAGGGGACAGGGGTGATGGATGCCCCAGAGAAAGTTCTGAATTGACTTGGTACCTCTTACCCACGGGAGCATCTTTGGCATTTGGTTTGTTTTAAAGTACTAAGGTATGACTGCCATGGAGCAGGCTGGTAACTGATATTACTTTTTTTCCTGTGTGGAAAATGTGAACTTATCACCAAAAATTGATATTTTTTTTCTGTCTATATTTTTTTATCAGATGCAAGTTTTCATCCGTAAAATTAAAAAAAGTTTACAAAGTATTGTGGAGCCATTTCAGGCTGTTTTGTCATAATGTTAAATATTTTATTGAAGTGGTTGGTGCTTGCACTACCAACTGTCTCTTCCAGGTTTGCTCTTTGATAAGAAATACTGATGTCCTTGTCCCCCCTATGAAAGGAGGGCGTTTCTTTCAAAATTTCTGTGTTGGCAGAAGCCCAATTTTCTATTTAGGGAAAAAAAAGAAAAACCAATCCCAAAGGAAACATTAAATCTCTTGAGTGAACATCCCCAGCCAGCCCTGCTCTGCACATGCTGCCCTGGGACTGCGACTCTCTCCAAAGGGTTAAAGCAATTATTCTTCATGGGGAGGGCAAACAAAGACACTGGATAGGAGCCAGGACCAGGGGTGACTTTTCATCCAATCTTTTTTGATTGTTTGGGTTTTTTCTGTTTCCTTTAGGATTTTTGTTTTGTTTCGGTTGTGTACAAATTGAATATGAAATGATTGAAATATTTATTTAATATGTGCATTAAAAGTTTGTATTAGTCTGAGCCTGTTGCTTTCCAGGGAGGGACTGGGGGTGGAGAGGCAAGTTGGAAAGGCATGAGGGAGTATGGAAGTGAAGTGCAGGATGGGGCTGAGGCTGCCACTTGGCACAATTTCCTTCCCAAGAGAAAAATTATGGGAACTGGGAGGCTACCCCGAGATCTTGGACCCAGATGAGTCTTGTGCAAATCATGGTCTTCCTTGCAACAAATTCAAGGTTTTATGTGCAGATGCCCACCTCCTTGCCACTTGAGAGCAAGGCGTCTTGCAGATTGAATGGAGACAGTGCAATGGAGACTTAAAGACTGTTTTTAATCATAGGATGAAGCTTTCCAAGGGAGAAAGCTGGTACTTGCTCCTCTCTGGTCTGGAAGAGCTGGGTGTCTGTGTCAAACAGGCTCTTGGGTCCACTCCTTTGGTGAATACTTGACCTTTCTGTGGTACTGGGTCTTGCTTACAGGAGCTGACTGGGGATTCATATATGGGGTGGTCTCAGATATGTAAATGTACAAGAATAAAATGGTGAAATATGTTATAATTGCATAAATGCTGCAGTCTTGCAAGGTGAGTCTTGCCATTGCTGGTGCCATCCTCATGGGCTGCCTGTGACATCATTTGTGCTCAGGCTGAGCCTTTTCTGTGGGTGTGAGGATGAGCCTTCCCCTGGCTGACACAGCAGCCTGAACTGAGCTGGCAATATGTATCAATAATTTCAAGGAGGGAAACCTAAGGGCTGAGTGCTTGGCTATGCTCTGTACCTGAGCATTGTCAGTCTCAGAGGTCATGGATGTTGCTTGGGCCACAGGACAGCATGGATGGCATTTGTCCCAGGACTGAGAAGCCCAAAGATTACAGACCTGGGGCAAGCCCATGTTGTGGTTTACAGGCTAGAGGACCTAAAAGTGAATGGCTCCTGGCCTTTCCTCAGGCAGAGATTGTGCCTGATAGTCTTTAAGAGGTGCTTTTCCTTCATTAGGAAAAGCAATTCAACGAAATAATGGTTTTGTGAATCTGAGTGAATTGGTGCTGAGCGGTTGTTCCAGGCAAGGTTAACAGAGGGGCAGGACTGGCTCCGTGTCTCTTGCTTTGTTATCTGGCCCGCAGTGATGGCAGGGAAGTGCATGGCATGCGTGCTCAACCTCCAGTAAGGTTGTTTTCCCTCATCGCTGCCATCCTGCAATGCAGCCAAGGGGCTGGTGCAGGGAGCACCCAGCACCCTGGGGTTTGAGCTGGGTAGGGATGCCCCTGTGTACCTGCACAGCTCTGTAACACACACTATCCCCAACTCCTGTGACCTGCTCTGCCACTGCAAAAGGCACCCAGGCCTGGCTCCTGGGAAGGGACCCTCTGCTTTCTCAGTTCACTTGGTCCATGGTTAATTAGCCACATTTCATTAATGGGCTTTCGGGCAGCCAGGCTGCCTAGAAGCACTACAGCTTGGGACTTTGTTTATTGCTTGAATTTGTCCAGCTTCAGCTTCCAGCCAGTAAAGGTTGTTTCACTATTTCTTGGAACATTAAAGAGACTACTACTATTTAGTTAATCAGTAAGTGAATTAATTAATGGTTCCTTATACCCTGTCTCTGCACTGATACTACTTAGTCCCTGGTATGGCTGGAGGAGCTAATGTTCTTCTTGGAGACCCCTGCAGGGTCCTGAGCACCTGGTCCCCAGGGATGGCAGCTCCCACCACCTATGCAAGGAGGTGGGGACAGTCCCTGGTGGTACCTGCTGTTCCTCCATGTTTGCAGAAACCCTGCCTGCTGCTTGAATGCATGGGGTCAATCATCAGCCCAGGAACACGGGACTTTTCCCTCCTCCTTCATCATCACCAGGTATGTGGACCAAGCTGGGATTCACAGCCATCCAAAGGTGTTAGAGACTCCAGGATGCTGAGACAGGGCTGAATGCAGGAGAATGCTGGGGGTGGGAGGCTTTGGAGGTAAGTGTTTACTTCTGTTAACTCCTGCTGTTAGTGTGGGTGTTCTGGGCAAAAATCCCTGCTCCAAGTAAGCAAAATCCTTGTGGCGGGCAGATCCTTGTTCCTAGTGCCATGGATCCCAGTGTCACCCTGCTGTCCACTCACTGTCCCCAGCAGGAGAGGAGCCTTGCTGCCCTGACTGTCAGTGAAGGGATGATGCTCCAGGCACAGGTGCATGCATGTCCCTACCCATACAGGGCTTCACCGCGTGGTGCCATCTGGACACAGTGACAAGGCTGAAGCTGTGCAACATTTGGGAGAGTCTGCCTCGTGAGATCACTGGGAAGTCTCTCTGGTTCAGCCAGCCAGCTCAAGGTAAGAAGTAAATATGGAGTGAATGCACCAGGGCAAAATCAGGCAGGATAAAGAACTGTTTTCAGGTTAAGTGCTGCTTTGGCTGCCTACAGAAGTTTTGGATGCCCCACCCCTGGAAGTGTTCAAGGCCAGGTTAGGTGGGGGTTTGAGCGACCTGATCTAGTGGCAGACTCCCAGGGCAGAAAGGTTGGAACTAGATGATCCTTAAGGTCCCTTTCAACACAAACCTTTCTGTGATTCTATGGCAGAGAAACAGTAGATAGGCAGGAATAAATTGAAGTGGCGACAAAAGGGGCCTGTGCTGTCCAAGCAGGAGTTGCACCAGGGCTTGATCTACCAAACATCAAACCTTTTGGCATATGTTGTTTCGGCTTTATAACTTTTCCATGAAGCCCACTTGGGGGTACCCACTGAGTAGGGTGGGCTGTGGGATACCGTGGCAGTGCTGGGTCTTGCCCAGGCTCCCTTGGGCATGCTGTCGCTTGAGAAGGACGACTGGGGTGTTTGTTTATTGCATCAGGCTCAGCTTTCAAACATTTCCCTGCCGTCCCCCTCCCCCTCCTTTAATTAATTCTGGGTAAGAAGTTCTGGCTTTATTGTGCCACCGAACTGAGGGCTCCCTGTGGGAAAAGTCACACCTTCTGAACAGCTTCTGATACCATGCAAATGAAGGACAAGTCCAGGAAACGCTTTCATCTCAGACCTGTCCAGCCCCCCTGCCCATTAATTACACACATTTCATTTGTGTGAGAGCAATTCTTCTTGGGGAGGGGGTGGGGGATGGCTGTGGCTTGTGGATCATCTCAGCCCCACTCTCTAAAGACTTCTCCTTGGAAGGGGGGTTTATAGCCAGAAACAGGGATGCTCAGGGACTCAGTGGGGGACCTCATATTTCTACCCTCACACGACCATTCCAAATCAAACTGGCTTGTTGGTGGGCTGTATCCTGCCAGTGGGGAGGGCTCAGCACTGCCCCATGCCCTGCTCAGTACCAGCACGCCCTGGCTGTGGACCTGAGTGCCACAGGAGCATCCTGGAGGGTCACAAAAGGTGGAGTACAAATGAGTGCAGTATTGTGCCAAGGGACTGACCCTCCAGGGCCAGAAGCTCATGAGATGTACTATTTTGGGCATGATGGCCACAAAATGAGTCTCATGTACGGAAACCTTCTTCCACACTGCTACAGAATTGCATGTGTTGGGGGACAGCATTGGGCTGTGACAGGACACAAAATCTTCCTGGCCACAGGTGAACCAGACCTGATGCTCCTTTTGAGCCTCAGTCTCTCTCTCCCCCTCTCCTTTCCACACAACCACTCTGACCACAGTGTTCCCAGCATGGCTGCAGCCAAAGGCATCTCCAGGCTGGTTCCTGTTTTCCCAAGTCTGTTGGGGAGTGTTGGGTCCAGATCCTGGAGAAGGCACAGAGCAAGGGGATGTGGAATACAGTGGGGTTTCGCAGTCAATTTCCTGGCCATATAATAACACTTAGCACTTCTGTTGCTCCTGGGATGCTCCAAGCACCTACACATATGCTCCCCATTACCACTTTTTCTTCCCATTTGCAGCATTTCTGTTCCCTCCCCATGCATGCCTACAGCAGTATCAGTTGCCCCCAGAAATGGGGCCATCCCCCAACTGCTGTGGCTTTGCTGCAGAAGACCTTTGATGGCTAAGTTTGCTTCTTGCCTTCCTCCTAGACAAGGATGTGCTGTGACCTCTGGTATGGACAAGCCAGGGGTCTGGAGAGACATGGCAGCTCTGGCTTGGTGAACCAGAGGAGCTCTTGAGAGACGCTGGAGGGATATTTGGAACTAAGTTAATGGGAACTTGAAGCCTTTCTGGATCAAACTCAGCATGAAACTGGTGCCAGGGTTCAGCAAAGCTGCTTGTCCATCCACTGTCCCTGTGCATGTCAGCTGGAGGTTGGGAGAGGGCTCAACAGCACAAACTTAGCAAAGTGGTAATACCTGGGCATGGTTGGAGTGGTTCTTGTCAGCACAGCCAAGTCTCCACCAGCCTCTGATCTAGGACTTTGTAGCCACAGATTATGTCTTGGACTGGGAATGCGATGGTGAGGGCTGCCAGAGCCTCTCCAGCTCAGTGAATGCCTGATTTGTGCCCCTGCTCCCATTCAACCCCTCTTTTCAGCCCTGGACAGCCTTTTGATCATGATCATAGCACTGCTTCCTAGGCTGGCCCCTCCTGCCAATATGGCCAATAGTGTTTTCTAATTTTTTTTCCTCCTGAAGATTTGCAGTGAGAGGAGAAGGAAAAACAGTCTTGCTCTTGCTGTGACTATTTTGCCAACTGGATCTGCTGTAGTAGCACATCTTGATGGCTGGAATCTCCCTTTTTATGAGCTGCTCACAGAGCAAGCAGCAGCCTTTGTCCCAAAGACATGATGTTTCATATGGTCGGCTGTAGCAGATGCCATCAGCTGGCGAGACAGACCTAACCAGAGGTCTAGTTGCTACTCCAGCAAAAGAGAGTCCTGGGAAGGGATTTGAAGGAGGGCTGGAAGGTGTCCCTGTGGTAGTTCACAGCAAACATTAGAAAAACTCCTATCACAACATCCAAGAAAACTCCAAAAGAGGCTGCTGCAGTAGCTGAAGTGCAGGATGATGAGACCCAGGCTGTACCTTGATAGGAGAATTTTGACTGCCAAGTTGTGAAATGGGACCTTGGGTGCTGGCTGTGCCTGCTCAGGCCCTGGGTTGTGGCTGTGCTCCCCATGCTCCCTGAGAAGCAGATGCCCAGCTGGGAGCCAGCCCTTTGGTAATGGCCTGCGAATTTCCCTTGGCTCTGTTAATTGCACCCTGGCTGCTAGTTACAACTCAAAGTCAATTGCTGGGAGTGTTGGGCCCTGCAAAACAACCCCTTGAAATCAGTTGTTAGCCCAATTAACAACCAGTTTGGCTTTGGTTCAGGCTGTTAACCATCAAATAGCTAACTGCTGGTAATGATTGATTTCTCAGCAGTTGGGGCTGCAGTGGAGGGACCAACCTGTGTCACAAAATGCCATTAAAGCCAAGACTTTGTGAACACATCTGGTTCAGACAAACATTTGAGTTGTCCCACTGGCAAGGGGATGACCAGAAGTTCTATCCATTTTGATTAAAGTAGAGGTTGTTGGGGTGTGTTAGGATGAACTGGCAACCAGCAGGATAGTGCTGCCAGTGCACTGCACTTCAGGGATTTAGTCACCACTGTTTGTAGGGCAACCACTGATACTCATGGAGTATCATGGCATTCAAGGCCTCCATGGATGGGAACTGCTCACACTGCCCTGTTCTCTTCCATGGTTACTTTCCTATCCAGAAAAACTGCACAGATTAATTTACCTAGTTTGGATGTTCAAGTGTTTCCACAAGTGATGCGACTCATTTCCATCTGCACACCTGGCCAGGAACTTATACAGGGACAGCAGTTTCTATTAGCATCTGGAAGCCTAGGGATATCTCCATAGCAGCCTGGGAAGCAATGTAGACTCCTCTGGAATTGTGAGTATCTCCATGAAAACTACAAAATACTCTTTGAGTCCCAGGGTTCAGGCAGGGTTTTGCTTAAGACTACTGGTCAGGTCTTCATCCATTTCCCTCTGCTGTTTCAGGCCCTGGTTCTCTGCTGTGCACTGTCAGGCTGGTTCAAACACTTTGCTGGTACTACACCAAGAGCTTTTTCCCCCAGGATATTTTCCCCCTGATCAAAGTGTCTGATTCAAGCTGCAGCATGTAAGGGGAGTAGGGAGATAGCCACCTGTTAGGAAAAGACTTTGAAAATGCAGAGGATGCGCTGCAGAGGTTGACCTTGTGAAATGTAAACTCCGGTGGTGCTGAGTAGCTGAGCAGTACGGGGTGAGGAGTGAGCACCTTGATAAACAGCACTATTTGACTTGTGCTTTTGAGGACCTGTGGTCCTGCCGGAGCCTCAGCACTGAAGCCTGAGCTCTGTTTCTGATTCTGGGTCCTGGTACCTTTCAGCAGGACATGTGCTCCTGAAACCCATGTAGACGTTTCAAAGATCTTCCCTCAGGGATACTCCAAGTGCAGATGTGGTTCTCCCCAGTGACAGCTTTTGCTGTCCTTTCATGGTCATCCCAGATTCCAACCAGCATATCCCCCACTATGGGGCATGTTTTCTGCAATCAGCTGTATTAGATATTCCTTGTGCAAACAGGACAAAGTTGTTTATTTCATCAAATACCTGCTAGAAGAAGCTCTGCTCTTTCCCACACTGGGTTTACCTTGCGGCCCATATTGAGGAGGCTGGATGACAGCTGTAACTCCACCCATGTTCGGCAGTGAGCTTCTGCATCCGAGGATCAGAGAGGGTTCCTCCCTCCAGTCCCTACAAGGAGAAACCAGTTCTCACAAGAGGAAAAATGAGGAGTTTGGGGTAAGCAACAGACAACCCAGTTTTCTTACTCACTGAATCTGTGAGCAAATGTTTTATTTGCAGCTTGTGTATTTAACTAGGCTGAATACAGCAATCCCAGTTTGTGCATCTTCTGGGTGTCCGCTTTGCCTGCTCAGACTTTTCGTATAACAGAGGTCAGTTATAAACAGAAACTATTGGTTTTGTTGGGGGCTCTTTTTAGACATCAAAAATGCTCCATCATCACCAGGCTGGCTTAGCTTTCAGCAGCCAACACAAACAGCGCCAAACCCTCAGCAGAGAATTCAGCAAGAGAAGCAGCACAGACTTTCCAGAGCTCTTTTGCCAAAGTATCGCACCCTCATTCCTCCTCATACCCTGCGCCGCAGCAGTCAGTGCTGTTTCTGGGCTCTGCACTGACACAGTGTGAGCCCAGAGGAGCTCCCAGCTGGAGCTGGAAGCAAGTGGCATAGCCTCATTTTAGAGAAGGTGTGGGGGAATTCAGCGCACAGGAAGATTAAGACCTGAAAGAAATTCTGGCAGATCCACAAATCAGCTGAATCAATCTGCAAGAGGCCAAGAAAAGGTATGGCAGTTGTCCAATGGGAGAAGCAACACATATATGCAATAATCTGAGCTCTAAATGAGGTACAAAACCACAAAACTGATTTTTTTCTAAACCTTGTGTCCGATTCCCCAGCTTTAACTGAAGATTGGACTCTATCCCATATGCTGACTAGAAGGAGCCTGCATTTGTACATCAGCAGATTTCGAAGTCATGGGGATTACTCCAAATGTCATTCCCAGTCTTCTGTCATACTTGGATGAGAGGATCCTGGTCAGCGCCTTCTGAGTGCAAGTCATAGTCCTTGTTTAAGGAGAAGGAAGAAAAGATATCCTGTAGGGATCACATATTTCACTATCCATTGGTATTTTTGGCTTAAAATTGCCTAACTTCAACTCACAGCACTTGATCTTGCACTCTTCCAGATTACAGTGTCATCCCACCTGACCACGCTTCTGCAAGCACAGCAAGTGGGTTTTTCAGGTCTCTCCAAGCTCTTGTAGGGATTTTTTAAGCTGATTCCCATCTGTCAACATCTCCTGTGAAGTGCAGCCAAGTGTTTTGGCTTCGGCATCTGGCGATAGAGTCTGGTGTTGGCTTGCTTGTGTCCAGGACCTTGGGAGGAGAAATGATGCAGTGACCACCCACTGGAGTGATGCCTCTCTGCTCAGAGCTGGTGTTTTCCAGGAGGTTCTTGCAGGGACTTGCAGAGCAATTGAAATTAAACATTGAGCTATAACCCTCATTCAGTTAGGACCACTGTAACTCCAGAGACATGGTTGGTCATCACAGGAGGTGCAGCTAAGGCAGTTACGGTCTCCTGTCATTATTTCCAGCTGCAATAGCCACAGCAGTCTCTAAGACAAGGCAGCACTTATTTTATAATGAAATCTAGAATGCTTGTGCTTCCCCCAGAGGACTCCATCTCTTGCCATTTAAATATTGAAGTCTGAGCTGTTTTTTCTCTCAGCTGTGTGGATAAAGCCTCATTCATTCCTCTAACTTCACTAGAATCACTCTGGATAAGTTCAGATGTGAGCAGAAGGTGGTTTGATCTAATTATCCTCCATGCCTGTATCTACTGTTCTTGTACATTAAGCCAGCACAGCAACAGCAGTGAGTGCTGAGTTTTTCATATACGCCAAGGTTTCGGCAGAATCTGTGTCTCAGGAGCTGGTTGCTGCCTCCAGATGCTGTCCCACAGCACTTGTCAAGGAGTGACTGAGATGGAGGGGGCACAATAGGGAGGGGAAAAGAAGTGCTGTGGAAACTGCAAATTCCTATGGCTAGGGCTGTGGCTTGTTACAGTATGTGCAGCACCTGCTGCACTGACCCAAATCCCACCACTATCACAAGCCGGTTAGTTGTAAGAAAATCTCTTTCTTACTAATTGCTGCTGTCTGGTAAAGGGGCATCCTGGCCCCTAAAGGACTGGTGGGATCAAGAAGGGAGAGCAGTGGTTGCTGACACATGATGAGCCCTTGCAGCCTCCATTGTGAATCCTGGAGAAGTGTCCACACTTCACTCCCTCTCAGAGCGATCACTGAGAGGAGCTGAGAGTTTCACCACCTCCCCCTGCAGAGCTTTGGGTTTGCCATGCACTTGACACCGTGCAGGGGGATGACTTGAGCCTGATGACTGTCCCCACCACAGCAGCCGCCTGTTCTCCACCAACACTCCCCTCCAACTGCCTTGCAAGAAGGAGTTGTACCATTCCCAGCAAGAGGCCAAACTCCAGGGTGGTGTGGTGTGACACAGAAGGTGGTGTCCCCATGGGCCATGCTGCCAGCTGGTGCGGCAGGGATGTGACAGCCGCCACACCACTATGGTCCTACACACTCCAGGCATCAGCCAGGGCTTCCCGAGTCTGGGGTTCCCTGGGAGAGCCAGTTGGTCTTCAGTGTCAGTAAGGATTATAAACTTCCCCATATGGAAGCAAAAATCACAGCTGAGATTTTTGTCCTGATGACAGCGTTACGTGAGATGAGATTGCAGACAAACCCTCAGTGCTGTGATGTGGGATCACATTACACGTGGTGAGGATGGGGCATTTCTTTTGTGTATTTGCTACCTGTGGTGTAGAAGGCTCTTTGTGAGCAAAGGGATGAACACCAAAGTGGACAAAGGATGCAGGAGCTTGGGTAAGTCTCACCTCCAAAGGCAGAAAAAAGCAGAGGAGCCCTCTCTGCTTGTTTGGTAGCCAGGCTGGCCAGTGGAGAGGGGAGAAGGGGCTGTGGGTCCCATTCCATGCCCCCTAAAGTACATTTCCTGGGAATGAATATCTGTGGGAAGGAGGGGGAAGCCAGTCAGTGACGCACATGGGCTTTTAGTCCTCCTGTCATCCCAAGGGTATGCAGAGGTGACAAATGTGCAGCCCCTGCTATTGAGACCAAGTGAACCCCTAATGGGCTGCTTCAGGGGACTGTCACTTAGAGAAATGCCAGCAAGGCAAAAGCCCAGTGACACGGACAGCTATTTCATGGCTAGTTTGCTGGGCAGCACCCACTGCTCGCTGCTCCTCCGCTGTCTGCTGCACCCCAGAGCCAGGTGCACCCCGTGGCACAGGGAGCTGGCCTGACCTGGCCATACCCTGTCCTAATGAATGGTCCAGAGGAGATCTACTGACTTCTTGGGGGAGATGTTGAACACTGAGATCAGACTCTGCTCCACTGTCTTGGAAGCATCACAGGTACTGTGCACCAAAAGGATTGGTACTTATGGGTCTGGCCTTCCCCATTGCTGTCCATGCAGGAAAGCTCTGGGTGTGCCAGCTTGCTGGGTTTTATGCATGGGGTGGATACATACTGCCATTGCTGTTGTCTGGAGCAGATTTGGAGCTGTTATTTGAAGCTGGCTTTGTGGCTAAGTGAACACAATACAAAAAGCCACAAGCAGCCCAAAGAGCAGCCAGCCAGGCAAAAGGCAGGTTGGGTGCTGGTGGGGCATGAAGAGCTTAGGGTGAGGAAGAGGAAATTTTCAACACAGTACAGAGCCCTCAACTCCAGAAACCTTCATGTGTTGCTGCTTGCTCTGATTTAAACATATTGCTGGTCCCCATGGAGGTAGGAACTCTGAAGCTATTTTCCATTTCAGGGACATGCATTGTGGGGAAGCAGATCTTTTGCCACCAAAGCAGTGAATCCATAGCTCTGCCAACAGCCTACACAAAGAAGGCTCAGCCCTAGATAAGACCAGCGGCAGCAGGTGACCATCAGGATGGTGCAGGACTATAATGTGGACTTAGACGCAAGCTGGGTGCACCAGGCATTGGTGAGAGCTGTCATGTTAGGCAACAGGTCTCTGGAGTTATTGGCCTGTACTGAGCTCTTAGGAAATGTCTGACCTTCCTTGAAACTGGAGCATGCAGAGCAGGCTGCTTACCCTCAACAGTGATCTCTGGATAGGAAGCACAGATGTGAGTGATGAAGGCAGCAGCTTTGCTGAGGAAATGCATTTAATTCGACCTACGCTGCAGTTCTTGTTGGAAAAAACATTGATGCAGTAACATTCTGCACAGTAACTAGGAGTGGATTAAAGGTCACAGAGATAATGTAGTGTGCTGAATTCACAGGCAGCAGATGGAAGGAGTCCTAGACCCACTGGCAAGGTCTCCCTGAAGTGTCTTCTCTGCAGCTTTGTCTGTTCTACTCAAGAACTGTGTTTACTTCTCCTTCCTAGTAGGTCTTACTCTTGCCTGGACCTTTTTCCTGAAATCTAACCCACATTCCCCTTTTTTTAAAATTTACCTTAGCAGCCCCAGTTAATGCAGTTCTTCACCAGGCTAACTGTTTTTGCTGGGGGTTGTTACACTTCTGCATGCTGGGAATAGCTTAGCTAGCCAGGCTGCACCTGAATCTTTCCCTCGTGCTTTAAATCATGGGGTGGCCACTTAGCATGGTGCAGGTGGAGCAGGGAAGTGCCTTCTGCTTGGGTTGCAGAGATTGGTGTGCAGACACAGCCCCCCAAGAAGAAACTCTCTGTGCACACAGCTGGGTCTTGCTGCAGAGCACACTCCCGGGAGAGGGCAGGAATGGGTTTTCCCAGTCTGCAGCAACTTTTGCGGTTATCTGATGTGGATGCAAAGTCTCCTGTGGCAGACAGCTGGTCAGTGACAGAAGTGTTTTAAAGGACTGTTCTCAGAGGGGTAAAATTCAGTATTGTGCTGTGGGAACACCTGTGTCTCAATGGACATTGGAGAGGGCCACACGTTTCAGCTTGACACGGAACAACTGGCCAACCACTGGTGTTCTTCCTGCTCCCTGTGTGTAACAGAGCCAGTGCCAAATCACTCTGCTGGTCGCTGTAAGTTTAATGCCAGTTTCCCAGAGGCTTTGGAGCATGCAGTGAAGGATGTTGCAGTGCAAAGCATTGCTGTTTATTTCACTGTTATCACTCAGTGGAGAAAAATGCAGGGTTCACCGTGACATCCACTGAATTGCCATGGGGGATAAAAAGCCAAGAGCTCAGCAGTGAAGTCACCCTGTCCTACAAGACAGACAGACCCCACCCCGTATTTTGTGCTCTGTCCCAGCAGAGGGAGCCCGAGTTTATTAACAAATCCCGATCCCTGAGATAGCTGCTATCAAGGTGGTACCAAAGCCTGGGCAGGATGCTGGCCGCTGGAGGAAGGCAGCAGAAGAAGGAGGGGAACTAGCGGTGATATTGAAAGCAGGTCTATGTTTCCAACCAGGGAAGCAAAGGAATGGTTAGCCGGGAGGCCCTGCGAGGAGCTCTGCTCCTCGGACGCTGCAACCATGTCAAGAGATGGAAGGACTGCAACAGCCAGCAGACCTGCTCACTGCATGGGGAAAACATTTTGTACTGATAGATGCAGCAGATCCATGCTAAGATGGATGAACTGAGTTTAATTTGCTTCAGAGACTTCTCCAAGGCAGTCAGTGACCTGTGTACCTGCACTTGTACTGGGCCGGCCAGTTTCAAACCTGTCATCTGGGCATTCTCCCAACAGCATTCAGAGCCATCGATTGCTGCAGTGCCAAATCCATAGCTGTTTGGTGTTGGGAAACTTCTTGCAGAAAATGGACATGTGAGCGACCTCAGTGCTTTAGATGCAGTTATGCTGCGAGGCCTCTAAGACTGCAGTGAGAAACTGCTTGTAAGAAGCCTCTGTGGAGATCAACAGTGAAGAGGAATGTAAACTTACAGAAACTGCAGCAGAAGAATTGAAAAACAGCGGCACAGAGAGAAGTCACAAGGACTTTATTTTACACCAATAGAGTTGTGTGTTATTCGTATTAACCAGTCACAGGGTGGTTTGCAGTGTGTGTGCTATCTGGGTTATTTAAGGGGTGTTTTCACAACAATAAACGGCGTTACCTTGATCATATTGGTCAGTTCGTGGTGTCCGTAAGTTTCCCTAGCAATAGTTTGGTATCCTGTGCCTGAGTCTGATCCCATTCTGGCTGCATAACCACTGCAAGCATAGGACAGTGGCCCTGAGCCACCTAACAGGAGCTTTTGCATTGGTTTCCCTTGGTTTTGGAGGCTCTGTATTAGTGCATAGAGGGTTTAGTTGAAGGAAGCAGAAGCAGTTTTAGTGAAGTGCCTTCTTGGAGTTCATGGAATGCCCTAAGTTTTTTTGCTGATAATATGAGATGAAATGTTCCTAGAGAGTCAGATGATTCCTGGCTGTGTGTTCTTTTTTACAGCCAGCAGTTGCACTGATGCCATGGATGCACACGTGGGTGCAAGATTATCTGGGAGAGGGAAGGTTTGGTGACTGGGGTGCAGAAGGGTCACAGATAATTTAAGGCAAATCCCCAAACCATTAATATCAATGCAGAGCCCCTCATTAGCCTGAGTAAGCACAGGATACTTGTTTTAGAAGCTGAGTAACAAACTGGGATGTCTTAGGACACAGGGATGGGAAGGCAAAGAACTCAGGCTGCACTTTGCAGCAGGCAGATATTTTCCGAGGCAACTTTTGAAAGGAAGGTTAAATTTCTCCAAGATAAGGAGTGCTCCAGCTCGCTGGAATGCATCTCAACCCCCCCTTCCCAGCTCATCCTATGATAACAGCTGTTGTGTTGGAAACCTAATGCTGATGAAAGAGTTAAGGGCTGGTTGATGGGCAATATCGGTGACACACCTCTGAATTGAGCATACTCCTGGAGTGAGACTGCGGACTGGTGTTACTCAATGAATAGAGGCCACTCCAAGGGAGTTTTTCCTTGAATAGAATGGGGTCAGGGAGCCGCTTTGGGGAACAATGGTTGCCACCGGCTAGCTGAATTTCTTACAATCACACACCATACCCCCTGATCAAATAGCTCCTTTGTCAGTCTGATATAAAAACATGTCATACAATGATGATCTGGAAGAATGACAAGAGCTGGCCTTTCAAAGAGATCAGAAGGGCTTGTTTTGCACAAAAAGAGCCCCCATCAGAGTCAAGAAAGAAAAAAATGGAGAATAAAAGGGGGTGAATGGAAAC
This sequence comes from Grallaria varia, assembly GCA_013396735.1. Classification (NCBI taxonomy): domain Eukaryota; kingdom Metazoa; phylum Chordata; class Aves; order Passeriformes; family Formicariidae; genus Grallaria; species Grallaria varia. The sequence goes on along the minus strand of VWZG01004261.1, from coordinate 865,142 downwards.
AAACAGCAATAACAACAACAACAGAAAAGAGGGCAAGTTGGAAACTTAGGTCTGGCTTGTTTCACAGCATCCCATGGCCGCAGCAGCGCAGCACGGTCGACTTGAATCTCTTTCAGTATGGACGTGGATGTCAGATTGTGCTGCCATTGGGTTCCCATTGTCATTCTGCACTGGGACAGAAGAAATTGCTGGATGGGAAAAGGTCACTTGGCCCAACGAATCATCTCCCCCCACCACTCCCGCCCCAAAAATGTCTCAACACCATCTCTCTCCTTTCTCACTGTAGTTCTGTCCTCTGCCTTTCTAATACAATGTTCATCTGCTCCCTTTATGCTTCTGTACAAAGTTCAGATTGCTCAGAAGGCTATTCTTGTCCATCTGTTCATCTGAATGGGAAAATGTCTTTATTTTTCCTCACTACCTTATTAACTTTAATATTTTTTGTTTCATGAATTGGGTACCCTGTTTTCAACCCTCTTCCCAGGATTTTCAGGGATATAATTGAGATTTTGGATGAGGAGAAAGAGTTTTTCCCCAAAGCATGTTTCAAGATGTGCAGGGAAGTGGATCCCTCTTGGCTCCTTCCAGGGGAGCTGCATTCCAACAGTATCTATCTCAGGAGTCCCAAGAGATGGCATTTACACACAATCATTACAGTTATTTGCAAGCCAGAAAAGTTCTGCAGTTCTGCAAGTGGCAACTAGAGCTGCCAGGCAGTTTCAGCACCTACAAGTATTTTGAAAAGCTTATACTCATATTTTAATCTTGTATTGTATAAAACAAGAAGTCAGAACAGGTCAGAAGAAATCATAGCATGTAAAAGACTGAGCTCTTAGCAAATACACTGCTGAAAATACACTCACAATAACAACACACCAAAGCTTTGCCCTATGTTTATGGGTTTTTTTGTTCTTTTTTCCCCCCACTTTTTTCTCTTTTTATCACAGAATTTTCTCTAAGTAAAAACAAAAACATGGCTAAAGTTTCCAGGAGGCCATTATGTTTGTATGATTAAGCGCACTAACCAGGAGGTACCTTGCAGTAAAGATAAATCTATACACCTTTTTTTTTAATAATACAGGACAGATATCTATTATCATCTAGGATTTCCTCATAGCACAATATGTTATTTGTTCTCTTCTGCAATTTTGTATAGAATGGGTTATCCTGCATGTTACTTGGCGTATGTTCATTTATAAGAAAAATACTTAAGTACACTGTGTTTACACAATATACTGTTTATTAAATACAGAGAATATTTACAAACAGAGAGACAACACTGATGTGTAAACCAAATGAAACTGATGCTGAACTGAAAGGCTGAGCTCTTCATGTCCTTTATCTAAAAGTGTGCATTGCATAAAATTTGGGTTATAATTAATCATCTCTCCTCCTGAAACACATATCTGAAAAGCTGTGCAGCTGTCTGAAAATAATTAGGTCACATTCTGGGTGCTGGCAAAATTAGGATACTTAGGAGATACTGGCTACAAATCTTGGGTAAGTTAAGTTGCAAGGCTGATACTACCAGTGTATTTGAGGTGGCAGAGGAAATGCAGCCCATGGTGTCTTGTGCTGTTTGGGAAGTAATTTGGAATTGTAGTATTGAAGTTTGTACCACAGCAAAGCAGTGCAAAAGGTAGGTGAGTCACAGCGTGTGTAGTATTAAGAATCAGAAACTGGACACTGAAAAAGGTATTTAGGCACCTAAATAAAACTACGTTTTCAGCAGTGTTGAGCACCCAACAGTTCTGCTTGATTTTCAGAGATACTCAGCAGGCAGTAACAGACAGATAGACAAACGACTTCGAGTTTGTCAATCTGGAAGGCAGGTTTTAGTGCAAAGGCTTGTATTTATGGTTGCTCCAGCATCCAGCTGGAAACCGTGGGGAGCACAGAAGGTGACAATTCAGTTCTTAAAGGGGATATAACCTGCCCTGGGACCAGCTGATGACCTGAACTGGACTGAACGCCTGGTAAGTGGTAAGCCAGTTTCTGCAGTGCTGCGGTGGTCTCATTAAAGTGTACCAAGACCTCACCATTTTGTGGTCAGCTGGGGCTACATGAGAAGCTTTTGGCATGCCATTACCTGCTGGCTGGACTTTGCAAGTCCAGTTTGACTGGGAGAGTGCTCTGCTTGTCCTAAGGGACTGAATCTCAAGTCCACTGGGTGTTGGTGATAACCTGAAACTTCACAACACCTTTGTTTTTCTCACTTAAACTGTGTTGAAATTGTGATGTTTGGCTTTCATTGGACATTCGTGGTTTCTGGTTAGTCTTGGTTGCTGTGTTTTCTTTACTATGGAATTTCTGGACAGGTGGATAATTTTAGTGTTGTCTTTGGGTGATACCCTGTTTTGATATAAAGCAGCATAATTCTGTTAAAACAGTAAGACCTTTGTTTACAGCAGCCTCATGTCTGGTCCTGAGCCCCTGGACAACTCAGGGGAAGAAAAAAATTATTTTAAGGGAACACTAACTGTGAAATTAAGTATTCCAAAGATTGGAAGGCACAAGAGTCAACTTGCACACACATCTTAATTCTGTCCCTTTGTCAACAGGTTGTACAATCAAAATTTAAGTGACACTTCTGCCTTCTTTTGGCTCCTGGCTCTGCTGTGCTGAATCTCACCTGTTCAAGTTTCCAGTGAACCTTCTTGCATTCTCCTCTACTTCTTGCCCTGCATTTATAACCTCAGTATTGGGAGCAAGCCTGGAAAATTTCAGAATGAAAACTGAAACCTTCCAAAAGGTAGGAGCAAATAAAAAACAGAGGATATTAATATAGCAACAGCTGGACTTCAGCTTTAATAATGTATATTTTTTTAGAGCACATGGCAATTTAGATCAGACAGAGGTATTTCTGTGTGCTCCCGTTAAATCATGCCTCTTGCCAGTAACACAACGAGAGGCTGGTACACTCTATTAAAATAATAATTACCAAGCCGCTTTCTTTTGATGGGTCTACTAAGGATACTTCAAATGGATATGTGAGAATTGATCAAAGATTCTGCAGGTTGTTGCCACTGCTCACTGGGCATTTCAAACCAATGGAGAACCTGACTCCCATGAAAAAGATACTGTGTTTTTACAAGCAATAAAAAAACCACTGGTCACTTGATTGCTATGGGGATGGATATAACTAACCCGGGCTTTCTTAAGGCAGAGAGCACGATCTAAGAGAAACAAAAAAAGACATGGGAGAGGGAGGGAAAGAGCGAGCGAGAGAGAGCTGAATTGATTTCAGTCTGTTCAGGTCTAGCTGGAAAACACAATGCAGCGAAACGGTCCCTTAGTCAGCGAGCTTCTTTTCCTAGTTTTTTCCCATGGTTTGAAGTGGAGAGGGAGGGATGGTATTAGAAAAAGTGTGTGTGTGAGAGAGGGAGAGAGGGAGAGAGAGAGAGAAGGCTGTAGGAAAGGCAGAGAGATGAGAGACATCATTTGGAAGGATGTAAAATAGTCCATTCCTTCTGGGGAGTGGAAAACTTTGATGTCCACATCTCTGGTTTTAAAGTGGCAGTGTCAGGTTCAGGCTGAAAGGCCCTGGTATTTGAATCTTTGTTTGTGCTTGCGCTCAGGACTTTGCCTGTGCACACACCTGCACATCCAAACACCTGCTAGGGCATCTACACAGCAAGCGGGCCTTGCACTTCAGAGCAGCAATAGAAAATAAGCAAAACGGCTTCACAGGTTCCTTGTATAGAGGTTCATGCAGCAAAAAGCTCACATTTGTATGTGTGTGCATGGAAAGAGACATAAGCAATAGGGGAAAAGTGCTGTGGGCTTTACCTGCTTAAAAAAGCTATTTTCCTCCCAGCATTACTAATGCAGTTTTTAGGCTCAGAGTGTGTTACAAGGCTCACAACATCTAAACAGATGAAGAAGCACAGTTACAGGTGAGAATAATCTAGGAGAAGCATGGTGATTTGTCAGTCATCATGTACTAGTAAATTCAGCTTCAAGAGTGCCAAATGATGTCTGTAAGTTAGAACACTTTTTTCTTCTGCCTCCTGTATCTTGCCCAGCCTAGCTGTTTTGTCCTTGAGATGCATTTCAATATAATGCTACTAATAATTCAGATGTACTAACAACGGTAAGTCCACTGCAAACTGGAGGAAAAGAGAAAGGATAGGAAAAAATTTAGCACTTGCGACACTCGAGCAAATTCTGGTAAGGGTTGATCCAGTGCGCAAATATCTCTTTCTCCTTTTATCCCTTCCAAGAGCAGGAAGCTTTGTGCTCATGGTGGAGCTGAGAGGGCTCGTGCTCCGCTGGGTAGCAAGCTAATATCACTGGAATTTGCACCCAAAAATTGAACCAGGCACTAATAGGCTGCAAGAGCAGAAAAGGTATTTGAGAATTCTGCAGAGTTTCAGATCAAGCCAATGACAGATGTAAATGTTACTGTGATGGTCTGAGACTGTGAGGTCTCGGTTTCTAGCCAGAATAGAAGCATATGTGCATGGGGTGGCTTGTGGGTCCTGATGAGAGACAGACAATGGATCAATCTATGTTCAATTGACAGACCCCCTTTACTGGAGGGGGAGATTTTGACTTGAATCCCTGGAATGTTGGCGTTTTTCTTCCCAATACTCATTTTCAGTTTAAATAGATAGAGTGAAAGGCCTATTTTCATGGCAGGTGGGCTAGAGAAGGGAGGTTTTAATGACTCTTTAGTCTTGGATTTATAATCTGACACGCTGTACGCACGTGTTTGTCACAAAACTGTGTGAGGTGCCCACCACCCATCCATGCATTGTCCAGCAGATGTTAAAGCCATCAACTGTGTTTGCTTCCAGTTCCAAAGGAAAACATTCTCTATTTTGGGACCTGGGATTTCTTTTTTTTTAACTGATCTAAACAAACAAATAAAAATAGCCTTGGAGAGGGAGGGCTTACATGATCATAAGAAACTGTTTAAACGAGGATCTAAGGCCTGTTCCCTGACCCATAAACTGGGTTAGTAATCAGTTGTCCCTGCAGTTTGTTATTGTCATCACAAAACCTGAGGTTACGTGGAACATTATTTAAAAATCACGTGCAATAGCAATACACGATATCTAAACATACACTTACTGCAGTGACAAAGCATTAATTGCTCCTTATAATAATACTTGAGAGGCTCAATCATAGCAGAGGTCATGTCATGTGAGATATTCTAACAGTGTAGGAAGGACAGTGCCTCCCCCAAAGGGGTTACAGCTGAAGGCCCCAAACCTGTGATGAATCTGCTATGCGGGACCTTGCACTAGTGTGGTGCACTGTTGCAGGACTAAGACCTACAGTGTGTGGACAGGGGGATACCTTGCCTTTTTTAAAAAAAAATAAATATATGTGCTTCATTTATAAGAGGATAGAGGGTAAAACTTGCCTTATGGGTTGCCATAAGCTGAATGGAATAGAAATAAAGGCTGTTTCCAGCACCAGCTGTATTTCTTTTGCTGCATTATAAATCTCTTAACCTCAAATTGATGAATTCTGTGTTCCAGTGGCAGAATTAACCAGCAAGAAATAAAAAATTTCAGCTTCCTGACTGAGAAATGCTACTGTGGAAGAAAGGACTAATAGTGAAATGTTTCCTCTGACTGTAAGGAAAGAGAGAAGAAAGCCTAAGACTCTTAATAATTGTGCAAATTTGTAGATTTTGCAGGTAATTAGGCTCTGCCTTGGTTGCCTGGTCAAGGCAGACCCAAAACTGCTTGTAGGATTAGGTTTGCATACTTTCCTTGAACAAATTATTACCTTGTAAGTGATATGACAGGGGAAAACCCCCCAAGAGCAAGGGACCCCTCTGTACCCATGGGCACAGGATGAGTCAGGGCACTGTCAGATTTGCTCACGGCAGGCGAGGAACTGCATGAAGTAGCCGTGTAGGTGGAAGGCAAATGCAGGAAGAAACAGTATCACAGTCACTGCTACACCAAGAATACTTACATTGCTTTATAAACACTCCAGGAAGTTTTGGAACTGCCTGTGGAATTAATGAAAAGTGAGCTGAGAATCTCTAGAAACAATTTTGTAAGTCTTGATCTTTCTTGCAAAGAAGCCAGTGGGTATTTGAATGTTTAGTTCCTCAGGCTCTAAATACAAAAGGAAAAAGCCCCTAAAATATCTTCATAGGTAGCCCCTATAAAAGAACAAGATTCAAAAGCATTCCTTTAGGAGATCAAGGACGGTCCAGCCTTTGAAGCCTGGAGGATTGGGAAATTTAAAGATCTTTGTGGCAATCATATTGTGCCATTAGAAATCTACCATTTGGAATTGTAAAGCATTTAAAAGGAATGATTCCAAATTCCACAGCTGTCTGGTGAGTGACAACTTGATGTGGCCTGGGGGGGAGGAAGAAGGTCATTGTTGGGAAAACAGTTAAAATGAACATTTTCTGAACAGATGCTTCAGATAATACTTTGATAAATGAGGTTTAAAACAAATAAAATATTCTGGGTGGCTTCTAGGGAAGAATAGATTAGTAAAACAAACAAACAAACCTCAAAATGCAAAGACAAGAAATAGGTATATGGTTTGTACTTAGCAAATAATGGAGGATTGTTCAAAATAAAATGCACAATAAACACAGTCTGAACCAGCAAGATGAGACAATTCTGCTGGCTATGGGAGGTGATACATTTTTTTTATTGCACTGCAGTTCTGCCAAGCAAGAAAGCTTCTGGAAGGCTTGGCTGTTCATTTTGATACACTAAAATATTTGAGAATCCCTTTTTATTGCCTTTTTTTTCCAAACCATTCAAGCAGCTCAGCTGCTGATCAAAATACAAAAGCATTGCATGTGCCTAGCAAGTGGATAATGAAAGGGATCCCCTCAGTTTAGTATCTTTGTCAGCAGAGTGTAGTGAGAAAAGTAAACAAACAGCATCACTGATGACAAACTGATTTATGGAATTGTTTGGTTTTGTAATTTTCAGCATAATCATGACTAAAGGTCCCGATCCTCCGGCTGCTGAGAACCCTGTAGGGATGGCTGCTAGCTGGCTGCCCCTAGTACTCATTAAAAGCTCCTAGTGGATGGGATTTGGAAGAGGATATGTAGAGAATATTTTTAAGGGAAGATTTTTCATCTCCCTTTAACAGAACCAATACTAAACAACTTCTAACCCTGGTTTCTTCTGGTAGACCTTTTATAGGTAAAACCAAACCAATACGTGTAATTTTGAAGAAAATTTAAAAGGAGAAAATTTACCCCCAAATTCAGCATAACCTTTTAATTTCATCCTCTTTAATCCTTTGATAATTTTTGTGCTTCTCCTGCAGAAAAGCAATTTTGCTAATCACCTTTGTGCCAATCCCTGCATTCCTGACAATAGCGTGAACAGCTTCCATCAAAGTCTTTGATGTGGGAAAGACACACACACATATAATCTGAAAACAATTCAGCTCCTTGGTTCTCAACGGCGAGCACTCTGCTTTAATAGAGTGCAAGTTCCGTGGAGGTTTCTAATCCTTTCTGCCAAACAGAAGAGACACAGTCAGGTAGCACACCTTATTCAGAAGTTAAAATAACATGTTACTTGCTCTCAGAGAAAATCAAAACAACTCAAGATCAAAAACAGATTCCGCCAACCCTAACGGGATAGACTTTCTACTCAGATAACTCTTGATCTAAGTGTGTAACAAGTAACCTGCTTTAATCCCTCAAAGTGATGGTGTTACAGATAAGTACTGTAGTAGCAGAGGAGGTGTCTTAAGTTTCAGAAATACACAAAAGCATTGGTTGGAAGGAAAAACAAAACAAAGAGCTGTCCACATGAATGTGTCTTTAGCTGCAAAGGTGTATTTGAGGGCACTGCAAATAATAAAATCCCTTGAAGAGACAAAAAAAAAAAAAAAAAAA
>VWZG01004261.1:581184-853025 GCA_013396735.1 Grallaria varia | reverse complement strand
AGCTGCTGCTCCATGGGGAGGAAGGGCAGCCCCCGGTGCCCCCAGGCGGAGGGGGCATCCCGGGCCGCCTCCCCTCCATCCCCGCTCTGGGCCTTACCCGAGGAGCTGCTGCTCCTCATCTGCTCCTACCTGGACGCGCAGGCCTTGGGCCGCCTGGCCCAGGTCTGCCGCCGCCTGCGCTTCCTCAGCGGCCGCGATCTCCTCTGGAGGCGCATAGCCCGCGGCTGCCTCAACTCCGGCTTCACCCAGCTCGGCACCGACNCTTGCTGGAGGGCCCCAGCGCCAGGCCCAGCGGGAGCGCTGGAGCGTAAGGCCTCTGCACACCTGGAGAACCGTGTGCTCTTCAGGGCTCCTCAGTACGAGGAAGTCAAGGAGCTACTGGAGAAGGTACAGCGAAAGCCACGAAGATGGTGAGGGGTCTGGAACATCCCTCTTATGAGGAGAGACTGTGGGAGCTGGGCCTGTTCAGTCTGGAGAAGACTGAGAGCAGATTGCACTAATGCATGTAAATATCTCAAAGGTGGATGCCAAGAGGATGATGCCAGGCCCTGTCGGTGGTGCCTAGTGACTGGACGAGAAGCAATGGCCATAAATTAAACCACACGAAGTTTCACCTCAACATGAGGAAGAACTTACGTACATTGAGGGTGGCAGAACGCTGGAACAGGCTGCCCAGGAAGGGTGTGGAGTCTCCCTCTGTGGAGACTTTCCAAACCCCCCTGGACACGTTCCTGTGTCACCTGCTCTAGGTGATCCTGCTTTGACAGGGGAGTTGGACTAGATGATCTTCAGAGGTCCCTTCCCACCCTAACAATTCTGTGGTTCTGTGATCTGCTCAGTCCCCAGAAGTCTCTGAACAAAACACAGAGATTTGTAGGCATCGGCCTAGGGAGTTGGGAGCACGAGGAGACTGAGGGAGCCACTGTGTGCAGCTGGGGTGGCTCCTGGGTGCCCACACACCCTCCCCACTTCTGAGCAGCAGCCCCTGCATGGTCTCGAAGACAAATCGGAAAAGAAGCTGCAAGGGAACAAGGCCTGGGATAAGGCTGGAGAGTGGGCATGATGCATTCTTAGGTGCAAGAGCCTTCATGGCCTGGGCCCCCAGAAACATGTGTCTTAGACTCTCCTCACAGACCAAGTTGCTGGTATAAATGGTGATGGCTGTCACAGAGAAAGTGACTCTTAGACCTTCATGCTTCTGGGTTTTAAAGTTTTTTGAGTAGGGATTTTTATTTTTGTTTTCCTGGTGTCCATTTTTATTTTTCCTTCACTTTCACAGCATAGCATAGGTTAGGAAGAGGTGTGAGCGCTCTTGGCTTTTCTGTGTGTGACACCAGCACCTTTCTAGATGAAGTGCCTTTGGGGCTTGGGCAATGGCAGTGGTTGGTGAGGACCCAGAATTTGCCTTTCTTCTCACAGGTCTCTCTGTGTACCAAATGCCACTCAGAGGCAGCCCCACAATATGGGCTTTCCTTGCTACTTAAAGGATGCCAAGGGGAAATTTAGAGTCTTGGGATCTATAAATCCCTTTCTGTGGTTTCCCTTTACCTGCCAGCCTGGATCTTTGTCATCCAGTGACTCAGTATTGTTTCCATAAACACTGTGTTGACATTGCTCAAAAGAAGGGATGTCAGGTATTGAACCCTATTTTGCTGTCTCATATTACTATCTCATCAATAGCACAGACTTCAAAGAAACAATTATGGAGCAGAATTTTGATGGTGCTGAAAATCCTTGTATTGGGTTTTCAGGCCAGCACTTCAACCCACTCAGTCTTCACAGCTTGAAAGTTAAGCACAGTTTCCCTTGGAAGTCAGCAGGAATAAGCACTGCAGAATGGCTGTGTGTTGGACTCTTGTCTACTGTGATATATGATTTTGTCTCCCAAGGAAATGAAGTTCTGTGTTTTTCATTAAGAAGAAGGTGATACTGTGCTCCTTCAGTTGCAGTTCAGGGATCAGGTGTACGGCAGAGCAGGTGCAGTGTGTGTAAGGACCACCACTTCCCCCTACAGAGGAATGCAGGTCTATAAACAGCTACAGAAGAGGTTTGCTGGGTCAGAGGGTTTCAGGGAAGGGAAAGCTGCTTGAGTATCATGAACTCCCAGGGACTTCAGTGCTGTTAGATTTGCTATGAACAGGGGTTTTTTTAGTAATTCTAGGATGTGCTTTTGTGCTGAGTCCTATTTTCAAGTTTTCCTTAAACAGCTCTAGTACTGAGAACTGCTTTTATCATTGGTCAGCACTGCCATGGTCCTGGGGAGTTCAGCCATGAGTAACAGACCAAAGTGATGTTACAAGTGGTTATGAAGGCACCTTCAGATATATCTGGAGGATGAATCCTTTAATTACTTTTAACTCCATGGAAGGCTCAGACAGTCTCCCGTTCTTTGAAATAGTGTGACAGATCTTATGGAGAATGTCTGAAAGGCAAACACTTGTTTTTCTTGTGTGGAGATCCAGCATCTGTGGGCAGTTGTGAGAATTTTGCTCCAAAAGGGTAAACAGTTCTCGCAACTGATAAAAGACAAGGGCATATTGCAGTAACAGGGGGTCTTGGATATCTGAACATCTCTGGAAGAACTGGTGTGAGTGCATGTGTTGAGTTGTACAGCTGTAAAATTTGTTGTTAGGTGAAGAAGAATTTAGTCATCTCTGTGGCAACTTGAGGATTTTAAGAAGCCATGTCTCTTTCATAGCACTTGCTCCTCGTGCATGTCTCAAAGATCAAGAACAATCTTTGAGACTGCTGCTCTTGCAATTGAGGAAGTAAGATTTGCAGAGATACTGTATTTTATTTAATGAACCAGAACAAGTTGAAGAGGGAGTTGAGGTGAGTTTCTCAGCACACGGTCTTTCTTGATAGTAATTCTAAGTAGGAACCTGGTGGATTTCTCATTGAAGGTTAAATTTGAGCTGACTAGGTGTTTAAGCTAAAATATTACTATGTAAATAAAATGGTGATGAAGATGATGGATAGCTGGACCTTCTTGATAACAGTGCTTTCTTAGTGATATGGAGTAACTCTTGAGTTTGTCAAGCTTGGCTTTGACTCACTCAGGAACTGGAGCTTCTGTTGCATGTTCTGGCTAACATTGCGTGAGGTGAACACTAGTTTTTACTTTTAAGAGGGTTTTGTGCAGTACTGTGAGCAACTAAGAAAGCAAAGGCTGGAACCATTTATGGTTAATGTACTTAATGAAATAACGTGCATGGTTATAACATTAGATCTTAAACTGATGGTCCCTGGGAGGCTGGCATAAGTTAAAAACTAGTCTAGGGAGTATTTACAGTTTAAAACAAAAACACATCTCAGAATAGTTTGATCATTTCTTCTGTTAAATGGCTTTTGATAAGCCATCTGTTAATGCTTTGTAAATAGCGATAAATTTGAGCCTAGAGTGAGATAGCTGTGAAACTTATCCCCTGCCCCCATTTACCCATTTTTAAAAGGGTGATTAACTCTAGAATTACACTATTTCCTTCAAATGTTGTTTCTGTTGGGTATATCTTCAGATAATTGTAAAAAAAGAAGATCAGAAGGAATAAGCTTTATCTTGTGTGTGAAGAAACTGGTTGTGCAGTCAGCTTGCTTATAGAACTTCTTTATGCCAAAATAGGGAAGAGAGAAGATTGATAAGAAACTTGATGCAAAGCCCTAGCTGTTAGCAGCATGAAAAAGAAAAATAGTAGTATATGTGAAACAAATTGGTTTTATTTAATGTTTATATAATCTACCTGTCATCCTGGCTCCATGCCTTTAAAAATTGCTAGCTGTGGTTATTGTGGACACATGCTTAGGCTTAAACAATGTTAAACTGAGTTGCTAATGATGTCAAAGGAAGATGTGGGTTTATTGCCAGTAGTTATGCTCAAAGGTATATTCACAACATTGACCATCTCTCGTATTTGCCCTTTTTGGTAAATTCAGCTAATTGGGAGCCACAGATGTAAGCCAAATTAAGTATTTAACTTACTGATTCAATTGTGCACTTGCAGGAGAAGAAAGAAGTTTGCTGTGAGGGATGTATCTGTACACTTCATTCTTTTGACAGTGTGGGGAGTATCACTAAGTTTGCATCAGCATGGGTCACTGTATGTTAGGAGCAGCAGGCTGACTTGCAAGGATTCTTAAAGAATCTTCTCAGTGTTAAAAATGTGCTGTTTCTTCTTTTGAGTCAGCCATAAGTACATGTTCAATAGAATATCGTGTCACTATTATGGAAGTACAGAGTGGTTTTAAATGGGTGTGCTTCTTGGCAACTGTCCTATGAGTCTCTCTGTATAAGGCTGTCACTCTTTCTGTATAGTCATATTAATTTTATGTATAGACACGTACTGCTAAAAGACCTTGTCACAAAGATGGTAAAAAGATAGTCCCTAGGCTGAAGATTTTTGCTTCACAGGACCAGCTGAAGCAAGAGTTGAGCCCCATCTTCAAGGTGTCAGGTGAAAGGAGCAGTTTTTGTTTCAAAAACGCATGGCAGCATATCACAGAAAAGTTAAGGCTTAACAACACTTTCTGCAGCTAAACTGTAGCTAAGCAGTAGCACAAAGCCTTTGGGGTTTTTGGTGAGTATAGTGATATTACAGTTGTGTCCGGTAGCCTGTGTCTGTTTTGCCAGCTGTTGTACAGGCCCAGCAAGAGCAGTCGCTGCCCTGATGAGCTTGCTGCCTAAATAGCCAGGGTAAACAAGGGCTAGGAGGTGAAGCAGAGGCAGAGAGTTGTCAACCAAGCTGCCCTCTGTGCAGCAGGTCAGTGTCAGAGCCAGGAATAGCAGAGGGTGCTTTAAGCCTTTATCCAGTGCCTGCCTTCTGGACCACCTTGGACTGGAGAAATTGGAGAGGCAAAGAGCTCATTGTGAGGTGGTTCTTTATTTAAAGCATGGAAGAAAGGAATAAAGTTGCAGCTGAGCTAAACTTATTTCCTCTTTGTTACAAAGAAATTTTAGAGGGCAAGTTAAAAATTGCAACCTAAATAGTTTGACAATTTGCTCTTTGTAATGTATTAATAGATGTCAAAATATAGAAATATTCGACTGTGTATTTTCTCTCTCTCTGTCCTCTGTTCTGCCTTGCCTACTAGGACCATGGTATATTCTCCAGTTCAGAGAAACAAATTCATTAGTGGACCAATTTATCATCTGTGAGTATTTAAGAGCTTGTGTAAGCATTTCTGTGAGTTAATAAAAGCTGTGTTTTTTCCAGATCTTGGAAAAATGTATACACCTTACAGGAGCAGGAAATGGCCAATCTGTGCAAGTCAAATCCAAATGCAGACTGCAGCAATCATAGGAGACCTCTGCCTTCACCACTGGAAGGGGAGGGAATGGGAGTGCTTGTAAAGCTGCTTCAGTTTCCTACATATTTTAAAACCTGTTTTAGGAAAGTTTCATTACTTTAAGAGAGAAGTGAAGTAGGCAATGAACTGGTGTAGATGATGCAGAGGAGAATACTCTGGGGAGGTTATTGCAGTAACGGCCAAAGGCTGGAAGAGGCAGGCAGCTATTGCTTTGTGCTGGAAAAGTCCATGGCTTTTGTAAACTGTGGTTACTTTCATTCTTACTCTAAACTGTTAGTGCTGGGCAGGACAGATCTGCCAGGACAGCTCCACAACATTGGAACTACTTTTTTCTGGGAATGTGAAGTTGTTTGAAAGAGTTCTTTGAGGCCTGCCTACCCTTCCCTTAAAATCTTCATATTTTCAAAGTTGATGAAGAATTTTATGTAGGTCAGGCCTTAAAATATATGTGCTGTGCTTGTCACAATTATCACTGTTGAACTAGCTATGGGTTATTTCATTCTATCCAAATACTACCCTGATAGTCTTTTCTTTCAAATCAGAATACATGACACCTATTGAGTAGCTGCAGGTTTTCTCAGATCTTTCCAGGGCCATGCATTCTTTGCAGCAGCCCAAATTTCATCTCCAAAAAGCCTATGTAGGTCCCTGAGAGTGGCTAAACCCTGCCCAGAGTTTCTAGTCATATTCCCATTGCAATCACTTGTAAGGAGAGGGCATGAGTGGTCTGGCTCAGTCTTGATGATGATCAGGTTTTTTTGCAAGTCTGTGAGAAGGTGTGTGTCCTTGCTGTGTGTACAGAAATTTGTCTGCACCTCTGGGTATTATTAGTCTGTCTTCTTCATGAAGTGACTTACAAGAGCTGTTTGTTGCAGCAGTTGACCTTCACAGCCTGGTAATGTCTAACTGAGATGTGGTAGACACACCTGAGGAGGCAAGGAACAGCCAGAGAAGTCTGCAGAGCTCTCTTCCATCTTGGAGTTATTTGAGCCTGTGTCACATAGTGGGGGGGGGAGCCCAGAAGACAAGCTGAACATGGCAGTAAGCTAAATAAGGGTCATGTGCTAAAGGAATTCAGTTGGAATTTTTAACCTGGAAGAGACATTTTGAAAGCCGGCCGACTTGTTGAGGTCACCAACAGGAGCTTCTGACATAAATAGCTTTTCTCTCTCTGCTGTCTGTTGGTGGCCCATGACTTGTGGTTGCACTGAGATCCTGGCGCTCAACAGGTGTGTCCCAATTACACAAATAAGTGCAGTTGGTCCTTGTGTTAACCACCCTTGCCATGGGGCCAAGGTTGAAAGTGGGGCTTAGCCATTGTGACCTGTTTGTTCTCTGTATGACCCTTCCAGTCAGGCCTGAGGCAGGCTGGTGACAGCCTTTATGCAGGCAACAGATTTTGTCCACAGAAGAGATTCGGTCTCAGCAGGTCTCTGCAGACTTGCATTTCCAGATGAGCTCTTCAGTACTTAAAATATAGCAAAACGTGAAGGACTTTGGTGGGTTAGGATGCCCCATGCAGCTGGGAAAATACACAGTATGACATGTTGGTGTTATCTTCTGTAACACGGTATATGTTGTTGCAGGCACCACTGTTTTGGCACATGCTGAAATTGTAGATGGGTGGTAGAAATCCCCCTGGGATGCAATGAAGCACAGAAGCTCTTGCTATTGCAGAAATAACCATTGCTGGTAGCAAAGGACTTTGGCTGAGGGGAGGGAATAGATGAAGGCAAAATCTGTTGGATTTGAAGCTTTAGGAGGGATTGTGCTTGGCCTCTGTCTGAGTGATTCTTTCATTGCTTTCTTTTGGGGCCCAGGCCAGCAACTGCCATGGTAGCTGAGGTCACCTGGGTCAGTGGTGCTGTGTGGGGACAGTCCTAGTCTCTCACTTCAGCAGCTGGGAAATGGGTTCCAGAAGGAATATTGCATTTCTTTTGGTAACTCTGCCAAGAAAGAGAGGAAATTCATAATTTAAAATACTGTTACCTTTTTTTTGCTTTTTTTTTTTTTTTTTTTTTTTTGGTAGGGTGAGGTAGAAAGGGGGAAATGAAAAATCCTTTGTAATGGGTTGCTTGGGATGATTTTTCTCCTGGAACTCCCTCTCAGGCTGTGATAAGTGTTCTTTCTTAATGTAACGAAGTCTTTGTAAAGAGAACTTCCATCAGGAGTGCATGCAACTGGAAACACACGTTATCTTAGGTCAGGTATTGCACTGTATCCTTTGGAATCCAGTAGTGGTTTTTGGATTAATTAGCTAATAACAAAGGTAGCCTTGCATGTTCTGTGCCATGTAACTTAATCAGCTGTTGATATTGTGATAGCAGAGGTGTAAAATAATGCACACTGATGGGTTTTAAGAACGTTTTGCTTGAATTTCATTGAGTTTTTGCATTCGTGTTCATTGGTTCCTTCATCCTTTGTTTCCTGTAGTCTTTCTAGGATGTTGGACTGTACTTCAGTTACTTTCTGATGCAGGGCTGTGTAGGTCCTGCTAAAAATAGCAGTCCTTCCTCAGTGAGCCAGCCTTCAGCAGTCTTGAAGTTCACTGCTGGGTGACTTCTATGGGAACATGAATGCCAAGATCTTGATTTCACAGAGCACTTATGCATGTGCTGAATTTTAAGCATGTGGCTTAGTATTTTGCTGGATTGCAGACTAAGAAAGGTCAAAGTATTCACTGGCCAGTGGATTGTGGTCCCTCCACAGAATTTTACATATTATTTGGCTTCATAAGGTGGTTTAGTCTCCTGAATCTTTGGATGTTCAACACAGTTTCTGAGGGGAGAGGTACCTAATTAAGTCAACCATTCAGTGTTTAGATGTGTGATGTCTGTTGATTGCCTCAGGTCGTCATGGAGCAACCCTTATGTTTTTGTGAGTGTAGGAAGTGTGTTGATCATGATTGAAGGAAAGTAGTCTCTTGTAGGGGAGAAAAGGAAATTTATAATCAAATTACTGAGTTGATGCAATGCAGTGTAAATATAGAGGCTGCTTTTTTGACCTTGGGTTCACCTTTTTTCAGAGCCTTGGAAATTCCATCTAGTCTTAGTAGGGTTTGTGCATTGAGCTCAGGATGTCTGGTTGGGCCAGCACGTGTTGGGAGGGAGTTGTGGCGTGAGTGCATTTTCCATCACTGTGTAAGCTAGTGACTTAAAATCTGTACGTGGGGAGAACTTAACTGAGGGTTGAGTGTGGGGAGGAGAAGTGTTTTGGAGTAATGAATGGAATTGGATGTAGGCGGAGAGCCTGAACTCTGTCTGGGAGAGTAATAAGCAATGAGGAGGGTGGACCTGACCTGACTCTTCAGTGCTGTGCATTCCTCATCTCAGACACTATCCGGCCCCATGAGCTCCTGCAAGTGCTCCCTTTAAAAAAGGAATTCCTGTTCTTGCATTGTAGGCTGACTTTATATTTGGGTTTTTTGTTTGTTTATTTGTTTTTAAATGGCTATGAGAAAAAAAGAGCTTGTAGCTTTCTAAATTTGGTTTTAATTGGTGTGGCTCTACTGATCATAAACTTAAAGTTGCAAAGCTTTCTAGGGAACTAAAAGCTTTTCTGTGGGTGGTTTCTGTTTTTGTTTAAAATGGGTCACATGCCCAGGAATGCAGTCAAATTATAATGGTGACTAAGTGCCGGAAAGCATAGAAAAGAGGGACGGGTGAGCAGAAGAAAAGGAGCCTGAGGCTATGGAAGGAAGGCTGGGAAAATAAGAATCTGGCCAGACCCCAGGACCAGGTTAGAGATTCCTACACCCATTAACGACCACAGGAGATGTTTATTTACAGGGACCTAATCTTTCTTTTAAAAATGACAGAGTACCCAAAAATGCCACTTTTAGGAAGTGGACTGGGGAGACTGCAGGAATGGGAGGAGGGAACTGGTTCTGATCAGGCACCAGTTCCCACCTCTCAAGGATCTTCCCTTCATCCTATGCATCTGGGAACACTGGCTGTTGAGAAATGCGTGAAAGTGGGATAAACTCTTAGAGTGGTTCACAGCCCCTAGTTAAAAAGGATAACTTTAAGAGTTTCTTTCTGTGTGTAGTTTTCTGATTTTTTTCTGCCTAAGCAGCTCCACCAAGGATATTGAATAATTAAATTTATTATATGAGAAAGATGGGGCTAGTGCTGCCTATTCACCCCTCTTTCATCACCAATGGAACATTAAAGCAAAACAGATGTGGAACAGTTGCTTGAACTGGGTATGTTCATTAGACTATAAAAAGACCTTGATCCCAGGTCTCTGTGGTACCTACTTTTTGACACCTCTTGAACTATGTTGATCTTGGTTTGTTTCAGCTCATCTGAATAACTTTGATTTGTATCCCAGCAACGGCTTGTGAGCTATAGTCTCTCTTTTAGTAGTTTTGTCTGACAGTAAGTAGAGAATTTTCCAGTGATGTGCTGGAATTTAATATCCTTTGGTGAGCTGCTGCAAAAGATAGTTTGTCTTGGGGTGTGTGTGCATTGAGTGGTTTATACAGATTAATGTATTTTATCTTTCATTTAGACATCTCTTGATTTCTGATTATTGTATTTGGTTATGTGATTGTGAGACTCTGGAGCAGCTTCTTTACTAGTCCTTCTGGATAGACACACTCCTCTGGCTTCTAGTTTCAGTGTTTTTCTGAACACAGTATTTCCTCCATCTGTTCTTATGTGGTGTCCTTACTATGTCATCTTATTTGAATTACATTTCATTTGAACCTATGTTGCATTCAGTATATTTGATCAAGTCTTGATCGGATTTAAGGCTTGTATATTAGTAATCATCAGAGGTGACTGTCTCTGCTGATAATCCCCCAGTCTGCTCAGTGTTTCTTCTCAGCTCTCTTGAATGTGCTTGCTGTGGTGGCTCTGTCACCATCAACGTTTGCCAGTTCATAATTTGTGGAACCAGGGTTAGAGCTTACCTGAGACCAGCTTGAGGGCATTTGTTGTCTGGAGACCACCAGTCCTGGTTGCTAATCCCATCTGTCTTTCTCTGTCTGCAGAGCAGCTGGCATTCCAGTGAAGGAAAGGGTGAAAGTATCTCAGAACTGGAGGCACGGACGCTGCCGGAGGGAGACGGTCCTGAAATGGAAATGCAAGCAAGTGGTTTTTTTCTCCTCATCTTTGTTCTGTGACAGCTGCTGTGGGGCCTTGGGTTTGTGCCTGTGCTGTGAAATGAGATGTTTCTTGCTCCTTGTGATCCACGGGGTCTTACAAATGATGTTGCTGGCCTTTCTTAGCTGTTGCTGGCCAGCTGGATGTGGGTTAAGTGGAGTTGCTGCTTTGCCCTAGGGAATCACGCTGAGTGTCAATAATTTCTTCCTTATAATTTGAATTTGTCTTTGGTCTGATCTGTACAGTTCTAGTGGGATTTAGTAATCTTTACTACAGACTTCAAACTGTTGTGTTCATATCTGCTGCTGTATTCCATGAGCAATTTCTGTCCTGCTCTGACAATGAGCCTGTCTTGTTCCCAGATGTGGACTTAGGTGTCCTCTCAAAATGCTTGGTTTGTTTGCTGTGTTTTTTCCTGGTCCCTGATTTGGATGTATACATCTAAAATGCTAATTGACCTTCTTCTGCCTTATGCTTCTTCATTCTTATACCTTAAGCTTCTCTCCTTTACTTAAAAAAAAAAAGTATATTTGATATGAATCAGAGGGGGTCATTGTTAATTTCTTGTTTGCAAAGGTATACTCATCTTTCAAAGCAAAGTATAAGATAGGTCTCTTGTCTGAACAGCACATCTAAATTTTTAACCTTCTCTGCATCAGACTTAAGGAAAAATGAGAAAGACTATATTTTGTTAGCTGCTGAAGAACAGAGACCTTCTACTGAGCTTTCATGCCTTTTTGTGCTGTGTAGATTGAAGTGCTGGATAATGTGCCACTTCATTTCTAAAGTCCTGGGAACAGCTGTAATGAGCAGAGTGGGTTTTGGTGCAGGTTGCGTACCTGCCTTTGAAGTGCTTGCAACCATCTGTGAAGACAGGCTCTGTGGATGTTAGAGATCATTACTAAACCAGCTTCCCAAGTGAAAAAGCAAGAACTGATTTAATGAGGCCACCATCCAAATGGCATCCCCTAATTTTCATTTATCCTGCTTCAGATTTGTTACTTCTCCTTCTGAAAAAGCCATAGAAAAAGGTAAAAAGCTAAACTGCAGTAAAAGGAGAGCCACAGAAACTGGCTGTAGTCTGGGTAAGCTGGATATTCACTTGCTTTTGGAGGATGCGTAGGAGTGGAGGAAGGAAGGGGAAATCAAAGCCCGCCTAAAACCAAAGCTGCTGCTCTAAAGATGCCTCTTATTTTTTCCATGCATATGGTCAAGTCCCAGATGAACATTTTAAACTCAACTGCTTTGTCCATGCGACTCCTCTTGCTGGAGATAAACAGGCAAGCAGGAACCTTCTGTCTAATGAGCAACCTCGTCCTCTTGCTTGTTTCTAGTTGTTCATTGTGATGTAACGAGGTATTGGCTGCATGTAATGGCTCTGATGACACAGAAAATCAAGACCTCTGAGGATGAGTGATCTAAAAAGAGAGTGAGACAGGTTTTTATGAGAAGCCCCCCTGCTTTCAAAACAAATTGTTCCTGAATAGTTTAAAGCTGACAGGCTGCTCTGTGGAAAGGCTCTGGTGTTGCTCAATGTTTCTGTGGGTATTGGGGCACTCAACAATGACTGCAGAGTACAGACAATTCCAAGCATCCATGCCCCATAGGACATGAGCCTCATGTCTCTTTGTATCTGGCCTTAGTATATCCAGAAATCTTACTTGCTCATTCTCTGGTGGCTATACAAAAACAAGATCTTGTAAGATCAAGATTAAATACTTTGGAACAGTTCTTTTGACAGTCCACTGTTTTTGACCTGGGACCTGTCTGTAGGAACTTGCTGATGTCTCACAGAAAGCAGGGGGCAGAAATGTGCACTTCTGGAAGGACAGGTAACAGAATCAGCTTACTCTACAGTTGCTTTTGGCACAGCAGTGGAAGAGGTGTGGATGTAGAAAAATACCTCCTCTACGTAATGAGCATAAAGTTCTTGGGTAGCCTCTGATTGCAGGAGCTAGATGACTTTCTGTCTGTAGGAGGACCTGTGGTATTTGATGTGACCTGCTCCCCTACTCAGATGCATATGGAAAAGTGACAGCTTTGTGGTCTCTGCTGGGCATCAGCAAATAGTGTGCAGGATCAAAACCTACGGTTTCCATCAACAGCCTCATATTGAGGGCTCTGTCAGAAGTGTTCAGCATAGCTCACCAATGCCTGAGAGTCTAGTTTCTTTAAAAGTACAGGGCTCATGTGCAAGCTCAGGGACCCTTAAGTATTTCCTGTCTAAACTCACTGGACTTTTGGCCACTTTCTCCTTCAGAGATTCCATGCTTCCTTTTCCTCAGCTCTTAGAAAAATTCCAGCAATGTAACCAGCTTCCTATGTTGCTAGAGAAACTTAATTTGTAACTGTGGTACTATATCAAGCCCTGCTTTTGTATGTGCCCTGCAGCTCCAACTTCAGTTTTCTTGAGTAGGTATTTGTGTTTGTTGATATGTTTACATAGGGAGTCTTTCCCCTTCCCCTTCTTCTTCTCCCACTTCTGTACACCCCTAACCTGCTCTCTATTTGCAGTTTGATGCCCTGGATGGAGCTGGATGGCGAGTATCTCTACCTGTCTCAAGCAGAGAACATCCAGGCATACCCGCTCTGTCCAGAGGGTGCAGGTTTGCAGCGCCACCCTCAAGCCATCTTCTCTGGCCACCAGGAGGATGTATGTCGCTTTGTTCTTGTCAACTCGCACATCGTCAGTGGAGGGGGGTAAGTTGAGTGAATGAAGGAGCCCAAGAATTGTGGCACTGAAGTTGGAAAGATTTTGTGTAGCTCCAGC
Organism: Grallaria varia; assembly: GCA_013396735.1. Classification (NCBI taxonomy): domain Eukaryota; kingdom Metazoa; phylum Chordata; class Aves; order Passeriformes; family Formicariidae; genus Grallaria; species Grallaria varia. The sequence continues at coordinate 839,846 of VWZG01004261.1, read as the reverse complement.
CCAGAGCAAAGGGGCCAATCTTGCTACACAGTATCCTCATGCTTGGCTGTGTTCAACTCTTGCTGCTTCCTCTCTTATAATTTAGTTCTGTCCTGAAAAATGTTCTACTATGGTAGTGAAGGAGATGAGTCTCATGCTGTTGACCTTGTAAAGTGTCCTATTCTCTTTTGAACTTGTGTAGATGTCCACAGGATTGTTGATTCGGCATTGACTGATCAGGCAAACCTGATGATGTGCAAGTTTCAGTTCTTTCCCTGTTAGAGTTGAGATAGCTAGACTGTTCTAGTAATCAGTACTGCTGGTTAACTGGGACCACAGTGGTGCAGAAAGTTTTGTAAAAACAAGTATATATTTATTAGACCTGCTGATGTAATTGTGGTGAGGAAAAAAACTGCCAAGTGTTCCAGCACAGACACACTTCTCCAATTAATTTTGCATTTAACTGGCCTTTTTCAGTTACAGCAAATGACAGATCTGTTATTTATAAAGTTATAGCCATTAATAGACACAGTAGTTAAGCACAGAACTGCAAAAGACAAGCATGGCTGTCTCCCCTGGATATTGTGAGATTCTCCCCCATGAACTGTAGCCCAAAATTCAGGTGAAAATGAAGGCATACATTTAAAATTCCAGTAACTGTGTTGTTTGTAAAAAGTCTAAATGTCTCTGTAGTCAATTCAAAGCACAGCACCCCTGCACGGCTGCTTTGAAATGAATGAAAAGCTGAGGCTTGGACATGGGTGAGAATGTCCTCTTACTTGTTCCCTTACTCCAGCCATTCAACATACAGACAGGATTCTGGCAAGCTCAAAATAGTAGGAGGAGGAATGGTTGTTCTGCTAGTTTCTGCAGCTTAACACAAAGTGGAGGATGGAAAGATCACCAGGAAAATTTTCATGTGCGTCAGATCAGGCTTTGGCTAGCTAGATTGCAAGAGAACAGGTGATGTGTGAAGGGTGGAGGGTTAGTAATCCTGCATGAATTTCAGCTCCTGTGAGAGATCAGTCCTGGTCTTTTTGTGATGCTCCTGAGCACTAATGGAAGGTGCAAGGGAGATGAGATCATGTCCAAGGGAGGTGGAGCTGATACAGGCTCCCTGCCTGGGGATTTGTTTTTCAGGGATGGAAGTATTGTCCTTCACAAGATCCATGGCTCTTACAGCGTCAAGTTCTCTGCGCATGAACAGGAGGTGAACTGTGTGGACTTCCAAGGTGGCCTCATTGTCAGTGGCTCCCGGGACCGAACAGCAAAGGTGAGCAGTGATGTTTCAGCAGCTGCAGGTGCTGCTGCAGAGGTGACTTCAGAGGTCTTGTGCCATGAATTGTAAAGTGTCAGTAGAACTTTTGTGAGCCTGTACTTGCAGGAGGAGCACTGGCTATCATGGTATAGGTTCATGTCTCTGAAAAGATGCTTGCTGTGCCAGGCTTTTAAGAAAGAGATTTGACAGTAGTTTACATCAGCTGCTGGCCTAAACTAGGAAGTGCAGAAGGCAGAAGCTGTGTTTTGCTTCTTTCACTGTATATCTGTCTACACTGTAGTGAAGATCCATGCCAGTTAGTGTGAAGTTTGCTGTATGTATCTCAAACCCATCATTGCTTTGTGATGCTATGTGGTTTAACATGCTGTCTGTTACATATTCAATCTCTGTAGAGGGTAGCGTGATGTCTTTTCCAAATATGTGGGGTTGTGTTTTATTGGTTTGTGGGTGTGGGTGGTGGAAGTTTTTTTGTATGATTTTTTTTTCAATGGTTCTTGGTTTGCAAACCAGGAGTGAAGGCAAACTAAGAATATTGTTAGCTCCCATTTTTCCTTTCTAGCTGGCATCACTGGGTTTTGTCATATAATTTTTTGACTATTTCTTTTTGGGGCAGAACCTTGTTCCATTTTTGTCCTTCTGGACCTGGTTGGCAGTGCTCTGTTCTTGTGTGGACCTGGAGAGTTCTTCTGAGCTGTAAGCAGCTCTGCTTTAGTAGTTTAGGAAACTCCGCATAGATGTTTCACCCTCATCCTGCTAACATGATGCAATACTTGTAGCATCTTCACAAACACTGCTTATTTCGTTGTTGGAGGTGATTGCTGTATGGTGAAGACTGTCTTTTGCTCAGAGTAGGCTGTTGTTCCCTAGTTCATCTCATAGAGCATTGACGGAGGTTAAAGGAAAAACAGCTATTCCTGTTTAACAAGAAGGGAAGTTGGAGCAGAAGACTTAAATGTCTCTTTCAAGGTTTTGTAGGAAGGGTGTGGGAATGGGTAACTACCTGGCAGGCTGCTAAGCAGCATGACCCTATTTATTTTCTTTATTGTCCTTCTGTGCGAATGTACTCCTGGGTAAAATAACTCCCAAGTAAAGCCGTGTTCAGATGCAAAAGGCCCTATTAGGGATGCTGTTTACCTCCTGGGAGCAAGGCCTTGGTACTGCTTTGTCTCACACTTTAGCAGGGCTGCTCCTCTCTGGTTTGTGGAGCCTCTTTTCTGGGAAAGTGCTTTCTTGCTGCTTCTCTGACAGCTGGAGGACAGACATCCCCGACCTTGAGAACAAATTCCTGAAGGCCAGAGGGGAATTTAAGGCTGTTTTTCTTGGAGCTAGTGTGAGATCTTGCCCACCCAGTGCTCCACACAGCATATGCTCTGGGGATGTTCATCTCTTATTTTTTATCATCTCTTTTGTAGACTGTCTTGTTTGCCCGAATGAGACTCTTGGAAGGTGGAAGGGAATCCCTACCAGCCTTTTAAAGGGGCTCTAAGTGTCTAAGCTATTGAGGGCTCTGCTGAGTGTTGATTAGGACTAAGCCCCGAAGAGCTGCTAATGTACATTCCTGTGTGATAGGCAGCAGATAGGGTGCTCTGAGCAATATTTTTAACCTGTAGGAGATAGGGATGCCTTAAAGGAGTTAAGCTTTTCTGCTGCTTTTGCTGACACTAGGTGCTAAATTCCCCGCTGACAAGAATAGCCTGCAATCCTGGGCATTATCAACAAACAAACAAATAGGGCACTCCCCGCTTTGAAGTCTTGAAGTGAAACATTGGGGGTTGGTTACAGAGAAGTGGGGGGCTTGAGTCCTGTGGGCCAAGAAGGATGGCAAGGTGGACAAAATGAGGGCCACAAGGAGAGGCCCCAGAAAGCATTTTGGGGCCTTTATTAGGAAGCAGAAACAAAGGGTGTGCCTGTTTGTACTGGTGGAGGAAGGGAAGAATTTTTCTCACGCTGTCAGTGAGCAAGGGGAGCCCATTTGAAAACAGCCTGGGGTACACTTACAAAAATTAGTCTGAAGGGGGTGGATTTACAAAAGAAAACTATTTTACAGGCTGGTGAATGATTAATTTTATAGGTAATATTAATGGATGATTTTCAGGGATGCTACAAAGTCTTCCCACACTGTTCAAGAGAACAGATTTGAACAAATCCCACTTCTTGTTTATTTAACTACAGAAAATGGGTTTGTGTTGAGGGTTACCCCTGGAGAGCAAGGGATGATGGGGGTGCTCTCTCTGTAACCAGGGGGGTGGAAGGTCATACTCATATGCTGAATCTTTGTGTGACTTTAAGTGCATGTTTCTCTCAGTGATTGAAGGCTCTGCTCCTCAAAAATAAGTAATGGGAATTCAGGGAGAGGACCTTGGGGGGAAGGTAAGTATGGCAGTTTTGGCAGCTCTTCCTGCACAACATTAGCAACGTACATCCTACCTTCTGCAATTTTGCATGATGTGGCATAACATGCATCTTTCTCTTTAGGTTTGGTCCCTGTCAATGGGCAGAGTTGGTCAGTGTCTACATACAGTGCAGACAGAGGATCGAGTGTGGTCCATTGCTATCAGCCCGTTGTTAAGGTAACTGAGATATCTTTATTCCCAATTTCCAACAGAGAGAAGTGAAGGAGCTGGATAGGCTGTGTGTCCACAAATCTTTCTGAGGCACCAGCATGACAGTTCAGGAACTTGATTTGGGTGGAGATTTGTGCCTGCATCAGGAGCTCAAGGAAGAGCATGTGGTCTTTTTTTTCTTATAATGGTGGAGTGATCTGCTCATAAAGAGGCCGTGAAGACTTCCCTGTGTTCCTCTTAGTGCCTCAGGTGGGGCCTGTTCATTTTTTCTTGCTGAACAAGGTCTGACTTGCTAATTAGAAGCAGTGAGTTGGATCCTCTTGAGATTTTCTGTGCTGAAAAGGTGCCAACTTGTATTCTCATTCTCTGGCAGAAGAGATGCTGAACAAAAAGATCCCTACTTAAGAGCTGTATGCATTGGTTAAAGCTCAGTTTTCTTTGAACATGCTGAACTGTGAAAGATAAAGTGGAGTTCAGGGATAAGGTTTTCTAGCCTCTGTTGTCTGTATCTCTATACTTCTAGTGCAGTTGTAGTGCTGCAACTACAACTTCAGCATGGGAAGCAAGGGCAGTACATACAGCAGTATCTTCCAGGGTGCTTTTCAAAGTGCTCCTGTTCTTGAGGAAGTGAAAATCTGCGGAAGTTAAACTCTCACTGTTAAAATCTTTCACCAACCAGCAGCAACCTTTCTCTTTGGTTCCCTGGTTTATCTGGTTTTCTGCGTGCAAGAGAGATTCTTGGTCAGTGTACCTCAAGGAAGAGGGGAAGAAGAACCATTGTGCTGCCCATGTGATGTCTGCAGCTACTGAATTTTAGGCTTGTGCAAAACCACCATACTTTCCACAACTGCTGTCCTCACTGGATTTCCAAGCTTGTTTTGCAGGCAGCAGAAACACAGTGGTACAGAGCTGAAGGCATTATGAAGGAAATGACACTCCAGTCTGGCTATGATTTTCCTCTTCCTTTGGCCCTTTTCTCTGAGTGTTTGAGACAGTGTTTTTGAAGACATGCCACATGTGTTAATGGGGCTGCAAGTTGCGAAATAGAAGCCCTCTGCTGCCTTCTGTGCTGCAAGGGCCCCTTTTCTAGCAGACAGGCTCTGGCTCAGGCACCATGGCTGGTTAGAGCCCAGTGGCATGTTGCTTCCTACTCCTAAGTGATGACCTGCTGCCATGGCCTCTTGTCAGGACAGTGTTCCTCTCCCTGGTGTGCACGCTTGCACACACTCTCTGTCACAATATTTACCCTCGGTCTCCTCACCCCCACCCCCCTTCCTCTTGCAGGGTGATAAATTGGAGGTGGTGGAACAGCTACCCCATGAACAAGTGGGCTTAAATTGTGCACTCTCATTTTTTTTAATGCGACTGTAGACTGTACCAGCCTCTCCCATTAGCCCATCCTACTGCACCCTCCCTTACCCCTCCATATTTTAGGGAGGGGAGTGTGGAGAATTAGAGCCAATTAGCCACGTCATTAATTCTTCAATTTGACGGCTGATATAGCAGGGCCTGAAACACGCTGCTGACCTCGTATAATGGGAACCCTGCTCCTTAACATATTGACGATGAGAGAAGTTAATTAAAATTCCACAGAGAGAAGGTGTCGGCTAACCTATAAACCTGTCGCTTCTCAGAACAAATCGCAGCCATCGTAGAAGAGAGAGAGGATCAGAGCAGGAGGGCATGTGGTGGGGGAGGGCCAGGGCAAGGGGCAGGGGAGATGAATTTTTCACTAATAGGTTTTATTACTTGCTGTCTAATGAGGGTGAGTATCGAAAAGGTAATATCTGGTTTCTAGCCAAATCTGATTTGGAGTGCTCTGTGGTTTCTGTTTTATTTGCAAGAGCCCATATTTCACCCATATGCCTTCCCTATGCACTTGAGTCTGAAGCTTCTCTTCCCTTGCAGTCTCCATCCTTCTTGCCAAGGCTTGGATGCATTTGTTCCTCAGTGAGGCTGAACATGGCCTATAACCTCCATTTCCTCCTAAGCATTTGACATGCCCTCCTGATTCTCCCTTCACGCTTGTGCTGATGTAAACTGAGATGTCCTCCATAAGGACAGGTAGTTCTGATGGTGTAGAACTGCTGTAGAATCAGGCTCTAACCGCCTGAGTATTTTGGCCCATTACTGCTGAGAACCCCTGAGCTCTCTACTATGAGAACACAGAGAACAGAAACAGCTCAAAACAGTTGTGTACAGTGGGGTAGAAGCAGGGAAGGCTCCTCCAACTCTAGCCATTCAAAATGCCTTTGGAGAGGCTGCAGTTTCCTGACCTGGTAACTTGCCGGGACTAAGACTCTGTAGAGTAGTCAGGGTTGTATTCTTACTGAACCCCAGCTGTTAATGGGCAGGACTGAAATTTTTCTTGCTTTACAGTGGTATCTTCCTCTGCATGAAGCTTCCTTACGAAGTATCCTATGTGTTCCTGACCCACAGCTGGGTTTTCTGCTGTGCCTGCTATAGTCCTGCACTGCTGGACTGCTGCTCTAATGGACAGTACCTGTACACCCAAACTAAATGTCAGAGACTTGGGCTCTTAAAGCACAGTTTCTCTGGCTTAAGGAATCTTTCTTCGGTATTCTGCTTTGACGTGTCCACAGTTTCCCTGTGTCACTGCAGAGATCATCCTGCAGTTGTGCTGAGCTGGGGAGGAGGCTTCCTGCTCTTTGTGTAGTGGTGCTGGACTGGATGTTTTTAGGGTCTGCAAACAGAATGATTCCCATAAGGCAGATTAGGTAGAGTAGAAGATAGGAAAAGGGTACCAAGAGTATTGGATCTTCTCTTCATTCTGTGTGGGGGGTGGGGAATGGGATGGGGGGGGAACTGTGCTTAGTCCTTTGTACAACCTTTTCAGCCATGGAAGTGCCTTGACATTCATGTGTGGTGTGGGAGCTTTATTGCTTTGTGGATCCCTAACAATGCCCTGCAGAGTAGTGCGGATGGGGAGGGCATTGTGTTCCTTCTGGGTTTTTAGCAAGTCTTCTGCAAATCTGTGCTGGTCGGTGTGGTTGGGAGAGCAGGTCTCCCATTGCGTGTCACATCAGGGACTAGAGAAGAGTATGAGAGTATCCTTACAGTAGGATACTTAAAATAAGTGGGCCTCAGCTTGCTTCAGCAACTGGTTTAATTGGTCTCCAGAGCTGTACTTCTCTATGGATTTGTAAAATCCTGTACTTACAGTGAGGCTGTATACCCTAAACCATGTCTCTTAGTTCCTTGTAATCCCCTTCCCCCCCAAGTTCATTTGCCTTTTGAACTCTGCATCATGCAGATGTTAAACTTTCATTTGCTGGTGCTTACTGCAGTGACTTATGTGTGCTCAGGGACCAGGGTAAGCCTGAGTGCGGTGGACCAATTCAAGTGTGCAAAATGAGGCAATCCCAGAGGTTTCTGGTAGAGTAGTGGCACCTTCATGCTTTGTGGTTCCCCGAGGTGGCAGCAGCCAGGGAAGAGAAGGGAGCACTGTGCACTGTATACTGAAGGGGAAAGAAAAAAAGTGGACCTTGATGTTAAATTCATTATTAATCTTGGATTCAGAATTTTTTGGTCTGGCCACTGGCATTTGTTATTTTAATTTTAAAGTATTTATCATGAGAGCAGGTTTTCCCACATTGTCCTTGAAGTGAGTCAGATTTTAAGCCAAGAAAAGAGGAGATGGAGGTAACTGTAGATAGAGAGCTAGATAGTTTCCAACTGTAGATAGAGAGCTAGGAAACCATTGGTACAATTTGGGGCAACATCAGTCAACCATAAAGTGCCCTATTGTGATAGAGACATGTGTAAGCCCAAGAGAGTCTCTCCTTTTCTGACTGTGCCATTAGTCTGCTGCAATACTGACCTCTCCTCACAGATGTTGCCTTGGTGAAGTGCAGGTTTATTTCAGAGAGGAGGAAAGTTTGTACTAAAGACTAAGCTATCTGCACTGAATGTTTGATTTAAAGGAAAATAAGTAGTCCTGTGAACAGTGGAATTTAAAAAGCCTGGCTGGCTCTCTCTTCTATTTATGCAACATTGTAGTTGAGACCCAACTCCTCTGTTTAAACATGCTAATTTGAATATCTGTTAATTGCCTCGCCCATGGATTATTATGGGGAAATAATATCTGGAGAGGTCCCTGTCTCTGTGGACAAACTCAGGCATATTGTAAAACATACCCCAGACTTGGGGGAAAGACGGTAAAGAAAGGTTACTGACAGGAAACTTGACTTGAATTGACACTGGGAACAATTAAAATGATTAATTTTGAGGTCTTGTTTTTAATGGTTATCTAGAAACTTTTTGTGGAAGTGTAACATTCTGATCTTGAAGATTACATTAGTGCAAAAGAACTCACTTGAATCAGAGCAACTTTGCAGTGTTTTTAGCGGTGGAATTGAAGCCCTAATGTGCAGCAGTTTAAATATTTGATAATGTTCTCCCCACCCTCATTTCTGTCACTGATTTTATCAGCAGATTTCCTCTACTGCAAGTCTAGATGAGCTGTTGGCTGTAGTGGTGCTCTGTTTTGACCTAGCTTTATGCAGTTAACCTCTCTGAGTCTGCCAGGACCTGGGACAAGTAACTGGATTTTATTCTGGTTTGTGCATTGCCAGCAAAAGAGCCGGCAGCAATAGCTCTGCCGTCCTTGGGGATCTGTGTAGAGCCTGGTCGGTTTGAATAATTGAGAGGGGACTTTGACCTGCAGCTGTTTCTTAAGCGGGGCAGGAAGAACTTGCTCAACTGTGAGATCCCAGGGTGGACGTGCAGAGTTAGTGGTGGCATTAACTACCAGCTCTTACTGACCTCGGACAGTGATCTGGATGTGGGTTTCTAGATATATGCAATAGTCATAACTGACTTGCTGCTCTTTCACCCTAAAGCTGAAGAGCAGGAAATGAGTATCAGTTTCTCCCCTCTGGAGCTAAAATGACACCTGTGTCTTATCTATTTGCCCTGACTGTTCCCTTGATGTTGGGAGGAAGATGACTTTGTTTTACCTTCTTTAATTGTGTGATAATGAGTCTATTTGGTCTTCTTCACATGGGTGAACACATGTACATGCGTGTCTTGTCCCTTTCCTCTAGAAACAAACACATATGCAAACACTTCTATAGGTTGAGAAACTGCAGCTTACCTTTCTTCACTTCAATTTCTTTCCTTTGCCCTCTAAAGCTCACATGATTGATTACTTCCTTCCTATTTGTCACTTTTAGCCATGCTCTAATGTATGTATTTTCTGTGACTGTGTGAATTGGCTCGCTATTGGTTGTGGGCAGGTGAGCAGGTTTTGGGAGGCAGTAGCTAACTGAGTTAGAACCCAAACATCTGTTTCTAATCGTGTAGAGCTGTGTTGTATATTGAATTTTTTTTTCTTCCCCTGCAGCTTTTTATTTTCTTTCCCCTTGCTTGAGGGGAAAGTCTGTCTCAGAAAGCTTGGAGGGAGCATCTTTCTTGTGCTGCTTGGTTTGCACAGGAGAAGTCATATCTGTTTAATCGAGGTGACAGAAGAAACTTAGGACTGGCAGCCTTATGGTTTGAGGTTTCCATTTCCAGTTTGCTATCATTTTCTCTGTGACTTTTCAAATTCACGGGGGGAGAAGGCAACTTCACCAGACCTTGGCTGCTGTTTACCTTTGCTCGGTTGTGCAGTGTGCCTTTGTTTTTCCACCTTTGATCAGTGTCCTGCCAACAGATAATTTAGCAATTGCATCCTAGGGTGGAAGTGTGGAGTTAATGTTAAAATTAGGGGTTTTTTTCCTTTCCTAACTTCTGTGGCTGATGGAGCAGAGAAGAGGAGAGGGGAGGTGAAGGGGGCCATAAATTCTAGACCTAGTGATTCTGTTCCTTGTAGAGAAATGAAAGCCTCTGATGTCTCTTCAGCACTTTCATTAACATTTAAATTAAGGGTTTGTTTTTCAGGCGGCTTCAGTCGCAGCCCTTTCATAGTCTGACACATGGAGGCTGTTCTCTCTCTTTTTCTCTCTCTCTTTTTCCAGCTTGTGTATCAGTGTACAATAGTAATCACTGCTGTATTTTTTTTCTGATCTCTCAGGAGGGCAGCGACCTGACAAGCTGTACCAGAGGTTCAAAGAGAAAGAGAAATGGAGTGCAAAGGTAGATGAGCTGGAGGATGCCATGTTTCACTCCTGCAATTAGAGTGGTGTCTGTTCCCTCCCCTGCCTTTCAAAGGACTGTTTTTGGGGGCGGGAAGGGACACAGAGGGATGGACCTTTCTTGCACGGTGAGAGCCCCAGGTGCAGATGCCTCTAACCAGGCTCAGCTTCCACTGTTACTCCTCCCAGATGAGGCCGGAGGTGTCACTCAGCTTATGCCCTGAGGTGAGAAGTGAAGCTGTAGTGTCCTAAGATAGCAGCCTAGCCCCTCTAAAGGAGTGTTGATTCACTGTGAGGACCGCAGGAGGCTGGTCCTCAGCCTGCCATTGGTATTTGAAAGGAGGGTGATAGTGCAGGATATTGCCCTGAAGTAAGGGCAATATCTGTCTTTTGTGCTGCAGGACTTAAGTCACATCTGCTTTGAGCACTGCAGCTTACTGCAGCTGGAGGAGAGAGCTGGTGAGAAGTGTCTGTTTGGATCTTGGCTTTCAACAATCTAAACCAGGCCTTGTCTTGCTGTAGCTAAGCAATTTCTGGTGTAAGAGCTAGTTCGTTCAACATCAAGAAGAAAAAGCTATTTTCCACCTGCTTCAACAACTGTGTAAGAGCCAAGGAACAAGGAGACAACACACAAGCAGTGTTTAGCATAATGAAACCTGCAGCCTGGTTGCTGTGACTGTCACACTTTTCATGATTTCACTCTACTCCCCCCCAAAATTTGTTTTCCTTTCACTGAGACCTCGATCCAGGTGGTCTTTGAAGGATGCCAAAATGATGAGAGCAGCAAGCTGGTAGTGGGATCAGGAAGCGTATTCTCTACATGATGATAGGTATACATACAGGGCAGTGCCAGAAATTTCTGTTTCTTCAAGACTGATCTTAAGTGTGCCAGTGGTGGCCATGACTTGTACCATGTGGCTCTTCTGGAGGACCTAATTCAAAGTCACGCACTTGCAGAAGCATCGTGTATATGCTGAAAAATGTTTCTGTTCTGCAGTTTGGATTTTTTTTGCCCTTTTGTGTGAAGTGTCACAGACTATCGTCTGTCATTTCTTGTGTCACTGTTGTCATGTGTCTGACTGTTCTGTTTGTTGTGATGACTCAGACAGTGAGTGATGCAGAACAACCTTTCAGGTGGTCTTGTCCATATTCCAAGTGGTCTGGAGTCATCTGGTGGGATGACTCTGATCAGCTTCTCTGATCCCATCTGACCCATACTCTACTTGTTTTGTGCCCATCTGATTTTTCTGTGGCTGCAGGTGGGTCCTAACTCCCCTCTGTGCATCGTCTTAAGAACTGCCACCATCAATGTCATCTTACTATCTTCATGCTGTATCATGCAAGGGAGATTCAGAATGTCTGCTCTGCACTGCTGGCATCCATCCACTCTTCCAGGTGCTTTAGCTTTTGGAGATCCATAGGTTCATACCTACTTGTTTTTTTTCTTCTTCAGGGCCCAGTGTTTGATAGTGCTGAGCATGTTTCATGAAGCCCACAGCCTGTGCAAGCCAAAGCTGTCAGGAACGGGAAGGGGAATGCTTAGTACTTGTCACACAGTGTCCTCGATTGTGACTTCTGGCCACCTCCAATGTTTCTCAGTCTGTAACTGAGGAATGCTTTTAATTTAAGCTCTCCTGAGGCTGGATGCCAGCATGGAGCTCAGCTCTGCTGCCGCAGTGGTACGTGGGGCAAGTGTGCTGCAGCACTAACTGGGGTAACTCCTACTAATTCTCTTTGGAAGCTGCACTGTATTTATGGGTGGAGAGGGCAGGAGGATGCCTGCCCTCCCACCTTCCCCATGTTGTCTCAAAAGTCCCTGGTGCATCTTTGATTAGGTGTAGGTCAAAAGAATTTCCACATCGTGACCTTAATAACCAGGGTTGATTGGCAGGCAGTCTGCATAGAGGGAGCAGCCTGTCCCTTTCATCTCCCTTGGTGCCGTGCTGGGACAATGGGCCAGCATATTTTCCTTGTTGTTCCTCATTTGAAAAGGGTCTGGTATCTCTACTAGGTACCTGTGACATGGGGGTCTTGATTGGGGTCTCATAAAGGGTCCTGTCACTGTGTCCAAAGGCCAGGAATACAAAGGCGGTCAGTGGGTGGGGGTCTCAGCTGACCACTGAAGAAGGGAGGGGAGGGTCCTGGAAGCAGTGGAGGGAGAAGCAACCCCTGATNCATTTTTGTCCCGAACTCATCAAGCACATCTGCAGAATTGTCCCAGCCGCTGCCTCCCAGTTTCAAAAGAAAATGATCGTTTGATAAACCGTCCTGATTCACCACTTTCTCACAAGGGAGGGAGACCCACCTTTGACCTCTATGATTTCACATTGGGCCCAGCTCTCCCCCATCCAATTGCTGAAGAAACTTTGAAATGCATCCCTTGCGCTCCCTTTCCTTCTCCCTCTTTCCCTTTACTCTCTCTTCTCCCTCCTCCTTTTTTTTCAGTCCCCCTCCTCCTCTTCCCACCACCCCCACCTTCCCCGCTCTCCCGCTTTATGAAAAAGCAGGCATACTGCTTTGGAGTTTAGGCAAGTAATTAGTAAAATCTTTTCTGCAGCACAATAAAACCGCAGCCCTTGGCCTGCATATTCCCACAATTTACATACTCGCGGGCATTTGAGAAAACAAGTGGCATTCCCAGTGCAACGCTGCCTATGAAAATCATTTGGAAGGCAGGGAGGGGAGGGTGCTGGGACCCACTCGCTCCTGCGAGCTATAGGAATGTGCATGAATATATTAAAATGTTTTCACACAATGCTTGTATTTTCCAACGAGGCATCTTCTGGATGAAAGGCGGCTGGCCCAGACACAGGCCTCTTCCAAACGCTCTTTCCCACTCGGGGTTTGTTTGCATGGACCAGATAGAGAAGGGGCCTGGAGGGGGGAGGATGGGGCAAGGGTGCTATCTATGAAGAGTAAATCTTTGTGTGCCTCCTACCCGCTCCCCATTTGTAGTCCCAGAAAGTCAAATTATGAGGGAATTTTGTCTGCAGAGGGGGACAGGAATGGAGGTCATCAGGACTTTCTGCAAAAGCCTTTGGAGACATTAAAATGTAGAGAGGAAATAGCTTGTAATGGAGCATATAGCGCTCTGACCAATGGGATTCAGTGGCTGCAGCAGGAAATGACTGAGAGGGAGCTGGTATCTTGGGCAGTATTAGCAAAGTGCCTATTAATAACAGAAAACACTCTTGCAGTACTTTTCCAGCTTCATCTTATTGTCAAGAGCAGGCTGCTCAATGCTTGGGCAGTGTGTCCTGCTGTTCTCCTTTCTCCAACAGGGTAGCTGTTCCGGGCCATGCCACAGGTGGGATCCAGCAGATTCCACTCCTTTTCAGTCAGGGTCTGCTTAGCTGCCTTACCTCCAAAAAGGTTCTTTGGCCTTTTTCAACTGACATGGTGTTGACAACAGGTATAAGGGGAAACTTCTGTCTAGAGAGCGTAGATCTAGAGAGTGTAGATTTCTAACAGACAAGAATTGAAGGAGAAAACTGAAGTGAAGGAGGAGGCTGAATGCAAATAATGAATGACTTGGCTTAGGAGCAGGGTTTGTATGTAGTGAAGACCGTGAATTCAGTTCTGGGGATACTGTTTCATTTGAGAATACTGGGGCAGCCTGCAAAGAAGCCTGGTTTGGAGGTAGGCTGGTAGCTGCATTTTAATTTTTTTTTTTAAATAATAGTCTTTTCGTGAAAATGCTCTTTGAAGTTTCTGTGGGAGGTGCTGTGGCACAAGCATGGTGATCTGGATGCCTTTCTCCTCTATGGTATACACACAGCCTTTGTGGAGAGCTCTTGGATGGGCATCCTATCCAGATGGGTTCAGCCCTGAGGAATTTCAAGTCTGCCCTCAGCCAGCCACAACTATGGCACCACAGATTGATGAATGCCATGAAGAGCTATTCCAAGGCCCACACTACCCATCTCAAGTCTCTGTTCTCCAGAAGGAGCTTACCAAAATACAGGCTCCCAGGACAAGGCATAAGCCATTTAGAGAGGAGTGGGAGAACTTTATTGAGACTTCTCAGCTGAGTCAACTTTTCATGTCTTTTCTGACCAGACACGCTCTGTGAAAGGTGAGAGAAAATGTATTCCCCAGCCCTGCAAGGAGATAAACAATTTAGCATGTCAAAACCTTTTGCAAAAGGGTATTCTTTCGTGGCAGCTGTTTAAAAAATGATCTGCAGAAGTGGCAAAGCTCTGTAATACTGGTGCTCCCAGCTGGCCTGAACTGGTCATACAGGTGTTGGTCATAGTACAAAGGTCTTTAACCTTTTGTTGGAAACAACCAACAACCCAACTTGCAAGAGGGCTTACTTCTTATTCTTAATTATTGTCTTCCCAATTCCCTGCTCCTCCCCTTCATCTTTCTGCATTTCTTAAAGAGGCAATGGAGGGAAAAAAGCTGTGGTTTTTGTTTGGGAAGGGGGTTAGGAAGGGCGACATGGCCCCTGCAACCTCTCATAGGGGTGTCTTGTCAGGGCGCGGCATGGAGGGCACAAACAGATCATAACCTTTAAATGAAAATGTGATGGAGTGGAGAGATGAAAGCAGTGAAACAAATTAGATACATCTAGAGGGGGTGCTCAACTGGAGAAAATTAGCATTTCTTCCTAATTGGAGTGCAGGGCATTCCATTACAGGGTTTCATTACAAGGAGGGAAACATTGGGCCTCTTTGGGGGATTCCCCCCTGCCCTTGGTTCTTCTAGAAATAAAAAATATATTTGGAAGAGAACTGAGAAAGGATTGACTTTTTCAGAGTGTAGGTTTCAGGCTGCTGCTGGAAGAATTAAAGTAAAGCACCAATTCTATATTTATTAAGGCAAGAAAGTGATGATTGTGTGCACTTGAAGGCAGGTGCTAGTCCTGGTTTTCATGGAGGAAACTAAAAAGAGTACAGGAGGCTGGAGGTGATGGTAACTTTCTGATGCAAGTACTTGCTGAATCAAATTTGTAAACTATCCAAAATGCACTAGTTTGTTTTAAACATAGGGATGTTTTATGACTAAGATCAGTGGAGTCAATTCAAGCCTGCTTTACACTGCATATCAAGTCCATGCTGTGCAAAGCACTGGTTTGAGGTGTGTTTGTCTAATTCTGCCTCTAACTAGAGCTGTTGTATCCAACAGGAATTTGCATATATCCCTAGGAAGACAATGGCCAACTTCCATTACAGAATGGTGGCTGTGCTGGGCCTTGTGCGCCGCTTGATGCTCCAAATAGCTTGTGCCAACTTAAGAAACAGGAGTGCATGGATGTGCTTCATATGTGTATCAGTATGTACAAATGGGTGCAAACAACAACTTAGAGGGAAATCAAGGGACAAGGTTTGCATTGCATCTCTGGATTTAGAGTAAGGGGAGACAGCTTCTTTCTTCCAAGCAGGAATTGGATTATTTATCAGTCAGCGCTCCCAGGAAAGGCTGGTGGAGAAGAATGGAAGGGTGGGAAGAAGACGAGAAAAGCAGGCTTTCTACAGGTGTATGGTATGCAATGTATGTTGCTCTGGCAATCTACAGTTAAAACTTTTCTGTTCCAGCTCAGGAGAGGGGATATATAAGCACAGTAATACAGATTGTAGGAAAGTTTGGAAGGGAGGGTTCTGTCAGCACATAAGGTGGCTCCCAGCAGAGTGGGAGGATGTTTACAGCAGCACTGCCTTCATCCTGGGCAGGCTCTGTCATCCGTGTGCTTGGGATGAGGTTGGAGATGATATGAATTTACAGAAGTCATAATTGTAAATCGCTGACTTAACACTTGCTGATGAAGTTTGGCATTTTGACACAGAGCATAACAGTGCCCACAGGAATATCTTCAGGCCTAGAGAAAATACTACTAAAAATGAAAGCGTGGCTCAGAGATGGGCTTCTTCCATATTAGATCTGGTGCCCATCAGAAGGATGATGTTTCCCTTCCTAGCCTTCTCCGGTCACTTCAGTTCTCACAGAAGATGCTTGATAGACTGTTTTAAATGAGCAAATGCATCAGTCTCATTCTAGATTAGTAAAGCAAGCTACTTTTGAAATGTTGGAGGAGGTAGAGAGAAGATGGGAGCAGGACCAGAGAGGCTGGAGTTTGGAAAGGAGTAAATGAGTAAGAAGAGATAGTCATGCTTGAAGGGAATCCAGTTCCTCTGAAGAATGGGAATTTCTCCACAACGTATGCAGTTGTGCATCTGGCTTGTGTGCAAATATGCTTCAAAATGGAGCATGCCAGAGTCCCTCTTGCCTGTAGCTAAGCTTCAGTTTCCCTGGATTGCTAGCATTCTGCATCTCTGTTGTGTGTGGAATTGCACACTGGAAACGTGGATGGAGTTGTATGGCTCTGACTCTCTCCGTTGGCTCTGTTGCCTCTGGTTTCTTTTCAGAGCAGTGTGAGACTGCTCCACACTGGAAGGCAGAGTGGCAAGTCTGTTCTTTCTGTATAGTGTTGCCTGTAGTGTGTTCTGTGGTTCATTATCTAGAATTTGTCAGGTCTTCTCACCCTTCCCTCCCACTTGCACAAAGCACAACTGCTGCAACCACTTTCTTGCTCTAAAGAGATGTTGTGTGTTCATGATGCCTGCATGTGGGATGTGCTCTTACTGCTTTGTAGGCATCCTGACACTTCGCAGGTGCAGGGCTAATTTAGAACCAGGTATAAAAGCCAGCTTTTAACATACATTGTCCTGTCTAATTAGTAAATCCTTGTTCTCTCTCCTCTGAGATTGAGGTACATATTCCTGTAAGTCTAACTGTCCATCAAAAAGGACTTGAATGAGGCCCTGCTATGGTTGGTAGACACAGGCAGCTAATGACAAGAAAGGACCCATTTCCTCTGAGAAAAGAGACCTGTACCAAGGTGATTGATAGTCCCAGAGATTTATTAGTGTGGGGGCTGGATAGAGGCTTGCAAGCTGGAACCCAACAGCTTGGGTTTTTTTCAGGGAAAAAAGAAGTCTCGTGGTCATTTGTGTGTGTAACTCTACCCTACAACTAAAAGAAGTGAACTCTCCAGAAGAAGGAATTGAAGACTTAGTTGGGTCAAACAGCAATTGCTACTATTGCTGTGCTTATTCTCTTCCTCCTGGTGCAGCTGTCTTGAGTTTTGCACCTGTGCTTTGTTCAGTGACCTGCTTTGCCTGTTCAGGCTGATTTAATGAGGGATGGCAATGGAGCAGGACTGTCTGATGGAAGAGGTTTCCTCTTGCATCTTATTTTCTCTCTTGGCCTAGAGCCTGTTTTCTGTTTCCATATGCTTCCCCTAGATTTGCTCCTCTCTAACAGTGGAGAAGAAAGGGAGTCTGCTCCAGATATTAGAAAAGCAATAATGTTTCTCCAGCATCTGTCTTCTGATGTTCTCAGGGCAATCTGGGAATGTGGACAGTGTGCAGACAGCTTCAGATAAGTTTGGAGCCTGGCAAAGCAAAGGCTTGTTCCTGGTATATGGTAGAATATACAAGGTACTTTAATAGTACGGAGTGCAGGTGAACAGTGCTGTTGCCACTGTGCAGTGTCTCAGCTCTGAGCGTCTCTGAGCTGTGGTAAGCTCATCGATTCCTCCCTTTGCAGGCTCTGTCTGGAGCCCATAGAGATGCAGCCTAACATGAATTGATGGCCATGTAATTGGATCTTCTGTATTCACATGGTAAAGGTCAGTGACAGCTTCGACTTGGACACTTGTAACTTGCTGCAGGATCCAATAGTGATGTTTTAGTAATGTACTCATTTCAGTGTAGGACACGAGAATGAGCTTGGTTCTGGCATTTCTTTGTATGGATGTTTGACTTGCCAAGTGAAAATTGTTCTTTTAATAATTGTGTTATTGGATGTAACTTCCTAAATTCTCAGAGCACATGCGAATAGGGCAGGCCCTGGAAAAGAACAGAGGAAACTGTGGTTTCACACTCCTGCCCGCAAAGCTGCCTATGCATCTAAAGCTTCCAAACTTCTGTTCCTTGAAGTGTTGGAGGACTGACTGCCAGCAGGTTGTCCTGCTTCATCTCAACAGCAGCTTATTGCAGGGCAGGAGGCAGTGTGGTTATTTCATATTCCTTTTTCAGGTATTTCTTGTCATCAAAGGACAATGTGTGTTAGGGAATCCTCTGTTCCATTGCAGAGTTGAGACGTGTGCCTGAAGAGGTTTTTTTCAAGTCCCTCCTAGTGCAATCCTTTCCTTCCTTCACAGTTTCATGTGTTAATGTTTTCCAGTATACTGGCATTAAGATCATAATAAATTATTACTCGTCTTCTTGTCTTGTTCTTTTCCCGTCTCTATACCATCTATTTTACCTGATCCCCTTCCTATCTTCATCTGGCTAATCTCAGTTATCAGTGAAATTCAATAGTTCTTGGCCTCCCTTGCAGCGCAGCCTGGTTACAGATACTGAAGGTGATAACTTGTGCTGTGAAGCTGTGTCTTACTGCATATTCTTGTTAGGATGGTTTGGACTCTGGCTCTGCAACACTTTTCCAGCAAGTTTTTGGGTGGTTCAGGATCTGTGGGAGGTAGCCACGAAACATCCTTGTGCCTTAGACGTATGTTGTCTGTTTGATGAAACCTGTGTGCCTTTCTCTGCATACGGGGCTGGGGCTTTCTGGCCCAACTGGCAGGTTTGATTTCTCACTGGTGCTTGCTCACAACCAAGCATGCCCTGAACCTGCAGATGGAGAGCAGAGGCTTTATTTGGGATCTTGGTTGCTTAAGGGCAAACAGTTGACAAGCTCCAAACACTTAACATGAAAACCCTGAAGCGAATCATATTGCATGGAGTGGAGAGCTAGGGAGGTGGAAACTGCTGAGAGCTTTAAGGGCAAATGAATTAAAGTTGTTGCAAGCGTGTCCATGTCAGGACTGGAATGATCCGAGCAGGAAAGCTCTAGGAGTCATTTCATGGCTGAGTTAAACACAGATGAGGCTTTGCTTGCCTCCTCCACAGAGCACCTGTGTCTCCATGCCTCAGTGTCCTCGGCCTCTCTGTGTGTAGCATGTGCTGCATATACACACTTTCCCCCTTTCACCTCTCCTGGTTTTTGACTTCTTAAAACCAACCCTCTGAGCACTATTTGCCTCTCCCCTGATGAAGAACTCATTTAGACTTAATTTGTAAATTGTTTTAATATCATAGTGCAGAGCAGGAAGATCAAACACCCTGTTTTCATGTGATTTGGCTTCTTTTCCCTGTAAGCATGAATAAGTACAGCTTCTGCCTCTGCATGGTGAAAGAACTACTGCCCTTTGTGGTAAGATAATGAAAGTAGACGTTTGTTGCAAAATCCTCTTCCTCACCACCCTAATCACTTTTTTTAAAATTCTCTTAAATACAGAAGGTTGAATTTGGTATACATGTGTGTGTATGGCAAAAGGCATAAGACAAAAATAATTCATGGCTTGTGGCACCAGGAAAAGAAATTCCTTCCCACCTTTACTCTTAAACTGAAACATTCTTGAGTTTTAGTTGTTTTGGCAAACCTGAAAGGATTCTCTCCTCCTCCTGACCTCACTGGCATGCATGGATTTCTGCTTATTGAAAAGTCATTATCTGTCATATATTCTAATGGAAAAGTTTATATAAAATGTCATTATATATGCATGCATTTTTAAAACAATACTTGTTAACTGAAAACTCTGCAAGTCACATCTGAAAATATATTGGGATTGGTCTTAGCAGTCCTGGAACTTAAAAAGTAGAAAGGAGGTATTTTATAAACAGGAGAGGTTTTCTTATTTTGCATCATGATTCTTTAAGCATTTTCTACACATGAGCACTTATTTAGACTTTTGTCCAAAGCAATGACAGCTGGAGTATTTACTTAAATCAGTTCTATATGTCCTCTTGTAAGGTATGGGGTTGTAAGAAGAAAAAGCCCTGGACAACGTAAGGTTTGTGATAAGGTGTGAGCACAGGCAACATTACATATCTTTCCCCACTAGTGCAGGGAATGTTCACTATATTTCTCTGTGCAGGCTTGCAACTGGCTGGTCAACATAGGTCTGTATATATTTATTCTTGGTGTCTGCTGCTTCGATGCTGGTGTGGATTTCACAGCAAGCGTATTTTGTCCAGAAGTGTCAAAGGTTGATTTTAAGGGAAAGTTTTGAGCATTGATGAGCCAACGGCTCCTCTAGCTGAACTCATCTCTGTGACAAGTACTTAAAGCAGCTTGAGTGAGGCTGCAAAAATTGGATTGAAATTGAAAAATGGTCCTTTCTGTGAGTCTTTAGTAAAATGTGATATATATATATGGCCTGAGAAGAAACCAGAGTGATGAGTAGAATCAGTCAACTTGCTTCTCCAGTTTGCAGCCTGCTGCAGCATTGTGTCACAGTTGTATTTTAGGCAGCTCAGAAGTTACAAGTCTGTGCCCTGGGGATTGTGCTACCTGCCTGCCCCCTTGCTACAGTTGAAGTCTCTGAGGATCTCCTTTCTGTGTTCGGATTCCATCATCTCCTGGGGCTTGCTCAGCACTCCGACGTACCTGGTCCTTTGATAAAAGTAGTGGCGTCTTTTCACTTGCCTGCTTAGCATTTGGTCTTCATTGCAGAATCAGGACCAAGGTTTAAGATTATGACAATGCTTTCTTTCCAGGAGGATATTGAAATCATAAGGGACACAAGATGAGTTTTTTTCAAACTGTGATTTAATATTTAAAAAAACCCAAAGTCCCAGACCCCATTGCACTGAAATTGTGAACATCAATTCATCTGAGTAGCTCTAACTAGTCTACAAGACCCGATCAGCCACAACAAGCATTTCTGTCTTGAAGGAAATGGCAATAATTTCAAAGAGGCCATAGATGCTGACAAATCCTGAGAATCAGCAGGGGCAACATGCCACAGAATGCCAGTTTCTGGCTTGTGGGACAACTGACACCAGTCTGATTTGACACAGGAGCAATATAGTGGAGCCTTTATTGCTCTCTTTCTGGTTCTGCTTGTTCCCTAAATTTTGGAGCAGATGCTGGAGGAGGTGAATTATTTTTCCTTGAGTTTTTTCAGCAATAAATGTTTTCATTCTGTCCTTGGCACAGTTCTCGCTATCATGTCTGGAACCTGTCCATCTTATTCTCCCCAAGTCTGTTGTCTTTCTTAATCTCAGTGCCAAGGTACTAGACTAGAAATCCTGTCCTGGGAGCATTGGCTACACCAGGCCTTCAAGAATCTGTCATGCATTGCACCCCTTCACATGCTCTTATTGTGCATTACTGGATCTCTTTTCTCCCTTACCCCTTTTTTGTCATCCTGCACTGCCCTGTTCCACATGCTGGGTGAAAGATGCCTTGTCATGGGCTGACTTCCTCAGTGTGTGCCCACTGCTGATCGTGTCCCAGCTCTGCCAGGCAGACTGTCCCTCTCCAACCCCCTCCTCTTGCTCGCCCCAGATCAGAGCCCCCAAGAGGTCTTTGTCCGCCTGTTGAGAGCAGCCCCCGTTCTGCCATTCCCACATGGTGCACCCTCCCCAGCAGCCCTCTCCCCATTCAGCAGTTTGGGCTGAAAGAACCTTGACTAATTACGCCAAGCTGAAAATTACCACTTTGCTGTGTTCTCCTGCTGCTGGGACCATTTGTGTGGGGCCTGTAGTCAGAGGGAACAAAGTCCCCCCCGTGGAGCCAGGCAAGCCCCAAGTGTGAAGCTACAGGTACAAGCAAGAGGGGAATGAAGGGAATAATTACCAGCTTCTCCAGGTGAAAGCCCCGTTAAAACTTCAATAAGCCAATTAGGGGCCAGGGTGTGTATGTGGGGGGAGTCTCCCCCACCTATAACTGATTCCCACCAGGCAATTAGCAGAAATCATTTCACGGAGGGGAGGATAAGAAATGGCTCTTAGAAATTGTCTTGAGTTGAGGGGGGGGGCCTGAAACAGCACGACTGCTGCAGTGGTCCTCATGTAGTCCATCCTCCTGGCTCACTGTGTGGCCTGAAAGTATTGGTAGGGCTAGGGGGAGAGGGAGGAGGGAGAGAAAAATGGCAAGGAAAAAGGAATCGTTGGAGCTTTACACCTGGGCAGACTTTGAGAAAGCGAGGGCTGGAGTTCAGAGCTTCTTGTAAGGCTGTGTGTGGGCCCAGAGCTCTGAGCTCAAGGGGCTGCTGGATCTGGGGAAATGGGTGGACATCAGGCTCAGGGTGTCTCCCCTATAAGGGCGAGGGGGAAGGCTACTGGTGTGGAGCCCACTAGGGAGGAGATAGGTGCTGAGTATGAATGCTGGAAGTGGGTGTGCAGATGAGTAAGAACTGAGTGCCAGGGCCTCAAAGGTCTGCCCAAGATGTGTGTGATAGTCTGTAGGTGGCCTGCCTAATCTCAGGAGCAAGTGGTGTCCCGTGTTGAATACTTTGTATGTATCTCATCCAGGAACCATGTTTTTTTGCTGTTCAGCTAGCAGCTTCACCTGTTTCTTACTTTCAGTTTTTACCAAAAAACTGGGAAATTTGCTCAAGATAGAGATTTTATAGTCACCTTGCAATTCCCTTGTATTGTAGTGCAGATGGCACATGCAGCAGTTGGAGGTAGAGTGTGCTGTCTCGTGGGTACCTTGCAGGAGTCTTGCCCATTGGTATTTGAAAAGCTGCTCTGTGGAGTAGAGCAAGAGTAGAGCATAGGATGAAGTTGCTGCAGATGGCTGAGATTGTCATAGCGATGCTGGAAGGGAGAATGCATTGTGTGAGCAAAGAAGTCCAGACATCAGCTGTGGTTATTTCACCTCACTTGAAAAAGAACCAAATAAACCTTAAACTCCTCAAAACATAAATGTAACTTTAGTAACCACTTTCTTTGCCTTTCTAATGTTATAGCTTCTGTCCTTTGAGATTTTGTTCTGGTTGCTGATCAGCTGAAATAACCCTACTGTATTGATGTTTAACCACCTAGTCTTCAACTGACCTGGAATACCTAGATTTACTTTTTTTTTTCTTTTTTTTTCATTGTATCTAATGAGCTGGAGTTTTGCCTCAAATGTGTCTTCACTATTTCAACCCAGCATCTGTGCAGTACAAAAGGCAAATGCCTTCTTTCTGGGGAGCACTTTCTAGTGGTCCAATTGAGGCTTGAGTCAGTATGTGAACGACTTATTATTATGTCTGTTCATGCTTCTGTCACTGGTGCTCCTTGCAAGAGCACAGCATTTCCTCTTGGAGCAGTAGTGGTTGTAAATGTTTGCAGGGTTCTTGCTGTCTTCTCTAAGCATTTTGCTTTCTCTCTATGATTAGGTGTGGCAGAGCTCTCCTGTAGCTTTTGTAGTTCTCTTCTGCAGCATTTATGATGTGTGTCAGGAGTACAGTTCAACCCTGAGTTGACTGATGCTTTGAGAGATGCTGTGACATGTACTCAAGAGCTCATGGAAGTAGCAGCAAACCTGCCAGTGCTTTTCAGTCTGTTTGTGGAACAAGCTTGGCCATTTGCTTCCAGCTGCTGCAACTTTTTGGCAACGTTATTCACTGCCGAACAAAGATGAAGCTGTGCTGCAGTGGGGATCTTCTGCTTGCTCAAGTGAGCTTTAGGTGCAACTGCCTTACCTGCTGATTTTTGTTCAATTTGTGGTTAGAGAATGGTAACATATAACCCAGATGTCCTGACTTCTGAGATAGCTGAAAGTGCTTGATTCAGTTCTATGGTCATCCTGGAAGAAGCACAAAGTAGGGCTAAAGGGATTGGTCTAGGGAAGTGAAGGGGCAACACCAGCCCTGCATGACCACCCAAACCTGGGTTTGTCTAGCATTGCCTGAATCAAAGGCAGGCGGGACATGTTGCGTGTTTGTGGTGCTTGCTTTCTCATGAAGAAGAAAATGCTAAACCTGATGCTGTGTTGCTTTTCCCCCTGCAAATTAAATGCCCTGGGGAAGTAGCAGTTGCTTTCCTGCACTCTCTGTCTCTCTCCCTTTGTGTGTATGTGGTCTGTTGCAGAAGCCTCATGCTGGAGGTGGCAAAACTCCCTGTGCTGGGTTTCTGACCCCCTCCTCTTCCCTTCACAATATTGTTACTGTTGCATCTGCTCTTCAGCAGGGGCTCCATCAAGTTTGTGTGACCTTAGCACTGTATTCATGCTGGAGGAGTTACCTTCTGTAATGATGTCAACTGATGAGGTTGGCAGGATGGTGGCAGCCGCGATAAGACATGACATGTTCTAATGATTCGCCTTAGTGAGCTGTGTGTGTTTTGGGGGGGGCACAGAGGGGCTTAGAGAGGGGAGGTGGGGGCCCCACAGGTGCCGACAAAGACTTTGACCTTTGCTGCTATAATATCAGTGTTTCACAGGCAGGGCGGTTCGGTAACCCACTTTCAGCCCATCAAAAATTGATTTAATTGCAATTTTTTCCCCCAATTAGGAGCACTGGAGCTTAACTAATTGGAGTAATAGAGAGTAATAAGGCTCTGATAAAAAGCCTTCCTCTGCCTCCTTTGTATCTTGTGTCATCGCCTGTCAGAGGTCAGAGAGCTTGCATATTCTATTAGGCAGAGTTGCCTTCATTTGTACAAATTAGTTTACCCAACAGTAATTAAAATGCCAGTGCGGGTCGGGGAGAGCTGAATACAATTGATGGGCACGTTGGTGAAGGATTTGACAGCTCCGGTGGCCTCCCTTGCCAAAGCGTGTCAGTGCTGAATCAAAGGCTACACAAACCCACAGACCCGTGTGTTTAACCCGCGGCACCGACAGCACCAACTGCTCTCTCTCTTCTCCTCTCTCCGTTTTGGACTTGCTTTCTCTTCTCCTTCTTTTCTCATCTCACTTGAGACTTTTTAAAATAGATGTTTCCCATCTTTGAGCTGTCCTTTCTGTTGGTTGCTTTCATAACACTGTTACCAGCCCCCTCATCCTGTCTCCCTCGGCTCTCCCCCCACCTTCCACATTCCCAGCTGCAGGGCTATGTCAAGTAATAACTTCTTTGTTTCCCAGTCCAGTGAGTCTCCATATATAATAGTTTCCAAAATGGAACAACGATGTCCAATTCCAGGGGGTGGGGGAGTGTTCTAGGAGGAAGGAACAGGCTCTTGCACGTGTCAAGCAGATTCTGTATTTGAAGTCCCCTCAGAGCAGAATGGGACTTGAGAAGCAATCTGTTTACAGTACAGGGGAAGGGCACAAGCCTGGGGCAGGGAGGCAGTTTAGTGAGAAGAGGTGGGAAATGACCTGTTCCACTCAGGTTCCTTCAGTGACTTTGCATTGCAGGATTCCCAGTTCAGGCAGGGCCTCCCCTGGAGTCTGGGTTGACAGTGAGGGAAGTATGTGTTGTACAATGGGGTTTGTATTTCTGGAGCTGAGACTATTTCCAGGCCTCATGACAAACATTTTTCCAGAAGGACTGATGGGCATCTATCTTTGTCCCTCTGGTTCTTTCCCATCTGGCAATGTTCCATCCAGGATGGGGTAAAGAGGGATGGTACACGTGTGAAACTGTAGTTGGCACCTTGGGAGCAGGCGTGGAATTATTGTAGCTGGACTGTAGCCAGAGCACTACTGCTCTTGCCAGAAATGCCTTGGGATCTTCAACAACCACAGGTCAGTCAGATGGAGACTTCTTGTGTTTCTTCCAACTGCACTGCCAGAGTGTGTGTTCTCTTTCATCCCGTGGCTCAGCTTCTACTGTGTGGGGATGATCTCTGATGAAATGTCTCTTCTGTAGCACAGAAAAGGTTTGGCTTTTGTAGAAGCAGGTTTTTGGTTAGTTTTATTTTTTCCCCTCTGGTTTTTATCTCTCCTCAGTAGGGGGTTTCAAATAAGAAAATGAACATCAAAGTATCAGATGAGTTGGAAAATTCCTTGTGCTGGACAGCAAAAAACGTGCTGTGTATGAAGTATGTGTGTCTCAGTGCTCTGCAAAATCCTTGCCTTCCTGGTACAGCAAAGATGGAAATGCTGCGTTGGCCTGGGTTTAGCTCCTAGGGTATCCCTGTGAAGACAATGTGCCGTGTTATGGAAGTCCTGCAGTGGTGCTTGTTTTCCCATCAGAAGGGCCCTTTAGAGGAAACTTGTAGTCATAGTACCCAGCAGCTTTCATGGGACAGAGGAAAGCTTAGTGGGAAAGGGGCTTTACATCTCCAAGGCCATTTGAAGCTTGGACATAGCAGGTTTTATGTTAGATGTAGATGCACCTGATCAGTCTCAGTGTATGTTAATAGTATCGTAATATACTTCAGATAGATGGGTCATGCCTGCATTAATATGTAGGGTATCTTGTGCTCCTTTCTTCCCAATCTAGTCTCTTCTCAGTCTCTCTGACTCCAGAAGGCGTTGTAGGCAACATAAGTGACACACTCTAAGCTAGTAACTCAGCTTGAGTTGTTTCTCTTGGGCAGCTGGCAACAACAGCTGCGAGGAAGCTGCACTTCTCTAAGTCAGAGCTTGACTTGTGTGTGCTATGTGTTTTCTAAGACAAAAGAGCCTTGTTGAAGATGCACTGAAACAAGCAAGCCTGATAGAAAGTTTCAGCTCTGCTGAATGAAGTTTCAGAAGTTTTGGAGCCAAGCTTTACTTGCTTACCTCCAACTTAGACCGACCAAGGTTGACTTTTGCTTGGAGTAAAACTGTCACCTCTGTAAGTTTCCCAGTTAGGAGAGGCCTGGGGCTTGAAGGTGTATGCCTGCAAATTGGACTCAAGGTGAGGGGCCCTCTATCATCTCCTGGAATCCAGACTTTAAGATCAGTTCACTCTCAGGCTTTGAGAATTTCTCATTGGCACCACTTCTTTTGTGCATGTTGTCCTGTGAATGCTGCTTTCTAATGCTGGCAGTGAAGGTGGCCTGCTCTTCTGGGAGAAGTCTTATCTTTGCTTGCTAATGGGCTCAGGCTGTTAAAGATAAGACCTGCAAACCTGATCCTGCTGAAGTAGGAGACAAAATTCCTGTTGACTGAATGGAGTCAGCTTTACCCAGAAGAGACTTGTTTGTGGCCCTGAGGCCTGTATTTGATGCTGGAGAGAAATCTCTTTATCTAATTTTTTTTTTTTTCCCTGAGGATGGGGGTAAGGACTGAGGAGGGAAAGCTGAAATCCAGAACTGACAGCATGAGCAGGGATTAGACCTTGCTGTTCCTCCCACCTTTTTCTCCCTGTTGGTGTGCCTCCATGCTAATTTAGACCTGTGGCAACCATCAAAGCCTTATGCATACCTTCTGTACAAAGGGGCCTGTCTCCTATGTGAGGGTGTTCTCTGCTGGGACAGAGTCAGTTTGTCCCACAGAAGAAAAATCTTAAGCACCCTATTGCCTGCTTGACTGACTCCCTGACTGCTATTATGTTTCTAACCGTGGTAATTTGCTTTAGTAGTTATTAATGGATTATGTTTGGGGAGGGGGAGCAGAACCCAACACCTAGCTCTGTAGCTGAGGGACTCCCTGACCAAAGAACTGTTTTCCAGACATGGGATTTGACTGATGAGTTGTCAAAGTGGGTGTCTTTTGCTTGTTTTCCTCTGAGATGGGAGATACTGGCAAAAGGGAAGTGTTCCCTCTTGTCCTGCACTATGGTGAAGGGAAAGCAGGCATTGAGCAGAAATCCTGTTTCCAAAGCTGAAATACTGCATGCTTTCTTAATTGATCTTGGTGGCTGCTGCACAGCAACAGGAATTGGCTTTTCCTTAGGCTCTCAGACTTTGGTCAAGGGCTTCTGTGGAGAGCAAGAATAATAATGTGTGCACCCTGCAGCACCTGTAGAGCTCAGTGCTACAGGTGTATTGGCCAATTATATGTGCACTGCCAACAAACCTAGGATTTTGCATGTAAGACAGCATGGTTGGAGACACTTAAATTAGCTCTGGTGCTGCAGGACCTTTCTAGCCCTAAAGGGGAGCTAAGAGTCGCAGGACTTGTGGACACCTCCAGGTACAGGAGTTTGGGTAGGAAGGATAGAGCCAGCACAAAAGAGGGCCTTGCTAGCTGACGCCCCTCCTAGGTTCCTGTAACTATTTGAAATGGTTTGATATTGTCTGCTTGCCTCTTTTACAGAGTGTTTTGGCCGTGCTGCTTTGGCCTTATGACTTGGAGAAACCAATTGCTCAGCTAAAACACAGAGACAGGAGTAGAAGGCATTCTGGCCTTGCTTCCGTATGGCCCTTCTCTGGCTTTGATTGAGTTCAGCCCATGTTTACCCCTTTGCTGCTGAGTGCCTCCTTACACCAGTAGTAGTGCTTCTTGCAGAAGTCTAGGATACTGCAAGGAACCATTCCTGGTGCACTAGAGGCTTGGAGACACCTAGACTTCCAAAGGAGGAATGGTGTTGAGGATCAAAGAAATGTTTAATAACTGCTATGGCTGCTATTCTTAAAGACATGACATGGTTTTCTTATTTTACTTTCATCTTTTAGCTGCCAGCCCTGTGTTGTACTGCAAAAGATGTTTAGGCAAAACATAGAGATGGCTTTTATTTAAAGCAGGTTCCGTTTTCTGCATTTGTGCTATCCTTCTTGCATTGACTTAAACATAGTTTTGGTGGTTTATTCTTGGGAGCTACAATAAATGTGGCTTTGTGAAAGGTCATTTGTAGCTTACTTAGAAATCCTTGTATGAGCTGTTTTCTCTTATTTGGACTGAGAATAGGAAGTTGGCATGAAACAAGCAGTGTGGTTTGGAAAGCCACAGCACCTAGGTTCCTGAAGCTTGATTTTAAGCATTTGTTCCTGTCCTGTGAACTAGTTTGAGGCCAGTGGCTGTTAGGTGACCTCTGGAGCCAACATGTGCAGCAGGGACATAGCATTGCCTAGAGGACTTTGAAATGGACCCTGCTGGAGAGTGTGAACTGAGCCAAATATTGCTGCAGGATTGCTGTGCTGCCTCTAACAGAGTGCTTGAACACTGGGGAGGGCAACCTGATCCAGCTTTGAAATTGGCCCTGCTTTGAGCAGGCTGGACCAGAGGCCTCTATTCTGTGATTCTTTAGGCCTGTAATGCTGCATTCAATTCATGATTGTGCTCAGAAGTTGCCAACAAACAGAAACAAGATGTGAAGTAGGAAGTAAAAGGGAATTTTCCATGGGGTCTTTCTGCAGCTTACAGCACTGATAGTGTATGAAACATGCTGAGTATTGTACTGACTCATTTGAAGATGTTGTAGCAGTTTACGGCTGTTCCTGCCTGAAGTTTTCCTGTGGCATATGCAAATACATCTTTATGTCCAGCTCAGCTGCTGGAGCACCTCTGCCTTTTCTGCTGCCTGTCCTTTGTGAAATGTTACGGGACACACTGAGATAGTCTTGAACCAGAAATTGAAGTCTGTCTTGTAATCTGTTTTCTGTGTGTTGTTTATGCACTGTTTTTTTAGAACATGAAGATTAGTAAATAGTTTTTGTTTGTTTGTTTGTTTTTTAAACAGCTCATTTGTGACAGGGACAGCCTGCTGTGGACACACCTCACCTCTGAGAATCTGGGACCTTGAAAGGTGAGTGAACTTCCAGGTTACAGGGAGGGACTTGAAGAGAAAAGTGAATAACAATGAGAAATGCAACATTGAAAATGCTGCAAAATCATTCCCTTAGTCTACGTAGGCAAGGAATGTTTAAACATGTGATATGCGGCAGAGTTGGGGACAGAACAAACTGGTGTGGAAAGGTGCATGTGTGTAGTAGTTCTAGTTCAGTAAGGAGCAACTTGGCTTTTCTTCCCAGCTTTTCCAGTTGACAGTACAGTCATTCTGGTTTCTTCCCATTGCCCATGTACAGTCAGAAAATACCCATTACACCTTCCTTTCCATCTGTACCTGATGCCTCAGCCTGAGCCAGAGGGGTGAGGAAGGTGATACCTGCCCTCCCATTCAACCACTTCTCCGTGGTGCTCAGAAGCCAGAGGCAAATGCAGCCTCTACAGTCATCTTGTCTTGGCTGGCAATTCTGGTAGCTCAGAGGTGTGGGATAGGTTATCTATGAAAGTGACTTAGGCGTGTTGTCTTCTCCCTGTTCTAATAAGCAATGAGGAGGTTAATTGCTGTGGCCTCTGATTTGAGGCCTTTGAGTAGTTCCTGTTCAGTGAAGGTGCTGACCTTAGCAACTGGGGAAATGTTGATCTCAAATCTGGACATGAGACTCAACTGCTGACAAATTTGAAACTCTCAGCCTGGGGGTCTTTGTGTAGTGATGGACAGGTAGCAAATATTTGGCAGGATTATTGGAATGGTAGCTCAGCTTTCCAGTGCTGGTATGCTCTGGATAGGAGTGGCACAGCACAGATTATCGAAAGGAGTGCTGTCAGGATTGAGGGGGACAATGGCAGAAAGGCCTGGGGGGTGTCAGCAGAGCTGTATTTGGGGGAAGGTTTGTAGAGGTGTTTGGTGTGGATACAGGGCAGGTATGAGACCAAATGCCTTCTGATCTATAGTTTAAATAGATTAGATTCTCTAAGTCAACTGTATCAAATACAAATTTAAACAGGCTGTTTTTTCTCTGAAGTAACAAAAATACTTTGCAAATGATGCATCCTACAAAGGACAAGCTAGAGCAGCAAAGAGAGTACCAGTGCATTTAGCTAATGGTGCCTGTTTCTCAGTGACCCAGTCCAACAGTGCCTTTGGAGTACCCCAGAAGGATGCAGGCTGTGCTGTGATACCCCTGCCCATCAAGACTTCTGGCTTTTCTTGAATAGAGGCATCTGACAGTGGTGAGGAGATGGGCAACCCTCTCCCCCCTGTCCCAGCCTTTCTGACAGCCTTTCCCAAGGAAGCTTGAAGAGATAATAAAGCTGTGTAGAAAATAGGATTAAGGTAATGAACAAGCACAACGGAGTTTGATCTTTCAATAATGTAAAAGCCTGAGTGACAGGCAAATAAAAAGGCCAAGGCAACCTAGGCCACTGGGCCTCTGCTGCAATGGCTGGAGTGTCAAACTTATTTTTCCCTCTTCACCTGTCACAGCTGGAATGCATCATGCCACTGGGTCTTTTCCTCTCCAGGGACCTGTGTGAGCTGGTAGACTTGTCAGCATGTGCAGAGCAGGAAACTGAGTAGGGAGCATAGCTGGGAAACTAGCATCTGAAGCTTGATGTGATCATTCATATCAAGAGAGTACAGAGCTATCCTTCCAGGTCTTGCCTTTCCATAAACTGTTCTTCCCAACAGAGCTTTTGATCCATCTTCAAAGGCTCCAGTGGTTGCCAGAAGCAATCTTGTAGGGAATGCAATCTCTTCCTCTGAGGCTTTTGTATGTTGTCTCCCTGGTCAGACTCCAGAAGTGGGAGCATGGCATGAAAACTTAAAATCTTAGAGCTACCCTGGACTTAAAAAGTCCTCCAATGCCCCCTGTTTCCTGTTAACATCTGGCAGACAGAGCCAGGCCATTCTTGTGGTCACAAAGGCCTAGAGGTTCACCCACAGAGCCTGAACCGGGCAAGGACATGATCTCCAAGTGCGAAATTGGGTAACTTCTGTCAAAAAAAAATTAAGCAAGGTAGAATGATGCTTAAAATATATTCTTCTTACAGGGCCTTAGCACCACTGAGGTGTTTAGTGCTGTCCAGGATCAGTTAGTTTAGTTAGCTGGGTTTTCTCTGCATCAGAGGGCGTGTAAGTAACAGCACAGCAGTTTCTGTGCCGTTCTCTTCTCTTAAGATAGGTGGTCTTTTTTTCCCCAACAGCTGAGAGCTGGAACATGCTACAAAAGGATTTAAAGCTTAAATAACCTTTTGTGTACTGATCATCTTAGTTTCAGGCTAGATAAATCCTTGGCTGGTGCTTATAGCTGTTGGTCACGGTATGTTTCATATTTATGACCTTCGCTGTTCCCTAACCCTGGGGCAGCCACTCTCATCCCTCCAAGAGGACGGGGATAATGTCTTCACCTGTAAATATGTCCTGTGCTTTGAAAAGGGCTTGGTTGGGTTTGGCATTGAGGAAATTTTTAGTGGGGAAAGGAAATGCCTCTTGCTGCATCCCACCCCCACAAATGTCTTTCATTTCTGACTCTGCTGAGATGATGATGTTGGATCAAAGCCAGAACAGGCAGCAACAAGCAATTGTCAAGGGGAGTCTAAAGCAGGGGAATGACTGCGTAATGCCAAGACACTGTCTCTGATGGCTGAAATTCCAGCTGCTGCTACACCTGGTCCTTTCTCCTGTAATGAAAGAGGATTTAGTTTTTTTTCTTTATGCTTTTGAAGCTGGCTAGCTGCAACTCTGGAGGACCTCTCTCATCCCACAGATGCTACATGGTGCCATCTGATTGCTTTTAGATGTGGGGAAGTTGCTGTGCACTTATTCCCACTCAGGATCAAGGTGTGTGTGTGGAATGCAGCTGTAACTTCAGTGATTAGAGGCCTGCACAGAAAAGGAGAATGATGAGCAGTGTGGACCACTGAATACTAACCCATGTCCTTGCATGAACTATCAGGCCTTGCTGACTCCTTGGCCTCTTTCAAGTCCCCTTGCCTCTCTGTCAGTGAGGGATATGATGGCAGACGCCCCTTTTGCAGGTCAGGTACCTTTGCTCCCTTTTGCCTTTCTCTGTTCAGACTTTCTTTTCTCATTTGCCAGTGCAAGTGTGTGGCTCAGCAGAACAGCCACTTAATGGCAAGCAAGAAAAAAAGGAAACTTTATGCAGATTCTCCTCTTCTTTCGTTCTTTCTCTTCCTATTGCCTTTGGGAATTTAAACTCCTTGTAAGAGAAGGGTGATATGCCACTGGGAACAACTTCAAGGCCAGCATTTGTCACTTGCCTGT
Organism: Grallaria varia; assembly: GCA_013396735.1. Lineage (NCBI taxonomy): Eukaryota > Metazoa > Chordata > Aves > Passeriformes > Formicariidae > Grallaria > Grallaria varia. Next base: position 807,320 of record VWZG01004261.1, on the reverse strand, counting down.
GGAGAATTGTTGCTCCCCACCTTATTGGGGTGGTCTACATGTCATTAGGTGACAAATGCCCCTGCCTCAAGGATCCTTCTCCACAAGGATATTCCAGAGGTCTCTTTGCAGCATCTCTTGGAGCTGTTCTGTCATGCCTGATATTTGAAGTGCACCAGTGATCTGTTTGACATGGTCGTCCTCATGCTGTAAAGACTTTGAATGCACGTATCCTACAATGTTCTTTCCTGTGACATGACGTGACAGATGCAGGGCACGAGAGCTGTGGTGAAAACTGAACCACAGTTAGCTGTGCCCTGCAAGCCACACAGATCCTCTGCCTTTTAAATATCCAGTTTTTGTCCAACTCCTCCCCCCTTTTGAAAGCATTTTTGGCAGAGTGGGTTTTTGCCTTTTCTTTTTTTTTTTTTTTTTTAAGAACCCTCTAATTTCTTGTTCAGTTTTTCTCCCTCTCCTGAGCCCTTTGAAAGTGGCTTTATGCCGTCACTGACACCAAACTGACACTTTGCGTTTCCCCACTTCTTATCCCTTTATGGCAACAGATGTTGAAATTTTGTATCCCTTTTATCTGTCCCTCTTTGCCCTCTTCCTGTAATTAGGTTTCCCTTGTTAGCAGTACAAAGTGGCCCGGTTTGCTGCCTGGCCTTTTGAGCCATTGTGTCTGAGCACATTTTTTTCCTCCTCTTTCGGAAGAGTTCCTTCCCCCTTAAGTAATAGGCAGGGTGTGGGCTAAAGCTGTGTCTTTTTCTTGTTTCTTTGTTCTCCATTTATCTCTGCCACCTTTTTCAAAGAGGTGGTGAAAAAAAAAAAATAGAGTGCATGGAAGGGGAAGATACAGAGTTACATTTCTTGACCATCAGGCCCCCTGCTTCAGGTGTTCGAAGCAGGTGCCTTTGATGTCTGCAAGTTGTGGAGAGGTGGAAGGTGGAGGATGCTTGAGAGTGGAGGAGAAGGGAGGTTCATGTGTATGGCTGGTGCCCTCAGCAGAGGGTTGGGGAAGAGTCTCAGGGTAGCCAGGCAGCTGCTGAGCAGGTTTTTGCCTGTAGCGCTGTTGCATTGTGCCTTCTTTCCAAGAAACAGCATGAACGTTACTTCATAAGCAGCTGGCTGAAGTTTGCTAATGTGCTGCTACTTGATCTCTAGTATGTGATTCCATGGGCCTCTTGCTGGGTCACATCTGTCTATGCCATGGGGTAGGGCGAGAATTAGTTGTTGTCTTTCAAATTTCAGTGTATGTTGATCTGCATCCATTTTGGTGGCTCTTCAGAGCCCACTGAGTTAATGTAAGCAATTTCCAACAAGGAGGGAGAGCTCAAAAACTTGGGCTCCCTGTACTGTTCTTAAACAGCAAGTGTAATTCGACAGTAGCATGATATCACACTGAACACCCTGGTCAGCCGATCACTACTGGTTGCTTTCCTGTTTAAATCCAGTCCTTCTTGACTTTGTGTCCTGTCATGCTCAGATTTTTTAATTATGTGGAAGTAGATGAGTGAAATGAGAATCTGCAGCTATAGCTCTTGGTTATAAATCTTGCTAAATGTTTTCAATAAAAGCTTTTAATGTAGAAGCTTGGCCCAAGATACACAAGCAGACTTCTTAGCATTGTGTTCTAAAATAAGTTCTGTAAAAGAGCATTCTCTTCACAGCTTTGAACTTCAAGATTTATACTACTCTGAGACCCTCTAATTTAATAACAAAGGGAGCAAATTAATTCAGAACTAGAGTTTCTAGATTAAAAAGAAAAGTAACTCGCTCCAAGAAGTGTGGGGAGTCTGTTTCACACAGGCCTGTAAACAGGATTTATCCAGTCACAGAGAAATGGTTGCGTATGTCTGATAACAGGAGAGACAAGTGATTGCAAATATTATCCTGGTTCTGGTAACAGTTTCACAGGATTTGGGAAGCAGAATAATAAAAATAGCATGCTGTAGATATGGAATACCCTCTCCTGCCCTGCTTTTCTATAAATTCATACGCCAGGCATCTTTTTTTTACCAAGGAAACTCATCCAGGTTTTATAGGAAAGAGGCTTCCTACTCCTTTCAGGCTTGGGTTTCTTTCTCAGAATCTCTGTCTTGGCTGAACACAGTTTTAAATCACAGTAATCTAAGTAATCACTGTAATCTAATCCAAATGTGCTTATATCAGGTGAGTGCAAACATGTGCCTTCTACTGCTTCCACTCATTGCAGTAGTGCAATCCACAGGTAGTTGTCCATCCTCAAGTGGCTGCTCATTCTCTTTCCCTCGATGCTCTCTTCCTTCTTTCTTGATGTGCTGTTTCCCCAGCCTATCCACAAATTTCTTTGGTTACTCTTTTTAAAGCATCAGTTCAGGGTATTCCGATTTATGTCTTTCATGCTGAAATTCAAAGGAAAAAGGGTTGGTGAAGTGACAGACTGGGGTCTATCATAAGCGATTTTTTTGTCTTGAGGCAAACCCTTTCTTGGCATGTTCTTATTAAATCAGGCACAACAACTGTCTTTGGATTTCTAATCTGGTCCTTGGGAACCTTTCCCTCTGCAGTGAGGTAGGTAGAATGGAGAGTTTGGATGTAGATCTATGGAAAAAGAAAAGAAGGTCCTTCTTCAAGCTGGCAACCCCACTTGTGACCTAAGCAGCAAGACTAAATACAAACTGGTCTCCTGTCTTCAGGAATAAATTAATAATTTGACAAGACTAGAAGGAAATTTCCACCCCAGTTCTTCAGCTTTGAAATGTAGGTTTTGATTCACTTTCTCTGAGATCTTGGATGTTGTTGCAGACAGCCCACAAGGCCTATGGCCTGAGTCAGTTCTGGAGAAAGGTTGCTGGTGCAGGGAGCCTCTTGAGTGGTGGTCACTTAGATGACTGTCCCTTTTAGAAGTCATTGTGTTCAGAGCTCTGTCTCCTGGCTATAATGGATAGCCTCAGTCTTGTCTGTGCAGTATATTCCCATGGTGTGCATATGTTCTCAAAACTGTTTGGGGCCTTATAGTTCTTTACTGATTTCTGTTTGGGGTTTTTTTTTGACACTGTGTTTCCAAATGCTCTGACATGAACTGGGCATCTTCTGTGTTCCTTTTTTTAAGAGGACTCTGATGCATATTAACATAAGTGTAAAACCATTGTAAGAGGAAGAACATACAGGTGTTTATTCTAAATCCTAACCTCCCCATGGCAGTCTTGGTCCTGTTTCCCTACAGAGAAGCATGAGCCAGCTCCTGCCCTTTGGATGTATGCATGTCCAGGGTGTGCTGTGGCCTTTGCACTCTTGTTCAGGCATATTTATGACAACTTTACAAGGCCCTGAATAATCAGAGAGCGTGGGTGGGGGCTGGCCACTCCAAGCGCATCAATCAGTTTCATCCCTCTGAGCCAAAGCAAAAGTAATCTTTATTTTTCCCTGGGTTGAGAGAGAATCAACAGAGGCAAGAGAGAAGAATGGGAAGGAGTGAATGAGGAACCCCCTCTGCCACTGGCTAGTGGTAGCTCATTTAAACAGATGGCTTTGTTTTGATTTGGACTCTCCATTTTTTTGTCTCCCCACTAAAGGAGACCTGCAGAGCTCTGTCCAGAAAGGGAGCAATACAGCCGCCTGTTCCCACACAAGTGGGGCAAAAGGCGAGAGGCTTTGAGAATTCCCTGCTTCTTTTCCTCGCCTCCCTCTTTTTCTCTTCCTCCAAGAAATCACAGTTTGAGAGAATTCCCCCCTACTCCTCCCGTTGGAAAGAAAGACAGAGAAGACATTCTTGACATTCTTTGCAGAGAAAAGGGGTTAAATGTCTGAATTTGGGGGTCACCATGTTATACAAATTGCAATCTAATCGTTTTTACAAGAACACACGTGTGCTAAGAAAAGGAGCCATGGACAAGAAAGAAAAGGGAATAGACAACGTTTTTTGTCCTATCTTCTTTTTTTTTTTCCCCCAAGGTTTTGGACTATTGTCATGTCCTGTCTCTCTCCCCTCCTCACCCCAGAGAGGGAGAACATTGGTTTTATAGTTAAATTGGTTCGTAAAGCAGAAGGGCTTGGTGCCTTTTCTGTTTGTTTTCCCAAATAAAAGCCCCAGCGGGGTCTCTTTTGCACTGTTGTGGCTTTATTTGAAGAAACTGGCTTTTTCCCATAGCCCAGCGTGTCAGTTTATCCTCTGAACTTAACCTTACGGGAACCCGAACAACAAAAACTCACAGGGTCCCAGAGCTGGAAAGGTAAAGAAATTGTATCTTTTTATTGGACCATTTAAAATGTGTGTGGGCCAATTCAGAGAAAGCAGAAGAAAAGAAGGCAAAACTCCCTCTTCTCTCTCTCTCCCCAACACAATCTCAGACCGTCGTTGGTGTCATTACCCCCTACTGCCTTGAGTCCCACCAGTTGCATTGAGGAATTAGAGAGAGGCATTTCTGCTGAAAATCACTTATAACAGCATTTCTGAGCTATTTCACTTGGAGGTGCTCCCTCAAAATGCCCCAAGCCAATTCCACTCCTCCCTGCAGGAATTAGTAGGCTGGTCAAAATGCAGGGGTAACCTTTAGGGTAGGATAACTCTATGAAGAATAACTTTGCCAAGGATCTATGCTTCTCCCCTCACTGCTTCAGATGCTGTTGCAAAGCACCTGGAAGAGAGAACAGCTCAGCTCTTCCCTTTGGTTTTGGTGCACTCTCCAAATTGAATGACAGAAACTGTGCAAATGCTATACCCTGGATAATTATTTCTAAATGGATTTGTTTTCCTTTCTCTGTTGGATACTCAAAATATCTCAGTGTTTTGAACTGAACAGGGCTCTTTACGCTTTTTTTTTTTTTAAGTATATGCTTCCCACCTTTCTTGTTGCAAGTAGTTGGTTTAGAGCTCTGTTTGGTTTCTGGATAGTCATCTACTTATGTGCAATGGATTCTCCTCTTTGATGGATGATTGTGGTTCACAGATGAGGTTTCCAGAGCAAATGAGTATGTCCTCAATTTTGCACATCTGTTTTCGGCAGATGTTCTTAATTCAGCAGTTTCCTAAAATTTGCCTATTTATATAGTATCAATTCTAGTGAATTGAGGTCACGAGAAAGGGAGGGTAGGGAGAAAAGTGTTTATTGTTCCTTCTCAGCTTTTGGAGTGTAGGTGATATGCTGCTGTAGCTGCAGCTTTTCCGTTGTCTGTTCTATGGTTGTCTTGAGCATTTAGGAGTTATTAAGGATTAGCTGTGGGGTTTGCTCCTTAGGAATTGGAAGCTGTTGGGATCTGGGGTTTGAGGGCAGTAGGTATTTGCGATAGCAAAGACTGGACAATTTGTGTGCGCTAACTTGTGATCCCAAGGCTGGAAGAGTTGTGGTGGCGGGGAGTTTCCTTCCCAGCATGGGCTCAGCATGGCTGTGCCCTGCTGCAGGCACATGGAGCTAGTCTGATATGGTGGTAGCTCATCCAGAGACACCTTAATCTGCTGAAAAAAGGGGGAAATACCAATCATGTTCTGCATCTTTATTACCTTAAGTGTGCCCATGCTGGAACACTTGGGTGTTTTGGTTTGTGTGCCCAGTGTACAGCACAGTATGATTTCCCCTGGTGTCAGATGGTCAGTGCTTCCCTGTAGCAAATAACAAGTTGTTTCTGTGAACTGCTGAAGGGCTGCTGCTGTATCCATGGGCTGCACCTCCCAGCTGAGAGCTGCTTGGGCTGACCTTTCTTGGGGCAGGAGAACTGAACTAATTAACAAACCAGCAAAGTAAGGTTTACTTTGCTGCAGTAATGTGTGAGTATCTGTGCTCCATTCCTGCCTACAGACAAAAGCTAATCCTTTTTTTCACCCTCACCCTTTTTCTTCATTTTCTTTCATTTTTGTTGCCGAGGATGAAAAGGGAAGTGGAGGGAGGAAAACTGGTGTGACTGGGCTGGGATGCTTGGGGTACCACTGCAGTGAGGTGTGGAGGCATGGAGAAACACTGGGAATGAGGCACCTCAGTGGTGTTCAGTGCTGCACAGGAAGCTCTGAAAGCAGGAATCCAGACTCTCTGGTTTCTCCGGTCCCTGTGATGCTGAAATTTTTTGCTTAGTCATCACCGGGCTACCATTAAATTTGCTACCATCTTGCAGTGCTGCAGACTGAAGTCAAGTCTGGGGGATGGAAGACTTGCTTTAGTGTGGCCAGGTTGACTTGGGGTGTGAGGAGTGTTTGTTTAGAGGTGGGAGGTTGTGAGATCTGCTGTGACCCGTTTCAAGCACCTGAGAAGAGGGCTGGTCCCAGTGAGTAGAATATCCCTGGACATGCTTCTACATCCTGCTACTTTTCCTTAGCACAGTGTTCCTCTCTCCCTGAGTTCACTTAGTCCTTTACATGTTAAAGATATTAGCAGTCTGGCCCCTTATGCATCTCACAGGTAGTCCAAGGATTCTTGTCTGGGAGAACAGCTGACTCCTCCTCATTTCTGTTGTATGTCTTGCAACTCTGGGCTACACATTGCAGGATGAAGAAGGTTTTGCAGAAGACTTGAAAAGGGCTGTGTGCAGGTTCATCTGTCCTGCTGGCTTTGCAGAATGGCAGATGGTAGGGACCTGTGTGCTTGGAGGGGCAGAGGAGAGTGCCAGAGCTCAGAGATTCCCATTCATGTTTCACTCCATGGTGGCTCTGAGGACCCATCTGTGCCAACCAAACCCCACAGCTCTTGTTCACGGTGCTGAGACCATGAGTCCTTCAACCTCTCAACGCACAGACAGGTGCAGAGTTGCTGCTGGGTTGGTTTGCAAGTAACCTTCCAAGGGTTAATGTATTGTGAGAAGGTTCCAAAGGGCTGAAGCCTGGAATCCCCTCGATCCCTTGCCTGGAGAAACACAAAGTCCAATAAGCCAGCACCCCTGGATTCATGTTGGGGGGGATTAATTCATGCACTTGATGTTAAAGCTTGTCCGAGAGGTTTGCATGGGGGGGCCATTGCTAGGGCTGGTTGGCCTCTCTAAATGGTTGCTAGGGCCCTGGCATCAAGGGCCAATGTAGCTGCCCACAGCCACGGTCACGGAGGGAATTACACAGCCACAAAGAAATTGTTATTCTACATAATCTGCTCTTTGGAGAGTGACTGTGGGGAAACAGGCTGGCCCCAGCATGCCGCCAGCTCTGTGATCATAGAAGCGTGCTGGCTGCAAAGATCGGCCAGGGCTCGCCTTCTGATCTGGGGACACCAGGGCTTGAGGTGCTAATCTGCTTTATCAGCAATTTCTCTCTCCTGACACAAAGGTGTTTACTTGTTTTAACATCTCCCAGGACTCTATTTCTCCTTTTGTGTGGTCTTTATCCCCCGACGAGGGCTTTAGCCCAGATTACAGACAGAATTAAGGCATTTGGCGATGTGCCTCAGAACTGTGTGATGCTGGATCAAGGAGCAGAAAGTAACAAAATAATGGAGGGAGATGCTGGGAGTGACCCCACTGTGGGATCTGTGCTGTTGGCTTTCAGGGCTGCTTCATTGTCCTGAGAACCAAGAGCCTGTTGGAGAGGGGTGGCCGTGTGGCAGGGTTTGAAAAGCAGGTGCTTCAAGGTTTATTGTGTTCAGCATTTTTGATGTAGAGGGTGCGAGGAGGTGGAAGAAAAGGAGGGTTTGCAATAGGTGGCCATTTCAAGCAGCTGGGCAGATTGTTCCAGTGCAGATTGTTCCCTCCATTACCAAGAGTCTGTCATGGCTGGGTGTCACTGGCTGCTGGGGCAGGTGGAGTGATATTGAGAATGGGCTATGCCATGTGCCTGATGAAATTTCATATGGCCCAGGGAGGGGCTCGAGCTTTTTCTTGCAGTCTGGCAGAGTATGTGCTCACCAGGAAAGATCCACCTGGTGAACTACTGGTTCTGCATGTGAACAAGCAGCAGAGCAATACCTCCACAAAGCACCCAGCATAGATCTTCATGAAGATCTTGCTTTTGCTCTTTCACTGCAAGCAAGGATTTAAAAAGGAGGAAAGGTTAAAAAAAAAATAAAAATCTAGCCTTTAGAAGGTCATCACCTGAGCCACCTTGGGGTGGTTGCTCTTGACCTGTCACTTTCAGCCCCAGATATGGTGTTTGCAGAATGCAGGGTGACTAAAGGAGGTTGAGGAGAGCAGCCAATAGCAGACTGGGTCAGGGAAGTCTGATTTGCCTGTGGATCTGAGCTGTGTGTCAAAGATACAGGGAAATACCCCAGTATTTTGAAGGACAGAGTATGGGATGGGATTGACCAGGTAAGTGGCTCTTGCAGATTATCTGTAGTTTGACCAAGTTGAGAATTGTCTCCTATAGAAATTGCACCCCATAATTCAGAATACTGGTCACTTCTCCCAAGGAAAATGATCTCATTCTGCTGGGGGTCAGCTGTGCCTATTCCTTGCCTCTGTCTCTTAGAGCTGTGACTCCTGCTGGTCACCCCTCGTGACAGTTAGTGGCCCAACCAGTAGCAGAAGCTGGTAGTAGGAGAGGAGAACTCTGCAGGCTCTTGTATTCTGTTAAGTCACAGAAATGAGATCTAGAAGACTTCTGTGATACCATTTCTGTTCTGGCCAGCTGAATTGGAAGGCCCTTTGCTCTGAATGACTATTTCCCTGTTGTGTTTCATTGCAGTGGTCAGCTGATGACCTGTTTAGGGACTGACTTCCACCATGGAGCTGGAGTCCTTGATGTCTTCTACGAAACACCCTCCCTTCTCCTTTCTTGTGGGTATGACACCTACATCCGCTACTGGGACATACGGGCCAGCACCAGGTGAGCCGATCCTGCTGCCATCTGAGGCCCTTGTGAGGCTCCTGGACTCTCCCTGTGCAGTGTCTGGGAACCCACCTGTTCCTGAATTAGCTCTTTTAGGCAAACTGATTGGAGGAATAGAGGCTCAGTCCCACTCTAGTTTGCGTTGCCCTTGCAGGAAGTGTGTCCAGGAGTGGGAAGAGCCCCATGACAGTGCCCTGTACTGCATAAGGAGTGATAAGAACCATATGATTGCCAGCGGCTCTTCTTACTACGGTGTGGTGCGCCTCTGGGATAAGAGACAGACTCGGTGCCTGCAGGTGAGCTCTGGCTGGAGGCTGGGCAGCAGCAGCAGAGCTGTTCTCTGGCAGCCCAATGCCCATGTCTCTCCGGAAAAAGAGAGAGGGGCTGCTGGGCTGTCTTTGGGGTGAGCCCACCACGGGGAACATAACCTATGTGCAGGGAAAACCTGCGTCACTCAGGCACTTCAGCCTTTGGGTCTGTAACACCGGCTGGGGTCTTTGGGCTGCCCTCTTCTCTGACAAGTCAATTCTCCTGTTTTCTTGCAGAGCTTTCACTTGTGTTCACCCACCAGCAGTCCAGTATACTGCCTCCGTTTCAGTACCACCCACCTGTACGCTGCCGTGGCATCAGCCCTGCACGTCCTGGACTTCACAGCCCCGTGAAGGGCACCACAGCTGCTTCTGGTCACCCCAACTCAGCAGAGCTGACACTCGGCTCAGGGAATTGCAGGGCAGGAGAGGTGAGAATGGCCCACAAGGCTTCTGAAGGGAATTTTTTGCCTGCCAGAAAGCTACAATGGAGACTGCACAAAGGGCCAAACTTCCTCAACCTCACCTGCCTGTTAGTGGAAATAAAAGGCCAATTGTCCTTTGCCTTTTTTATTTTGTGCAAGTTAGGGTTTGTTTTATTAACTGTGTTCCTTTTTTTCTTTTTTTCCCTTATTTTTCCTGTGGATGCAGCATTTTGGGGGCAAGTCGAGACAGGATGCCCTATGAGCTGTATGTGCTGGTCAGGTTGAGATCAGCCAAGCTCTGAGCCATTTGAAGCAAGGTTAGGCTGTGTGTGGGGTGGACTGATTTGGTGGCAGGGAAAGGTGCCTGGAACTGGGCCCACCTTTCTTCTGCACTTGCTCTCCTGACAGCTGCTCGCGTTGTCCTTCACAGCCAAGAGCAACAATGAAGCTAAAAGGCAGAGCCAGCCCTGTTTTCAGTGTGTGCCTCCCCAAGCTGGCTCTCAGGTCAGGCTGTGCACTTGGCAGGGCTGAAATGATTGTGTTTTGCTAAATAAAACTGAAGGGAAACAAAAGAGATGTGTGTTTTGTTTCAAGTTCTGAAGGGGCTGGGATGTTACCTGCTGATTGCAGGGGCCTGGCTGGGTGGTGAGGGTTAGGCCTATGTTCAGAAGCTGACTGCATGTCTGATAGAACTCTCTCCCCAGCTAGACCCTGTGACACTGCTGCATTGAAGGCAGTTCCTGGGATGCTGGATCTCCTGTGACTTTTCAAACAAGAATTCAGAAAGTAGGATCTGTGACTCATTTGCTGCCTGCATAATGAAGAAGCAAACCAGACTAGCGTCACTGGATGTGATTTACTGGCATCCTGTAAGTGTATCCAAGTAGGCTCTGCTGCTTTTTGTGTCATCCTTCTGAACCCAACTAGGGTCTTTGAACAAGTGTAGCTTTCAGTGTGCTCTGTGCTGTCTGGATGGATGTGGATGAACGTGCTGTGGGTGAATGCATTGGTGTCTGGGGTCTGGCCATCCTTGGGGAAGGAGGTGTGTGAATCCTACTTGGCTCTGAATTTGAGTATCCTGGATAGGTAAAGGAGAGGTTTGTAACACAAACTGGGAGCACTTCTATGGTGAGGAACTCAGAATGGTGCTTTGTTAGAACTTAATATGTTGATTTCCACTGTCAAGAGGCTGATCTTCCCTTGTGATGCACAAGAATTGGAGGGGGATGTTTGCTGGAGCCCTGGGCTCTAAGGAGTTTTTGTGCTTTGAAAGCAGCCCCATATAGGGGAGCTATGCTAGGAGCCCATGAGCTGCTTACTTGAAGGTAGGGCTTGTTTGAGCAGGAGCTGTGCAGGTATGGACTGGGATAGAACAATATTCAGAAATCTAAGCACAGGCGTGGTTGCGGTTCTATGAAATATCTCCATAAATAAGCCCACAAGGCAGCAGACAGATCAACTGCCCTGCCATCTCCCTGGGCCTACAAAGATTCCTCCAAATGGCTCTGTTAACAACAGAACTAATTTTTATTAGATAAGGCAAAATAAATACCATGAAGCTGTGCCAGAGAGCTGCCCCTCACCTCATTCTCTAAGCAGACACTGCCTACTGGGTCTTACAGTCTCCATCCCCACTGTTAACTGCCTTTATCTTCTTCAGCTCCTTCTGCAGCTGCTCTTCTGCAGCCAGGATCTCCTTTGGCTTCTGGTACTGTAGGACAGAGAGACATTCCTTAAGCGCTCCTGTTCAGTCTCTGCTCCAACCAGACCAACTGGGGCTGGATGCTACCACGCCAGCAGGGCCTTCCTGACAAGGGAGGCCTTGGCAGTATCAGCTGCCTCTGAAGCCCATTTAGAGAGGAGGTGCCATCAAGCTAAGGACATTTGCCAAGAACTGGAGTGTCTTTTACTGTGCAAGTAAAACTTTCCAATTGGATCTGGAGTCCTGGCCCTTACCAATCCCTCTGGAATATCTTTGCAAGTGGATCCTTGGTGTGCTCCCTGACTGTATGCTCATAAGTGTTATATATATCTGTAAAAATATATGTATGTAAATTTATAAAATAAGCTTTTTTTTTTTTTTTAAATGTAGAGAGAAGTAAGACTTGCAGTTCCACTGTCCTCCTCTCAGAGGCCCCTTGCCCAGCTGCAGTTTAGTGGTGGATGCAGGTGCTTTTTGGCAAGAGTTTGGCCCATAGCAAACAGAAGCTCAGGAGGACTCAAGGTGCTCCCCCTTAGCCTACTTCCTCTGCATATGCACAGCTCTGCTGTGAGATTTCCTGTGGAGGGTATGCCCTCCAGGTAGCTGACTTCTGCATTGAAGAAGACAAGCACCTGCTGCTCAAAAATGTCTGCTCCCTGCAACAAGGAGTGTGTGTCTCTCACTTCCACCATGCGTGTGGGAGTGTTCCCTCTCTGACACAAAGCAACAGGTGACTTTTTTAAATTTCGTTTTAAGGCTGCGACACATCTAAGTGCGGCAGGTCCTTGGACTCATGCTTTGCGCCAAGAGAAACTTAGTGTCTCTGAGAGTAGAGGCTTGCTCAGGCCTGACAGAGAGGATATGTGGAAAAGGGGGCACAACATTCTTCCACCTGTGAGTCATCTTCAGCAGCAAGCAGGGCCCCTGCTGTGGTCTGGGCTCTCCTGGCTAGTGTCAGCATGCCCAGTGTAATCTGAAACTCCCACTGATGGTGTGACAGAGAAGGGCTCATCAGTGACCCTCAGCAGATCTCCCTGCTCTGCCTCATTTCCCCACGTGTAAGAATTTTAACTTCTTTGTGGGCATAAAGAGAAGGGCAAAGTGCTGTTCTGTGTGGCTAAAACCTCACCGCGATGATCAAGGTGTTGTTGGCATGGGTGAAGCTCAGGGCAGCTGCATCCAAGGGGAGGTGGTATCGGTCCAGATCAGGAATAGAGAACTTTTTATAATACCTACAAATGAGAGAAGAGACAGAATTAAGGTAGGTGGCGGTCTTATTCTCCTGCTAGTAGTGCTGTGACACAGACTGCTGTTCTACAAGGTAGAGAAGAGCACAATAGACCTCTCAGCGTTGGCAGGATGCCCCTCTGCCATGTTATTTGCCTTCTGGTGCCACCAGGCTGGCAGAATCAAACCTCCAAACTGGAAATCAGAGCTGGCAAAGTCCTGAAGGGCTTTGGTGTGTGAAAGCAGGCTTGGTCCCTCTAGCTTGTCCTTAAGTAGTGCCAGACACGAATAGGATAGACTACTCAGCCCTACCAAGAGGTGTCCCTTGTCTTTGTCCCTGTTCATAGCCTCTCATTCGCCCTAAGCAGCAGCTTCCTTTAGCTTTTGTCAACACAGCTGTCAAAGCTCTTGTGCTGCATGACTTACTTTCCGGAGTGATGCACCATTTTGTTCTGCAATCCTTCCTAAACCCATCTTTTTGACTTTTTGCTGTGCTTTCCAGATAAACTTCTTTGGTGGCATGGTAGTGCTCAGGCATGACCCTGGGAACAGATGTCGAGCTGTAGCTGCTCACGGTCACCCAAGCCTCTGCCCTGCAGTGTCTCCATGCAGCCCCATGGTGGCTGTGGTGCTCTCCTGCCCTTATAGCTCTCCTATTTGTTCTTTCCCTGGTCTATCCCAATCTTCAAATTACCTCTCACATTCAAGCAGAAGACGGGTTTTTTTGCCAGCTCCCTGTCCAGCCTATGTCTCTCCACTGACCAAACCTTGAGCTTTGTTCAGTAAGAACAAAAGGTGCTATGTCTTGGAACTGGATGGGTTATAAGCTCTCCAGGCAGCTAAGAGACTTCCGAAGACTCTGGGGCCAAAACTCCGTAGACCTGTGTCTGTGTTTGCCTGAGACCTTTCTTGCTTGGCATGGCTTGCCCTGCATCTTCTGCTTCTCTGTGAGGCTGCACTAAATACACTAGCTGGTGGTCCTGTGCCCACCCAGAGGCATGGCTAGATTCTTCCAGCCCTCCTCCAGGCAACCCCCTCCAAGGAGTTGGCCTGTGGCAGGTACTGAGGTGCCTGGAGCAAAGCGGGAACAGTCAGCAACTACTTTCACGCCATGAGAGGTGGTTCTCCATTCAGCTGACTGTGTGTGAAGCTTGGCCTCTCCAGCTACCTCTGCCCAAATTGCAGTTTATTTTCCAAGTCACGGTGAAAACAGCTACAAAGGGCAAATGGCTCTCCCGGTGCAGTGGGAGGAATGCACGCGGCTTGTTACCGCAGGGCTCAAACCGTTCTGTGTTGTCACTGCTGTCGGTATTTGGAAAAGGTGGCAGACATGGATAATAAGGGAGATGTCAAAGGTTAAACAGCAGAGATTAGATGAACACAAAGACATGTTAAGGAAGTGTTAACTTCTCACCGATTAGACAAAAAAAAAAAAAAAAGCAGTACACAGAAAAAAACCCACTGTTTCAAAGGGCCTTGGAAGTCATCAATGAAACAGCAGCATTCTGCTGCCCCAGGACTAAGGAGAAGGGGAAAAGAATGGCTTTGGCTGGCCTCAAACTAAAATCTGTGACAAGATCAAAGGAAACCAGATCTGCCTTGCCACCCCCTCCTCCTCCTAACATTACCACTGCCTCTCGCTACAATAATTGAATCAGGTTGGGTGTTTGGGGAGGTGGCTTTCTGGGTTTGTTTTTAGAGTTTAGTTTAATGGATTTATTTTACAGCAAGAGGTTTTAAGCAAATCCCACTTGAGCAGCCCTTGCCGTGGCCAGAGGGAACGGAACGACTGGTGGAAGTGAAGAGCTCCTGTCTGGGCTGGGGAAATAGCTGATGGCTGGTTATCCCTTGCTGATGCAGGCTGATTCTCTGCCCTCGCCTCTCACCCCATGGCCAAGGGTAGTATTACACTCTGAGCCTGAGTCCTGGCCCGAGATCCACAGTACGTATATGAAATCACATCTATTATTTTCCTACTGGAAACCCACTTTTTGTCAGCCTGTAGGGAAAACTGCTACTGGTATGCTGAGAATTTAGAGCTGAGCTATTCAGTAGTGACTTGGCAGCCCATCCTGTTACTTGCGCCTCTGGCTGGCAGTCAGCACAGCTCTGCTGCTCAGAAGCAGTGTGGCTAACTTCCAAGGGCTGGAGAGGCTCCGAGGCTTCCTTTCTCTCCTGTAGTGATGTGTGCTCTCTCTGTGGACTCCATGCCTTTGTTGCTATCTTGGAATTAGTTGCTGAGTGGTGCCTTGCCCTGGCCGAGACCCAGGAGAAATGATCTAAGATATCCTGGAGCCTGTACTAAGTGTTCCAGTGCTGGAGTCTGACCCTGCTCCCTACTGACAGCAACGTCATTCTTGTCCCCAGTGAGGTGACTTTCAGCTTTAATTCCAAAAGTCCTTAACAGACATATGCAGGCCATGAGTTGCTGTTGAGTCCTTTCTGACACAAGTCTATGAAGAATGTGAATGTCAGCTGCTTGTGGGGGCCTCTGCTGATTTCCTGAGAGGTGTACAAAAAAGACTGAAGTCAGCAGGACATAGGTGAAGCCGTAGTGCTACACTATAACCCTACAGCACCTAGGCAGGCAAGGAAGTTCCCACATACACACCACTATCAGTAGCACTGGGAGTAGATAAGCCTGTCTGTGCTAGTACGTGGTTGGATTTAGGTTCACATTCTCCATTCCTGTCCTAGCTCCATGTGTATCCACGTGTGGCTGATGGGAATCTCATTCACCTTTTACTACATAGGTCTCCCTACTAAAGCCCCACTCTTCTGTGAATCCCTCTGTGTGTATTTAGGCCACCATCTTTCTGCATTAGAGCTGTTAACTGCCTGCTGTTTCCATGGGGTAGACTTCCCCTTCCTAGCCGCCTGCTATGGAGTGCGCAGGTGTGCTGACTGGCTCAAGCAGAGCTTGCCGAGTGCCGCGACGCGAAGGGCGCTCGGCAGCCGAGGGGCCGCAGTTCTGTGCCGACAGCACCACCTACAGCCACTTCCAGTATCTTCCCTTGTGTTCCCAAGGCTTGCTCCGTGCTCATTCTTCCCAATACAAACAAGCTCATCCTGGTTTATCTGAGCATCTACATGCTTTGGGGCATAGTGTGTGTGTGCCATTCCATGAGAGGTGCCATGTACTGACACACTAAAAGATGATGCTTAAAAGCATTTTCCTTTTTTCCCCTCTCCAATCTCAAATCTCTTTTGGCAGAACACCACGGTGCTTCCTGTCCAGATTCCATCTGTCTCTTGCTGGCTACCTCCAGATCGTGACACTGCCATTGTGAATACAGGACAGGTTTATGCAGGGAGATCTGTCTATTTGGGTACCCACGACTTTGCTGTACCTGTTGAATCCTGAAGCATTCTGAGATACAGTGACTAGATCAATGTATCATGTCTGAGGGAGACAATGGAATGCTCTACCTTCCAAAGATCTGCAAGGCTCTGACTTTATTTTTCTAAGGGAGCAACATCTGACAGGGAAAGAACAGAACAAACACCACATTAGTGGAACCAAGGGATGAGTTTGCAAGGCCAGCACAGAGCTTGAGGGCCTCTACTGTAAATGTGCCTGGAGCAGTTGGGAGTGGCAACTGGGCAGCAGGAGACATGCACTGTGAGCTGGGGCCCTTCAGCCCTCGCTCACAAGGGACAGAAGGCAAAAGGGAACAACCCCCCTGTGCCAGCCCACCCCCAGGGACTATCAGCACTGGCAGTGCTGTCCTTACTGACTTCTTGTTGGTGGTCCGGATGACACAGCAGCGCTGCTCCTCCTCCACAGAGACGCTGTAGACCTCCTTGGGGTAAGGCAGGTTACGGATCCGCCACTGGAAGCTGCTCAGGGTATCCTTCCTCATGAAGACAGGCTACAGAAAACAAGCACCTTTAGCAAGGCCCCTCCAGCTGTCCCCTTCTTCCTGTACTACCTTGTGAGAGTCCACACAGAAGTAGCTCTTCTTTCACAGTGGAACATTAGGGAGTAACTGAAGAAGCTGCCTGAGTACCACTCTCCTAGAGCTAGTGCTGCTTTGCCTTCACCCAGGGCACTGACTGCCCTGCTTGTGGGAGGCTGAAACTGTTCAGCAAGGGAGTCTTGTAGTACAGGGTTACTGGGAAAGTGGGCCTCTTCCTCACAGGCAATCAATACTGAGCTCTGCCTGCACTAGGGGCCTGCTTGATTCAGTCCTGGATCTGTCCCAATTTACTGTCCTTGTGTTTTAGGTCTGTAGAAAAGACGGTAAGAGACTAAAACATCTGCCCTTTAAGCTAGAGGGGTGTGCATATGAAACAGGCTGTGATCCATTAAGGAGCAGCCTGCTATGCACTGCCTATGTTGGCCTTTTGTTTCCATCCCCTCTGCTTTCCATCCCCTGACTTTTCCTGGCACTGGCCCCTGTCAGCCTGCTTTCAGAAGCCAGGCTAGTAGTTGGCCAACACAGAAGTACAGTTTCTTTACTTAAGGAAATGACAAATCTCCTGAAGATCCACAATGAACCTAAGCTGTGCCTTTCTACCCAACCCCACAGCTTTGGGATGATTTGTAGTAAAGTGCTGGGCATGTTAAGTTTGTCTCTTGGCCTGTGAGTGACTTGCGCTCTACCAATTACTGCTGTAATTAGTAGACTAGGTAGTTTTAGGTGCAGTGGTTTCTCTTACATACATTTGAGCTGCTCTCTGTTATGAGCTCTGACTCCAGTGCTCCCGGGAGTGGTGAGGTTGGCTCTCCCACTTCCACCTGCCACTTGCCGGAGCCCCCGAGGGTGTTCTTCTCTCGCCATGTTCTACCTGTGGAAGACATAAGACAGGTTTTCATTATTCTGCTCTATAACAACTCCAGCAAATGACTGCCAAAGCTGCCCATCACACTGAGATGATATGAAGATACATATCTTAATTCCAGTAATTTCCACTATGGTGTGAGTGGATCTGCTAGCTGGCCTATTTCTGAAGTTGGAAATTCTGTACCAAATGCCTCTTTTTTTTGCTACTTGGTGCTGAAACCATGGCAGGGTTGCAGCAGATGCCATGCTGCAGCTGATGTGGTTTTGGACAAGAGCCACAATTGACACCTTGCTTGTTTGTGGTTGCAGAAGCCACCAAAAAGCATATTTCAGCCCTGCATGTGGCAGAGAGTCAGTGCTAGGCAACCACAATGGCAATCCCGTTTTGTTTAAGTCTGTTGTGACAAACAAGCTGTTTGGGAGAGATCCTGGGCAAGGTCTGCTATGCCATGGAAGTCAGAGAGCCCTGGCTGCAAACTGAACCATACTTATGTCCCTACAAAATTCCACCACAGGCACGCCAATCTCCTAGAATGAGTAGGGGTGATTTGTTCCTGACCAGGCAGTCCCTCTCCACACCCCAGCTCTGAGCGTGCAGACCGACTGCCCTGCAGTTCTGCCCCAGGTCTGCCGGGGGCCCGCGGAGAGCAGCACTTACTCATCAGCTGGCCGGTCTTCATGTCATACTCTTCGGCCATCTCCTTCCCATCCTCGAACAGGTAGTGGATCTTCCGCTTCCCTAGAGGCAATGCAGGCAGTGAGAGCAAACAAGAATACACCAACCCCTGAGTGCAGCGCTCTGTCCCGCTCTCTGGGCGCTATCCCATTGTCCGGGGCCCCGTCCCACAGCCTGGAGGAGCAAGGTGGGGGCACTGCCCAGTGTCCTCGCGTTGATTCGCGTTGATGGCCTGGTGTCCTTCCCCGGAGCCCCGCGCGGGGTGCGAGGCCTGGCAGCGCTCCCCCTCCGCCGGCTGGCTGCAGGGTTCCCCCAACCCCGGCGGGGACCGTCCCGTCNGCCATGGCGGCCGCGCCGTCACCGCGGCAACGCGGAAACTTCCGCCCGCCGCCCGGAAGTGCCGCCCGGCCCGGCCTGGCCGAGCGCGGCCCTGCCCGGACGCGGACCCGGGTCCGACCCCGGCCCCCGGCCCGGCCCTTCCCGCGCCCCGCCGGCAGCCTGCGGGCGGATCGCGGCCGCCCCGCTCTGCTCCCTCCTGCCCTGTGTCCCCCCGGAGGTTTGGGGCGTCGCTCGTGCCCTCGAGGCTGTAGGTGCTTCCAGCCCCGGGCTGGCGCCCTTGAAGCCTCCAGGGACTGAGGAAGCTGGCAAGGCAAGCTCGGTACCTAATTTATGGCTTAGGCGAGTTACCATAAGGCTGGAGGGACGCAATTCCAAGGCCTGAAGTGGACGTGGGCACCCAGGAGCTTGGCGGGGGTTTAGTGTGGGTTTTTTTCATTCTCTGACATAAAGGATCACTGTTTCCAGAGGGCTCCTTTTGGTCAAAACGACCAGAAAACAGAAACAGGTGAGTTTTAGAAAAGCAATTGGGTTTCTGTTCCCCTAGAGCTGAACTCCGCCTGCAGAAGCAAGGACTTGAGTCGAGCTCCAGGTTGGTCTTCAGAGGATTGTGTTTAATGCTCCAGTGAGAAGGTAGGAAGAAGACAGGGCCAGGTGGGACCATTTTCAGCTCATCAGGCTTAATAGGATAGGTTTGCGCTGGCCTGTGTGTGAGAAACCTTTAAGTGAAACACAAAGTGCTGCACAAAGAAGAAACCAAATTGGTGTTGACTTGATAGAAGGGGCTTTTGGGATATACAGTGATTCAGGGGCTTGTCTGGGCTACCAAAAGCTGAGCGTTCCTGCTATCCTGGTAGTTAAAGTTCCAGAGTTTGCTCTGGTAGGGTTTCTGATGGTAAAGCTACAGTTGTACCCATATGGAACTTGGCTAGATAATCTTTATTAATTTGCTGTTTCCAGCTGAAGCTGAGATGGGAGTTTTCCTCAAGTGTCTCTGTGAAACACATGGTGTCAATCAGCTGTTCTATCTCCTCCTGGATTTCAGCCCTGGCAGGGGAGGTGTTTCCCTCCTGGGAATGTGCTTAAGAAATATCTGGGAAATAAAGTTGCTTCTTTTGGCTGGGCAGGAAGGAGCTCCAAAATGCTAAAGTAGTTGAATGCTTTCCATTATAAGAACTCAGCCTTAGAAATTTCTAAGGTATTCAAGGAGGGTTGACTTAAGTGACTTTTTGCTGGTTTATAACTTTGATTTTTCTGACCTTGTCAGCTGCAATTCTTGTTTCTGGGTGCCTCTGTCAGGGCAAGTGTCTTTGAAAGGCAATAACAAAATAAGAACTTCAGACCCACAAAGTGTGCAAAATGAGTGACTTTTAAGTTGTTGTGATTGGGTAACACTGTTCTAAGCAACCTTGTTTGCTCTTTATTGTCTTTAGCAATTGCTGCCAACCTTCTCACCAGGCCTATGGAGCCACGAGGGATTGTCAAAGCCTTTCCCAAGAGAAAGAAGGTGAGGGATGACTTGGAGAAAAGCATCCCTCCAAAGATTCCAAAGGATGAAGAAACTGACCTATCTGAGAGTGAGTCCTGTGTCCCTGTGATGTGGAATATAATGTTCCTACCCGGCTTGTTTACTGAAAGTGCTGTTCCCCCAAGGCTTTTTCTGGCCATGGGTGTGTTTTCTGTAGAGATCATGATCAGCTTGCTTTGGTCTGTTCAGCTGAAGCCCCCCAAAGACTGCCTGCCATCAAATCCTATGTGACATGTAGCCCTGTTGGCTTGGGGCACTTTTCTCTTGTCACTGAGCTCCTGCCCCTGTGCTTTTCTCAGCAGAGTGGCTGAAACCCGTCGCTGCCTATGTGTTGCAAGCTGGCATTGGCCAGGCCAGGGCAGAGATCTTCCACAAGCAGATAGTCCACAATGGGGGTGTTGTACACAGCCAGCTCTCCTCAGATGTGACACACGTCATTGTGGCTGAAGACATGGACTGTGACCGGGCCTTTCGGCTCCTGAAATTAACCAAGCTGCCCCCGGGGCTGCAGCTGGTGAAGGCATCCTGGTTAAGTGCTTGCATTAGAGACCAGAAGCTGCTGAGTACTGCTGGCTATGGTGTCTTTATCCCTCACAGGTATGCAAATGCCACGCTGTCATTCCTCCTTACAGTTCTTGTATGCTAAACCGAACAGCACTAAAAGTTGACCTCTGCTCAAAATCTTTGACTGTAGTTCCTGCAGCTCCTGTGGGCATGACTCAAAATTCTGTGGGGTAGCAAAACATGCAGTAAAGCCCAGAAGTGCTAATGGGAGTCCTGTTGCTTCCTACAGGTGCTAAAGGCACCTCTTCCTAATCCATCAGTGAGAACAAGATTTCTTTCTAAAATGCTGTGGATTAAATGCTGTATCTTACTTATTGCAGATGAAAGGTAGAGAGAGAATTGACAACTTCGCACAAGAGGAAATAAGGAACAGAGCAACAGGCACAGGTTATGACCAAAATGTTTTGGCAAAGTTTTGCAGAGAAAGTCCAAGGGTGAGGTAGATAGGAGTGGAAGTTGCAGGTTAGTGAGGTAGATTTTAACTGGGGAATTGAGCTAAAATCAGAGTAATTAATCTGTGATCTGAGAGAGTACGATTCACATGGATTGTTTGTTTCATCTCAAAACATGCAGAAGGATTTCTCAGTCAAAATTCTGAGGACTGAGAAGTCCTCCTTCTCCTGTATTAAGGCATCTTGTCCACGGCAGGTACCTGGAGGAGGGAGAATTCCAGAAAAAACAGCGGCAGGTCCCAGACAGTGAAGAGATCCAGCCCCCAGCAGAGGAGGGAGTGGTGAAACCAGATACAGAATCACAGGTGGCGGATTCCTCACAGCAGGACCTGGGCACCCTTGGACAGCAGCAACTGGCTGAGGTGAGGGTTTCCTGCACAGGCTGATCTCCTTGTGAGCAGATCCTGCATGCTGCTTTTGCTGGCTAAGAGCATCCCTGCAGGGATACAGTGTGAGATTTTCTCAGCAAAGGGAAGATGTTCGGTTGTTTCAAGGAGCTGGTGCTGGCAGACTCAGGCTGTGGACATGGTTACAGCTTTTCTTTGTCCTTTTTAGGTGTTAGGAATAGAAACAGCACCCCTTAAATTGCTGTTCCCATCAGAGTATTTCCAGCTGAAGCAGTCCTAACGCTCTGATCAGACCAAGGTTCGCTCTGGTGATCGTATTTCCCCTGCATCCTTTTGAAGAGTATTCCCTAGCTGAGAATGTCTCCCTTTCAGGAAACTGTCTCTGATATTTTATCCCATGCTGCCTGAGCCATACTGACCCGCACTCTACTCCTGGCAAGCACCCTGTTCAGGACATGTGCAGTGGATCAGGTTGCTACCAGAATGATTGTGGTGGTGTGCCCAAAATATCTATGTTGGGTTATTAGTGGCCTCTGCTGTGAGTCAACTTCTCTGGCCTGCTATTAGCTTTCCTTCCTTCTCCTGTATTTTTGGTCAAGTTTAATGAATTCTTTTTGGGCATTGACATAATTCAAGTCTATCTGTAGCAAAATTACCCCAGACATCTTAGAGCAGCAGCTGCCTTGTATTGCTGTGTCTGTTTTCCAACACAGTCCCAAATTTTGTTTCACAAAGTCCGATAGTTACTCTCAGCTCATGGAGGGATCTTTTCATTTAGGCTTTCTCTTGAATATGTGCAGAGAGGGTCTTTTTTCCCCAGACTTACTATCCAGTGTGTTCTAGGTAGAGTTGGCTGCTTCTTAATTGCATCACCTTTGCAGTTATCCCATTTTTGCTATTTCTTGTAACTGACTCAGTGGCAATCACTTAATCGGAGAAAGGATTTTTTGTACTGTTATGAATCCTGTGGTATCTGCCTGCTTTCTGCTCACGTTTACTTTGGATGGTCTACTGATAGTCTGAAACCTTTTTGTCTTTTTTTTATTTAAATCCCCTCAAGCAATGATGCTTCCTGTTAGTCAGTGCATAGAAACCATATCTGTAGACATTTCAGTAAAATCCCTAGTCCCAAGCTTAGAATTATGTGAATTTGGATAGGAGAACCCATGGGCTATGCTTTAAAAACAGTGCCAACCACTTTTGAAACCCAGCTCTGACAGTAAAACTGAAACTTAGTTTAGAAGTAGCTTCCATTTACGCAGAGTCTTTTTCAGCTTGTGTGGATGTTTTTCTAATGAGTGTGCCAGTATTTCCAACTACATGGGGACTGTTCTGGGAGTTCTGCCTTTGGATGTAAACTGCTGTGAGGAAATCCTGTAGCGAGGAAATCCTGTAGCAATAACTTTGTGACTGGCAGTAGTTCTCTGAAAGCGGTACCAGTTACTCTCTGTGTGAACCTGGGGCTGTTACCCCAGGCTGCCTGCCTGCATCCCTCTCAAGTAGCCTACTGCTTCAGTTACTGGGCTTCAGCTGCTCTCCTGGCTCTTGTGCTGTACTCCAAACCGTGTGCATCCCAGTCTCACCCACCAGCTTTAGCAAGTCAGCTGCTCTAGGATCCTGATGTATCTTAGAAGTTAATGGACGAGTTGGTCTTTAATGTGTGGTTGTCGAAAGTCCATCATCTTTGCTGGCAAAGTGTAGAGTCAGGGCTTTAAGTGCTGTTTCACCCATGTGACACTGATGGCTGAGAGGATGGGAATTGCATCCAGCTCCCGCTGTAGAGTTCTTTGCACTGTGGTTGAATAACGTGCTCCTTAAATGCTTTTAAGGGGCTTACTACCCTATCTGAGCACTCTGAGGTTGCCCTTAGAGGGAACAGCATCTAAAGGCAGTTATGTTTCAAGGCAAATAAAACTGCTTTTAAAAATCTTTTTTTCAGGATTAAAAAACAAGATTACAAAGGGGAAACATCCCACCTCTTCCTAAGACTTCAGCTCTACATCATGCAGGAATGGTCTCCAGACCTCCTACCTCCTTAGCCAGCAGAATCAGAGGTTGTAAGGATATGGCTCTGACTTAGGCTGACACTCTGCAGAAACTCATAACAGGATTTACTGTGCTGCATGTAATTGCTAGACTGATCCCAAACAGCCCTGTGTCATTCAGGGTTACTTCCACAACAGAGAAGCTCTTGGATCTTCATGGACTCCTGTGTTTATACATCAGGAGAGAGGGGGACCCCAATGAGCAAAGCAGTCTGCAAAGCCTCTGGTGCAGCTTCCCACTTCTATCTCCTTTTGTTCATTACCTGAAGCCAAGGCTCATTGTTTCTAAAGTCTACACAGAGGCATCCTAGTGCTGAGGGTATCAGCAAATGCATACATTGATTCTCTCTTCTTTCACTGAGGAATGTGGATTCTTTTGTGTTATTACTTCCTTCCCCTTTTCTCTTGCAGATAGCCATGGGGAAAGTGAGGGGGCTTTAATTTACTACTCTGTTAGGATTTTGTGTCTGTAAACTGAAAACAGAGTTCAGTGCCTATCTCCTGTCATCTGCATCATGGTGTGGAAGGTGCAAACTCTGAATGTGAGACATGTCTCTACAGTCACCAGACCAGCAAAAGGTTTCCCAGTGTGTGTTGGGAGTCAGGATCTCTGTCAGACAAGGATTTTGGCATTATCATGCCTTGCTGCTGGCAGCAGTTGTTCACTTAATCAGAGTCATATCTCAGGTCTCAGAGGTTTGGCTGTAGGAGGTGTGTGTGTGTGCTTGGCTCATGGGGGCAGCAGCCTAATCTCCTGTGCTAGGTGAAATGTGCATATAGCTTCAAGGGGTGCATGTGTAGCTTGAGATGTGAAGAGCTGTGGTGTGCATATAACCAGCCACTTCTAGAGGTGGTAATTGGAGTGCTGTGTGCCCTTGAGGTTGGTTATTGCTCTGAATTCCAAGTCTCAGAAGTAGCCTGTGCCAAGGGGACATATGTGAGGCATGCACTTATTCTCACATGGCTGCTTTTCTATCTCTCCCTAAAGAAATACTGTGATGATGAAGACAGTGAAGGAGAAGATGCTAGTGTCACCCAGGGAGATCTGGAAGCCTTGATTTCTGGCCGCTACCCTGTGAAATCATCAGAGGAGACCACTGACAGCTCTTCCACAGTGACCCAACCTCCCAGCAAGTGGGTTTGTGCCCAGTCTTCCAACAGCAAGAAGGAGAATCACAACCAATGTATCACAGAGAAGCTGGAAGTGCTGGCAAAGGCCTACTCTGTCCAGGGGGACAAGTGGAGAGCTCTGGGCTATTCCAAAGCCATCAATGCGCTCAAGAGCTACCACAAACCAGTCACCTCCTACCAGGTAAAACACCTTTCCACAGTGGTGGAGCAGGGAAATAGGCCTTGGATGGGTGTTGTGTAGCAAGTTAGTATTCATTGACCACCTGCAGTGTTTTCAGAACAGCAGAAAAGTGGAATCAGCCTTTTAGGGCTGGATCTGAGCAGTCATGAGATAAATACCTTCTTTGGGCACAATGCAGGGACGTTTTCACCTTCATCTTCATCAGCAGTAACTGGCCACCTTTTGAGACAATATGTAAAACTAACTGGATCTGAGTCTTATGGACTGTGGCAGTCCAGCAGTTGAGGCTAGAGAGGACACTGTCAAGCAGAACTAGTCCTGCCACTTACCAATTGCCTATCAAATGACTAACCAGGCTGTGAGTGGGTCCAGCTTGTCTGTGATCTTTGCTTTTTCAGTAGCAGCTCTAGTTTCTTTATAGGAAGCCTGTAAAATCCCTGGGATTGGGAAGCGGATGGCAGAGAAGATCCTGGAGATCTTGGAGAGTGGACACCTGCGCAAGCTGGATCACATCAGTGAGAGTGTGCCTGTGCTGGAGTTGTTTTCCAACATCTGGGGAGCAGGAGTCAAGACAGCTCAGATGTGGTACCAGCAGGTAAGTTCAGTGCCTTACACAAGAGGCTCTCAGACTATGGTTTGCAGACTGCTGCTAATGCAGATTTGCTTACATGAATAATTTTTAATTACCAATATCCACAGATGAGATTTTAATCTGCATCTTTTGGGAGAAACAATGAGGCTGGGTGCCACTGTGTGTGTGTTTGGGGAGAATGGAGTGCACCCAGCTAAGACTTGAATTTGGGTGGAGGTGAAGGACAAAGGTGTGAGGGGGTGGAGTGGAGGATATTCTGTCTCTTCTGTAGTATCACTTCTTCGAGCTCATCTCACACTGCTTATGGCAGTGACACTGCTAAGAGCCAGGCTTGAATCAGGACATGTTGTTCATGAACACTCCAAATCCAGTTGCTGGGTTGTTGGCCTGGCTGGCTCCTGTAGCTGTCAGAGCAGCCATTGACCTTGTCTGGAAGTTGTAAAAATGAGGTTTAAGTAATTGTGCCAACAACAACAACAACCCTGCCCACTGGGTAAGTTCATTCTCTAAAAAGGGTTTGTCTCCTGAAGACAGGGCTAATAAAGCCTGGTTGACTGTAGTGTTTGGTTTGTGACCGGATGGATTCTTTGCTGTCTTAAAAATATGGTTGTGTGCATTCTGTAGGCTTTGCCTCATTGGGGTGTTATGGGTGTTGTTCCTTTACCTGCGTTACTTGTTTTCCTTCAGGCTCTAGGAGCACTGTGCCTTAAGATCATTATTCTGTCAAACCTAGTTAGGATTCAGAGTCATTGTGGGATGGAGATTAGAGGTGTCTGTGGGTAGTGGGATTGCTTAAATCCCTCCTTTTAGGAACCAGGCTCTAAGAGTTCTCTACATATGATCTCAGAAGCTGTGACTGGGCTGGTCTTGAGACAGCTTAAATGCAGTTTCCTGAAATCTTGGTAGAAAGTATTTGAACAGCAAAGTCTCAGTAGGTGTTTGCATATGATCATGTGTTTTGCACTAGGGTTTCCGAACACTGGATGATATCCGCACCAAGGCGACTCTCACCAGCCAACAAGCCGTGGGACTGAAGCACTACATGGATTTCCTGGAGCGCATGCCTCGGGAGGAAGCTGCAGAAATAGAGCAGACTGTGAGTAGCTCAGCCCCAGGCCCTCAGAGTAGAGTACCTGCTGGGACATGACAGGAAGGCACACTGTGAAAATGTCCCTCACTGTTACAGCTGAATTCTTCAGTCTCCCTCTGAGCAGGGTCAGGGCTTGGGGAAGCCTTTTTGGGCATGGGCACACAAGGCACCTACTTTGCCTGATAAGAAGGTTCAGTTTGAGTGCCTGGCAAGGAGGAGGGTACTTCACAGGTGTCAGTTCTACACACTGCTTTGAAAAAGGCTGCATGTGGCAAGGTAGGATGAGCAGGTTCCCAGCTCCTCTTTCCTGCCTCTCATCATATCAGTGATGTCTGCTTTCATCTGAGGTCTCCCTGGTGCTGCTTTTCCAAAGGAAGCTGTGAGCACCCTGTGATCTGGTTGTCAGTGGGAGGACAGAGCATGGATATCCTTGCTGGAAGCAAAGGGGATCCAGTTTGCAAATGGGTGCTGGTTGCTCTAGAATGCTGTGGCACTCCAGGATTATGGGGTGCTAAGTCAGTGTACCCTAATGTGAGCAGAGATCCTGGGGGACACTGTCATTGCTACCCCTGTGCTCTCTGGTCACCATGGAAGCAGCAGCCAGCGTGACCCTGTCACTCGGCCACAGGGCCTGGCCACGAAGAATGCCCTCCTGCCAGGCTCCTGCTGGGGTGTCAGTGTGGTGTGCCGGATTAGCCATTTTGGTGGTGAGTGGTCCCTTTCCCAGGCAGGCTGGACTGAGGAGCTGGCTCTTGGGGATGGGTCTATTGTTATCTTGATGGGATTACTGTGCTCCCCTCCATACACTCACACACACCTCTGATCCAGGCACAGGAGAGAGAATGAGGGATTAGTCACTGTCTGTGCTGCCTGTCACAGTGAGATCTGAGGAGCTTTTAGGTTTTTGGTGGGGTTGGGAGTTTTCTAGAAATCTTCATTTAAAGCAGAAGGGGGGCAAGGACACCAGAGGAAGGCTTGCTCCGCATGAGAAAGGCTTGTGGCTTCTTGGAGCACCTTTGGGGCAAAGGTTAATGGGTTTATCTCTTGCTAATGAAGGATGATCCCCAAGAGTGACAAGGGGCTGTGGGCATGGACACTGCCTTGCTGAACCCCAGCCTCTGTGATGGCCTCATCACTGGGAATTCCTGAGCCCCTCATTATTTGCTGCCAGCAGGATGATTGGCACAATGAGACCAAGAATACTTTAGTCCTGTCCAGGGACTTGGGAGTCTTTCTTAAGCTTTTAATGAATGAAGCCATCAGAATTAGTGCTGTCTGTGGAAAACAGGAGCAGGGATCCAGCCTGGAGGGGACTGCATTAGCAGAAGTTCTGATTATATGTGTCTGATTGCTGGCAGCAGCATGTTGGCATCCATTCAGTCTAAAATGCTGGGGCAATTGTACTTTTTCTGGGTCAGGAAGCCCAGCTCTCCTGCAGAAGCAGAGCTCTTGGCAGGAGTGAACTCCAAGGGATACTCGCAGATTTTCTGCTGGGTTGGGCCCTATTTGAGAGACTCCATGAGCCCATCTCTGCTTCTGAAACAGGACCTGTGACTGTCTCCTGTTGAACTGATTCTCCTTGTGGGCAGAACTGGTGAGGTTTGTGCTCCTGGCCCACCGGGAGCTGAAAAACCTCTTCTGCTGTCTCAGACACTGAAGGCTCTGAAAGCTTGTGCTGTACTTTGCCCCTTCAGCAGTACTGCATCTTCTTGCTTGTGCTGACCCAGCCCAGTGCCCCGAAGAGCTGGTCATTGTAGAGTGTGCAGGACTGGGTGGAGGCCAACCCGGCTCTCCTGTCTCCTGACAGTAGGCCAGCCTTCTTGTGGGGACAATGCCAAATGTCTGCTTTATATGGAGACCCTGGAGATGCAGGACAGGCCTCAAGGCAGGCACAAGATCCTTTGCTGCCTTGATGGAAAGGGTGTGAAGAGGCTGATCTCTGACTGCTTATCCCCCTTTCTTTTCTTGGAGGTCAGACAAGCTGCCCTGGCCCTGAAACCAGGGCTCGTGTGTGTGGCATGTGGCTCCTACCGTCGGGGGAAGCCCACCTGTGGAGATGTGGATGTGCTGGTCACTCACCCAGATGGGCAGTCTCACCGTGGGGTGTTCAACAAGCTGCTCGACAGCCTCCACAGGAGCGGTAAGAGGTCTGGGGGCGGGCACATGGTGGTCAAAGCTGTTTTTAGCATGGCCAAGCTGAGGAGGCAGTGAGGTGTATGGCATTCATTGAAAGACAGGTTATCTCTTTTCTCAAGGACAAGACATTCTGTTAGTCCTTAAAACTACTGCCCATGGTCCTGACCCTGCTG
Organism: Grallaria varia; assembly: GCA_013396735.1. Classification (NCBI taxonomy): domain Eukaryota; kingdom Metazoa; phylum Chordata; class Aves; order Passeriformes; family Formicariidae; genus Grallaria; species Grallaria varia. The sequence continues at coordinate 778,919 of VWZG01004261.1, read as the reverse complement.
CAGTGTTAAGGAGGAAGTATTGCTGCAGCTCAGTTATGGCTTCTCCTGTCTGGATGAGGCTGTCAGGGCCTGAGGCTGGGTTATCCTTGGGGTCCCACAGCATGTTATGAGACATCTCAGCTGCTCTCTGGACAGTGTGGAGTTTGACATGGCAGTGTTAGTCTCTGCCATTCAGCTCTTCTTTGCCTGTTCTCTCTCCCCAGGCTTCCTTACAGATGACCTGGTGAGTCAGGAGGACAATGGTGATCAGAAGAAGTACCTGGGGGTGTGCCGGCTCCCTGGGCCAGCCCGGCGGCACCGCCGGCTCGACATCATTGTGGTGCCGTACAGTGAGTTCGCCTGTGCCCTGCTGTACTTCACTGGGTCCGCTCACTTCAACCGCTCCATGCGGGCCCTGGCCAAGACCAAGGGCATGAGCCTGTCAGAGCACGCCCTCAGCTCTGCTGTGGTGCGAGGCCCTGGAGGTGTCAAGGTGTCACCTGGTCACACTCTGCCCACTCCCACTGAGAGAGATGTCTTCATTCAGCTGGGGCTACCCTACCGAGAGCCCTCAGAACGGGACTGGTAACACCCAGTTGTCACCCAGCACCCTGGGCCCACTGCTGTGCTGCTCTTTGAAGGGTGCTGGTTTCCCCAGTGCTGCTCTGTGGTGACTGCAGACTGAGGAACATACCCTGGCAAACTGGGGCTCCTTGCAAGCGAGAGGCCCTGCTGCTGAGGTTGTGGGCTAGAACCACACTGGAAGCACATCAAGGCAGCCCCCAGCTACCAAAAGGACTTGCTGCCCGTCAACTACTCTGGCCCTGCCTTTCCCAGCTTCACAAGGCTGGGCTGCAGATCCTTGTGATCCAGCCCCTGCCAGTGTTTGGGAACAGGAAGAAGTGAGATGCATGTTCTGTGTCTGAGCACAGACACCAAAATTTCTGTCCTGAGCTATGAATGAGGGCAGCAGGGGTCTAGCTTGGCTGTGGAACAGGCCTTCTCACTACTGCTGGCAGCTGTTACTGCAGGAATCATTAGGAGTTCCCCTCCGCTGCTGCTGTGTCCGTCTGTCTGAGCTGTCATGTGACCTCTGATGGGTCCCACTGCACAGGTCCAGCCTGCTCAGACTGCCACCAGCAGCAGACTGTCACTGAGGTGCTGTGCCTGCTTGCTCTCAGCTTGTCGTGTGCTGAGGATCCTCCAGATCCACAGGGAGCCCTGGTCTGGCCCTCTCCTTTCCTCTCGCTGCAGGAGAGGAGCAGACCTCACAGCTTGGGGGCCTGTGCTCAGGAAGGGTGTGAATGTAATGGCATTGAATGTAACCCAGCAGGGCTGTGTGTCTGTGTGTAGGAGGCATGGAGACAGAGAGAAACACAAAGAGATAGTTAAGTTCTAATTTGGGCAAATTAGAACTTAATTAGCTTTCCCCTTTTTTTGTGTGTGTATAAGCCATGGAGTCATCTGGTCTTTGTTCAGAGAAAGTGTGTGTTTGTATATGCATATGCATGTGGCTGGCCCTGCCAGATCCATGGGAATGAATTTTATTTCTCAGGAAACCTCAACTATTTTATATTCTGGAGATGAACTTCCCAGAGACGTTTAGTGCTCTGTCTCTGTTACGGGTATTGCAATGGTTCCTCCTGGCACAGGTGCCATGGTGGGCATTTCTGTGCCAGGATGGCAGGGTTCTCACTCCCTTGTCTTGTGGGAGACAATCCCCAGCCATCCCAACTCTGCACTCTGCAATGTCTTTGTCACATGCAGTGACAAGCTGTGTGTTTGCTGCTAGGGCAGGCACAAGGACATTAAACCTCTCTTGTTGTACCGTCAGCCATGGCTGCTGGGCACCAGCAGTGGGGCTGGGGCTAAGCTAGGGAGACCCTGACCCCAGCAGTGGCATTTGTCAGCCCAGCCTTTCTGCTGGACACCTGAGGGAAATTAATGTCTTTTGGCATGTCTTGGTGCTTTTAAATTTGAAGTGTAATAAATCCCTTCTCTCTTTCCCCTTGCCATCTGTCTGTTTGCTCTCTGCACTGCAACTGTTGGGACCTTCCCCTCTGGCTTACCAGGAGCTCCTCCTGTGCTGGCCCATTTCCCTGGTTTTGGTGGAGGAAGGAAGGCAATGGAGTCCTTCATGCTACTGGATCCTGGATCTGCACTTCTGGCCCTCTGGGCAGGGCATTGCTGGCCAACATCCTCCCATGGCAGAGCAGGACCTGTCTCTGTCCTGGCATCCAGCTGGCCATGTGACTGAGCTGGGACTGGCAGTTCCCAAAGAAAGGAGCCATTCCTGAGCTCTGAGCCTTGGACTGAGCTCGCTCTTCAGGTGTGAAGTCCGGAAGGGATTGCTGTCAGCTTTCCCATATTCATCAAATGGTAGGCCATGTGGGAGTTGGCTGCTGCTCTGTCTCCTGTTCTGTGCCTGGAACACAGCTCAGTCTCCTGAGCATGGAAATGTTTTGGTTGTTCAAGGGGAATGTGAACAGCCTGGAAGCTAAGGGAGCACATGGAGATGAGCAGCAGTAACAATTGGCTTAAAAGGGAGATGCAGAAGCTGAAGAGGGACAGCTGGGAGGACCAGGCTGGGTTATGTAGGAACAGAGGAGAATTAGCTCAGACCAGGGGTCTGTGAGGTCCAGAGAGAGCACCTTCTCCTTAGGAGGGCTGTGTGGACCAGGGACTATGTCAGAGGGGAAGGGGTCCTCATCCTTAGGATCAGGCAGGTTAGGCTGGGCAGGGGCACATCTGGCCTTGTGCAGGGCTGGGGGTACCCCTGTCGAACAGGAAGGTTGGATGGGGGCTCCCTTTCCCTCCAGTGCTGCTGGGAGGATCCTGGAGGCTGTCTTATGGCTCACAGACCACGGGCCCATTTCTGCCTTGGCTGAGCCAGGGAGCAGAGTATAGGACTGCTCGCGTTTGTCCCTTGATGAGCACAGGTTTGCCTTCAGCTCTGGATGCCAGAGTGAGCTGTTCCTGGAGAGCTGGGCCTTCCTTTCTCAGTGTACAGCACTGCCACACCTTCCATGCTGCTATTGATGGCCCCAAACACCTTCCCCTTGATCAACTCCTTTTCCAGGGCCACAACTCACACCCAGGTGCCAAAGAGGTGCTGCAGCAGTGCATCAAAGCCTTGACCGTGCTGTTTATCCTGATTTTATTGGATGTAGGCTGCACACAGGGATGTGTAGAGCCAGGGCTCCTGAGGAGGAGGACTTTATGCCCAACCCCTTGGCAAAGGGCAGTGAAGTAGATGCATTCAAAGGGCATTTCAAGTAGATGCTGCTGGGGGAGAAATCCTGCCAGGTCCCTGTTCTGTGAGGGAATGAGCCTGATGTCTGTTTGTCCTCTCCCACCCCAGAAATTCCGGTCCTGGAGCTTTGGAGGGGGCAGAGGGCCCTCCTGTGGCAGTTTGCAGCCAGGTGGGCCAAGGATGGATAGGGACTGCCCCCTCTGCGGGCAATGAAAGGGACAGGAGGTGAAGGAGCATGACCGGGAGCCCGTCCAGAGCAGCTGGGTGACCTTTCTGGATGCTGAAGTCTCTTGCTTCTCCCTCATCCTTATGCAAGCCCAGGGAAGAAACATGAGAGGCTGAGCTGTGCTCCTCACTGCGAGTCAGCCCAGCCCTGAGCAGAGAGCACAGAACTGCCCTGTGCTCTGCCCTCTTTATGCCCCTAATTCTTGCCCTTGCAGCAGGGCACGATTTGGCCACTCCCTTATCCCAGCACATCCCCTGCCTCTACTAAACCATGGCATGCCACAGCTGGGAAGAAGATACAAGGGATGGGACTCCTGGAGTACCTGGGAGGACATGGGTTCTGAGTTCCCAAGATGGGTGCAGGCAGGGTGAACAAACGTGGTTTTAGGCATCTCTAATGAGCTGTCAACCTGGTTTCTGCTTCCCAGGATGGGGCTTCAGCTATTCCCCCTCCCCAGCACACCCACTTCCTGCTCTCCCTGGCTGTGAGTCTGATCATCCTGAAAATTAAAAATAAACCAAAATGCAGCAGCACTTACAGACTGAGTGGAAAGTCGGAGAGCTGGGACAGGCATTCAGCTTCTGTTGCAGAGCCTCTTGCTCCCACCCTGTCATCTCTGCACCCTCAAGGTCAGATCAGGGGCTCAGGCAATTCCTCTCCCCCCAACAAGCATCTCATTGTGTTCTGGGATAAAAGGAAGAAAAAGCCTGGACCAAGAATAAGCTCTGAGCATTAGGCAACCTGCTCCCTACCCTGTGGGAAGAACACCCATACTCAGCCATCATGCTTGTCCCGGTGCAGGGGTGGGAGGGGGCTGGGGGAAAAGGGGTGCAGAAGGGGTAGTTTGGCCTCTAACACTGGCACTTTGTATTCATGAGTAAATATTTGCTAATGGCAGCATGGCCAGGTGAATGTAGGGGAGCTGCTGCTCCCCCCCGCCAGAGCAGGCAGGGAGATGAATATGAATTTATCATGATTAGGTGAACCCAGCAGGGAGAGCGGGAGAGAGAGGGCTAGGCAGGGAGGGGGCGGGCAAAGATGGATCGGTGCAATAAAATTAAATAAGGACACCAAATAGAGTCACTTCTCACGCGCTCGCCCGCCCTCCCGCGTGCAGGGCCTCTCCTGCCTCCCGCGCTCCTCTGGCTTTGCTGATTTCTCTCTTTCCTCGAATTTATGAGGCCAATTATGAAGATGAGGTTGGAAGTTCTCGGAAGTTCACTAAATGCAAAGTGCGGTCCCTGCTGTTCCCATCAAATTAATTAACCAAGTGCTATTGATGGTTGGGGTGACGTCGACATGGAGTGTGAGGGAAAAGCTGCTGGTGTGCAGCTGCAGGGGCCTGGTTGCGGGGCAGAGCACTCTGCAGGGCATCCTCAGGGCCAGTGGGTGCAGAGCCAGTGGGCAGCAGGAGTGAGGGCCATGTTTCCAGCACTGTTTCCTCTGGCTGGAGAAATATCCAGCCCGTTAATGGCAGAGCTGCCTTGACGGGAATGTGGCATGGATATGTGGCAGGGTGCTGTGCCATGTCCTGTGGTGGATGCCACAGCAGTGTTTTGTGGTCAGCATGAGCCTGTGTCTGCAGGAGCAAAGCCAGGAGCCAGTGCTCTCTCGGGATCATCCTGCCAGCTGGGTGGACGGATGCTGGCCCAGATCCCATGGGACTGGTCTGCACGGTGGCTTCATGATTGGTAGACAAGTGATTTTCCCGGTGGCTTAGTAGTGATGGTACAGCTGGGACAGGCCTACTGCCACCTTCCCCTGCTCCCCAACTCTCAGGAGCCCTCTCTGCCTCAGCTTCCCTCTCTGTGCTGTAGGAAACAGACTGCCTGGTAGGATCTCATGAGCAGAGTGTCCTGATTCAACACAGCCCTTTGGCCACCCCTAACCTCTGTGTGAAGCAGCCCAACTCTGCAGGGCTCAGGGAGCCAGTGGGTGGTTTTGCCATGGGGGAAGCAATCACATGCCTAAATCACAACAGTTCTTATGTACCTGGAGTAGCTGTCATGTCACCTCTTCCTAGGGAACATCTTTTGCAGGAGGCTGTCTCCAGCATGACCTCCATGACTGCCCTGTCCCATGATGCTGTGATACCTCCTCTGTGCTCACTCACTGCATGCGTGAGCAGATGGGATGGTGCTGCAGAGTTGCTGCAGCATGGGGCATGTGAGCCCCTGGGCTGCTCAAGTTCGTGTCAGACACTGGGCAGGCAGTCCTTCTTTTGCCTGCTCAGGGTGGGGGAAGTTCTCTCCCAGCAATTCGTATCTACTCATGTAGGTCTCTCAACATTGGCTGTGCTACAGTGAGTGCTTGAAATTGTAAAAGGATGTCATATTGAGGCCCTGGCTCAAACCCAGGACATCTCCACATGCAACACTGCCACTCTGCCTCGCTTTCCCTCCCTCCTGCAGTTCCTGAGGCTGTTTGTTCTTTGGTCAGGGACTGGTTTTCACTGGGTGCAAACACCATCCCAGTTTTAAGGATCCTTGGTAGCATTTAGTGGCTATGAGATGCAGTCAAAAAAAGGCTCAGTACTCACACCAAACCAGCCTTGTTTCACATTGAATATGTGTGCCATAAGGCTCCCTGTTTGCACCACTCTGGCACAGGGATCTTCCCCCATAGTGCCATGGGGTCCTGACTGAAATCCTTTTGCAATTGCTGGCCAAGCAAAGGAGCTTATTTGAGGGATGAAAGATGCAGGCTGTGTCCTCAGACCAGGGATCTCACAGAGTCAAAAGGACACAGAGGGCCGGATCTGAGCATCCCTGCAGGTGCCCAGATTTTGGCATGGCTCTGGCTGTGTGTCTCCACGATTCCAGCTCCTGCTTCTCTTCATTGGCTTCACTCTTGTCCCAGTGATCAATGGGCTCTGGTTGGGCTGGAAAACAGCACAAACAGAGGCATTTACAAACCTGCTGTCTCTGCAACAGGGCCATAACTCAGGCTCCCCGTCACCGTGGGGAATGGGAGGCAGGAGCTCCTGCTTCGGTGGCAGCAGCAGCACCAACATTTCTCCTCTCGTGGTAAATGCATTACTTGGGGATAATTTACCGGCTTATGTCAAGTTTAAAAAAGAAATAGACTGGCTGCTCTGCAGCTCCTGACACTTGCAGTGTGCGTGCAGGGACACATGTGTCTACCCAGAGAAAAAAAAATCACCTGAGTTGAAAGGAGCAGTTTGCAAACATCTGCACTTCTGGTCTGCAGCCCCTGCGTGGAGTCCTCAGGGTCTCGTACTGAGGCTGGGCTCTTGTCACGGTCTGTCCCTCCTTGGGCTCTCCGGGGTCTGCAGCCACCCACTGTTCCTGGCAAGGCTGCCCACCCGCCCCAGGGGCTGCTTGGGGCTGGGTGCCTCACGTTCCTCAGTGTGCCGGCAGCATCCCCTGCCCGCACCCCTTCTGGGCACCGGGCCCTGGGGATGTGTGGCTATGGCCTGCTGTCCTCGGGTGGACACCGCGCTGGTGGCCCGGCGGGGCTGGGGAGCTCGGGCAGCCGCCATCCTCGGCGGCAGCAGAGGGAGCTGGAGGACCGGGGATGGCAGCGCGGGCGGGCAGCGGGAGCCTGGGCTGGGCAGCTCCAGCAGCCCCGTGGCGGGAGAGGGAGCCCACCTCACCCAGGTCCTCCCACAGCAGGGCAGCGAGAGGTGCCCCCAGGCGCTGTCCCCTCAGGGTGGACTGTCCCCTCAGACCCGCGGTGTCACCCCTCAGACACGTCACCCCTGTGGGCATCCAGCTCTGTTGAGGGCACCTCCTGAGCTGGCCTTCCATCCCCTCTGCATCGTTCTGGGGAGCCATGTAGCTTCTCTCTGTGGGGACCCCACCTGTGACTGGTGGCACAGATCCTGCAGCTGAAGGCACAGTGTGTCTCATCACCCTGAGGACCTACTGGTGGGACAGCAGAGTCCCTGGGGAGCCTGGCTGGATGTGATGGGAGGAGGGGGTAAGGCCTCCACTCCTGGGAAATATCCCAGACCCAAGGTGGGGGGTCCCGCACCATGTGGTGGGCACCTGTCACTGCCGTCCCCCGGCCTCCCTGCCCACAGGGAGCTGATTTATGTCTGGGCCAGCCTGTGCTGACCTCCTGTTGGGCCCAGGCATCATAACTAATGGCAGGTCAGCAGAGCTACAGCAAAAGTGAAGTGGCTGGTTTGGGTCAGGGAGGGAGGTATGCAGGACAGGACCTACTGAGGATCCCAGTTGCTAAGGCACAGCTACCCAGAGCAGAGGACAGCAGGGCTGGAGCAGATGTAGCTCTCAGCCTCCCCTCCTGCACCCCCTACCCTGCTCCTGAGAGATCTTTCTGGCCATGCTCTCCTGCTTTAACCACAGAGTGTCCTGAGTCAGTGGTATCCAGCCTGGAGGGGTGGCTTATTTTGGGGGAAACTGAGTCGCGCATGGACTGATGGCTTCATGAACACCACCAGCAGAGCCAGAGAGGACAGCGGTCATCTGAGCCCAGCCCCTGCCCAGGACTCGCTGGGTTGAGGAACCAGGAGCACCTGACACAGGTACAGTAGAGTGCAATGCCATAGTTGATGTCCTGAAACATCCCCCCTTATCGGTTGCTCTCACCTGCTTGATCCATGAGCCTTGGGGTGCAGAAATCTCCTGTGGGGGTTGCACTTCTCCTGCCCCCACTGTGGCGCACATTTACCTTCAGGTCCTAGACCCTCTGTGCACATGGACCCCATGTCACTCAGCCCCATCCCAGCATACTCTCTGTGTGTTTAGGCAATAAGCACTGTTTGTTTTCCCACCTGGACTGGATAACTGGCTCAGCAAGATTATGGGAGCTGAGCTTAGGGGACAGCTGTATCAGCTGTCACCCCAATCCCTGCCTGCAGCACCTGCTGGCACCCTCAGCACAGCTGTAAACCTGGATATTCATGTACCTACAAAGCATCTGCTCCCCATCCTGGGATGACAGCAGCCTGATCTGCCAGCCTACATGGTCAGAGTGGGTTGAGTGGAACCCTTGGGACAGCTATAAAAAACACCTACGCCACTCCTGTCCACATATTGAGCTCCCCTGTGTTCAGTGGTAAGGGAGAACATTTTTTAAAATGGCAAGAGCACAAGAAGAAGGAGGTTACTGATTCCTGAAGCCCTGTGGGAGTGTTTGCAGAGCACAGTGACTTCCTCATGTTCTATGCTTGGACAGGACCCAAGTGTCCCCAGCACTGCCACAGTTAATGTCATTGGTGTACCCCAGACTGGGATTTCCCTGCCCCAGCAGGATCTCAGCTGTGCCCAGGCTGTGGAGACAAAACTAGGAAGAAAGCCAACCATGACCCCACAGCTTGGAGGACTCCCACCCCTTGGCCGCACTGCAGGAGCTCCCCGAGTGCTCAGTCTTCTCATTTGGTTTTATTTTGCTAGGAGGAGCTCTCTCTCTAGAGTGATCCCAGGGGCAGAACAGGGTTCTGAAGCTGAGAGGAAGACCCTAGGCTGAAAACTGCATCTCCATAGATCCCGGCACAAACCTCTCCCTTAAGATCGTCTCTGACACAGGGCGGGGGCCAGGTGTTGGACAACTGTTTGTATTGCTGGGACTGGAGTTAAATGCCACTGGTCTTGCCTAGATTTCAGGTTGATGCTGCTGCGCAGTGCAGCTTTGCTGGCACTCTGCCTTTGCTCCCTGGTAGGGAAGGGGGAGAAAGTAGCAAACCATATCTGAGTAAGGCATTAGGACTTTCCCAGGGACAAGCAGTATCTGCAGTGTCTGTAGTGGGAAGGCCTCATTTTTGGTGCATAGGATTGCCAAGGGCTGGGTTCTGCAGGCTGTCAAGCCACTGGCTGGACTCTGTGAGCCTCTCCTGGCACTGCCTCGCCATCCCACAGATGCAATAGCTTTGTCATGGTCCTACCAGGCTCCTGGTGCTGTTTGTAAGCTGAGGGGCGTGCTGGAGTCCAAACCTACACTTGTGCTTTCCAAGTGGCAACACACATTTCTGCTCCTGTTTCTCAGCCAAGGAGTGTTACCTTTGCAAGGCTGCAGTGAGAGCTCCCATCCTTCCCAGCAACCCCTCCCCAACATGTTTGTCAAGTCCTTCACATGACCCCATTACAGACCATTTTGCAACATTATAGGGTCGATTTCATCTCTTTTTTAGGGTCCTTCTTAGGGCCAATATTGGTTCAGGCAGCAGCAACTTGTGGCCAGTGCTCAAGCATCACCCTGGGGCACTGGCCACTGACAGGTCTGGGTGTAGCATCCAAACCTCAGCCCAACTGGGAAGACAAGTCCTCTGGTTGAACCTGCTGCAGAAGCAGGAACTTGGTGCATTGCCCGCTGTGTCTCAGCAAGGGTGATTTGTTTGAACTAATTTCCATGGCCTCTGCACTTATTTTGGCTGCTGACTTCAGGACAGAAGGTTAAATCTATGCTGCTAGACAGCACCAGGGGCTGAGCTTCATCCAGAAGAACCTGTTGGAAGACTGCTCCGCTCTCCCTCTGAACAGGTATAAAATGATATCTGGAATACAAAAGCTGATGAGTAACAGATAGATGAGCCTGGCTTCTGATCAGCAGCTTTTGCTACAGAACTGGGATGCTCCCATTGAAAATGGTTGCCATTTGGGATCAGTTCTGCTCCAGCAATATTTCAAGTTTGTCAAATCCCCTTTGAAGGCCTGGGCAAGTGGAAGGAGCATGGAGAGCTGTAAATAAGTGGGAGCTTTAAAAAACTCCCTGAAATGACCAATAAATCCCCCAAGACATGACAGGAATCATTTATGGATCCCTCCTGAAGAAATCCAGCTCTCTACTGGAAAGAAAAAGTACTTTCAAAATCATGATCAGAGCAGCAGAATGTGGTGTCCAGGCAGGGAGCAGCCTGCATCTGAGCCTCCTTCATCACCCAAGGACAGTGACATCCCCTGGCAGCTCCCTGTGCCACCCACTCCCCATGCCTTGCTGTGTCCTGCCTGGAATCATTGACATGTATGCCACAAAGCCAAAGAAATGGAGAGCCTGAGCCTACAGACTGCCTGGCATAAGGTAAATGACACATGTTGGATGTGGCTGGAACCTGCAGCAGGAGATGACAGCTCTGTGCTGTCCTGGGGGTGTAGGGGGTGTGTGGGGCCGCATCCCCTTGGCAGCACTCCTGTCAGGGCTGGCTGGGAGCTGCCCAGGCTTTCCCTGTATGTGGAGAAGATGGAAAAACCCCACCGATGTGGCCTCTTGGCATGTCTGCAAGGTGCCATCAGGGACGTATTCTTCCACACAGAGGGGCCCTGGTGGCAGTGCTGGCGCTCCTCTCTCGAGAGCTGGACTGAAGGTGCTGTTGGGTGTATCCATGTCCCACTGAGACACCCTGCAAGTCTGACCACATCTGTGAGTGCTCTTCCAGTCTCTGGGGAGAGAACAGGGACAGAGTCCTGCACTCCAGTGAAAACACCCAAGCAGGGCTGGGATGTGGTATGGGCTGAGGTGAAGAGGGAGACTGGACTCACCTCCTTCCCAGGGTGCTGGGAGGGGGAGACGGATGTGCAGGCAGCTGTGTGGGTGTGGGGACACCCGGCTGCAGTGGAGGGGTGGCAGTGGGGAGGTGCAGCATCAGTCAGGTGAAGTGCCTGGGACTGTGGGGCGCTCATCCTCACTGTGAGGGGGTACCCTGGCAGGGGGCTCACAGCTCCTTTGCTCCCTCCCTCACTGGCAGCTGTGGTCATGTCCTTGCCACCAAGGGCACAGCTGTGGGTGGGTATGGACAACCGTAACTCCCAGAGAGGGGCTGACACCTCCAGCACCCCCTGCCAGCTGCCTTCTCCCATTCCTGTCCCAAAGCAAGTCGCTGCTTCCCACGAGCATCCCATGGACCCCTCACACACTGTGCAGCTCCCCCAGTGGCCACACCCTCTCTGTCCCCACAGGACCCAGTGGTCAGTATTTGTGTCCCTGCTCCACAGCAGCTGAGCCTCTTCCCAGGGTGATGCTGTCCTGGCCCCTCTCTGCCACGCAGCGCTCCCCCCTCCGCATTGCATGCGGCAGCAGATGGTGGAGGTGACATTTGTCTCCGAGTGATGCATTTGACAGTGGCTGTGTCCCCCCTCCTCCCTTCACCCTGGATGGAGGAACCTTGAGCCCACCTGGAAGAGGCAAGATGGGCAGGCACAAGCTGGGGGGTCCCTCCCAGCCCCTCCACCTCCACGACACACCCCCCAGACATCTGCACTTTTTGTCCATCTGCATCCCCACCAAACCCCTCTCCCCAAGGTCTGGGACAGCTGGGGGGCATCATGCCTGAGGGTGAGCACCCATCACCATGGGATGTTTTGTGGGGGGAGCTAGGTGGGGGCCGGGCACCAGGGACTCCTGTTCATTCTCCGTTTTCTGCCTTAATTAGAACCCGGAGAGACCAGGCGAAATCGCATTAGCGCGGGGCCCCGGTGCGCTGAGCCATCCATCTTTTTTTATTACAGCGTAATGGGGCTGCTCGCGAGGCGCCGTGCGATTTGTCACAGGCCTCGTTCCCTGATAACGGGCATTTGTCATCACTTTCTTCCCGTGTTAATGTCATCATCGGCGAGCTGACAGGCAGACCCGTTGAGGGAGCACTGGCGACAGACCACATCCGTCAACCTAATATTTCCATGGCTGTGGGGATCAGCCGGGCTGAGAACACACATTAAAGTGCTTATGAGGGGAGGGGGGGGGAAGAAAAAAGCGATTGTCATTAATTAAAATGTTAGTGTGAGCGTGTGCGCGGGTGGCACTGCGTGGGGACGGGGGGGCTGTGGGGCGGGAGGACGCGGGGTGGTGCGGGTGGGACGCGGTGGCCTTTTAACAGAACGCGCATCAGCTCCTGAAACCCATTTAAAAGATATTTGGGACTGGGGAATCAGTGGTGAGCATGGTGGAAAGGTCATTGTTAATAAGGAAGAGCGCATGGGAGCACGTGGGGAGGGTGCAGGCATGGCTGGTGGAGGATGGAGGAAATTGTCACCCCCTGGAGTGGGGGCGTTTGTCCCATGGGGTGTAATTGAGCCACTTCTGTCACATAGTGAGAGGCCTCAGCCCTACGTGGCACCAGGATGGGGTGAGAGAAGGTGACCCTGCAGTGGGGTTGCTCTGTGGCTGGGGAAGGGCAAGAGTGGAGCATGAGGTGGGATGTGGGGCTGCACACCCCACAAACAAGGCTTTGGGACAGGGCTCTGCAGCTGCAAGCTGGGCTTGTGGCAGGAGAAGTCTGCAGGGTTAAACCTGTGACCTCTCCCATAAGCAACCAGCAAGGAGACCTGCCCCAGGCCCCGGAGGCCGATTCAGTGGCAAGAGGGCTCAGGTTCTCACCCCAGAATGTGTGGCTGTTGCCATGGAAATGGGGGGGTGGTGAGAGGAGTGTGGGCAGCAAGGGGTGTGTGGCACCTTGGGTTTTCATGGAGGTCTGTTTACTGTACTTTTCTGGAGTTCTCATGGTCACACAGAACCAGGAGGGTTTGGTGAGCTGCTTTTTTTTTTTTTTTTTAATTACCTTTATGAGATATTCGGGAGAGTTTGGGGGTTGATGTCTCAACCAGCCCTACCCACTGCCCTCTCAGCTCCCATGATGTACTGATACAACCTCGAGCTCTGGGACCAAATGGGGATAAAAATGCTTCTTCCTCTGCTCAAAGCAAATCCTCAGGTCCCCTGGGAGAAGCCCCTAATATTCCCAGCCTGTGGCTGGACATGGTTTCAGAAGATCAGGAAACGGTAGGGTGCGGGCGGGTGTAGGCACTGCTGAAACCCTGCTGAGCGCAGATGACTGGAAAATGCGGGTGTGCACAGAGCCTTCAGCCCCGTGCCCCCCATCCCAGGTGTGAAGAAGGACACGTATCACATGGCCCAGGAAAGCTCATGGAGCTTTCTTTCATTGCTTTCCTTATTTTTCTCCTTTTCTGTCCACTCTTGTTTAAGTCAGAGGGTCTGTGCATGGGAGAGTCAGGTTTAGGGTGAGGTGTGGGGCTTTTTTAGAGACCTGGGTGCTTTATATGTGTGCACATGAACACATAGTCATACGTGCTCACACACACACAAACACACACATGTACATCCCAAATAATTCTTGTTAATGCGGCCCAAAGTTTGGCTCACCAGCAAGCACTGAGGGTGGGTAGATCTGGGAGGGTGTAGTTATCTCCAGGTGCTGATGGGGAAACTGAGGCATGGAACAGGAACTCGCAGTCCTCATCCATGCTGTGGTTACAGGTAATCCCATCACCAACAGCATCCAACAGGTCTGCAGACATCAGGGTAAAGGTGTCTGGGAAATTTTCTCTGGACTACCCAGCAGTGGCCGGACTCCCAGCCCTGTGACATACCTGGGTGGGTCCCCAATCCCCCGGCAGCAAACTCTGCCACCAAACCTTCCTCCATTCCAGCTCCCCACCATAAATCACTGCCCTCCATTGGCTGAGGACCTTTTAAAAAGGATTTATTAGGGGGGATTTAGGCACAGGCAGCGATATGGTTTCATAAATCGAAAGGCAATAGCGCTCATCGTTACCAGTTCATTCGGGGGGTGGCATCCCTGCTCCCCCCATTCCCACGGCCGTGCTAACAGCCTCCTCCCCGGCACCGCTGCCTCCGCCGCTCCCCTTCACCTCCCCGTCTGTGGAGACTGTGAGCGTGGAAAATCCCCAGACAGGGAGTGTAAATGCTTGTTCTTTGTAAATGAAGAACATAATTAACATTAAATTAAGGTAATACAAATGAAGACAACACAGAGCCTGACAGGATGAGTGTTTGGGGAGGCAGTAGAGAGAAGTGATTCATATTTTTAATTTACTGTACAAATAGACTAGCAGGGCTGGGGGGAAAAGGGCCATCCAAGTGGAGTGGGGATTTTTTTTTTCCCACTGTTGTTTTGCTGTGCTTTAAGCACACAATGACTATTAAAGTCAACTGCCCATATAATAGGACATCTCCTACATGACTGCTCTCCGAGAGGCAGCTTGCTGTAGCAATAAATTCTAGCAGTGCCATCTGCTGGTGTGCACTCTCTGCCGGGCACCCTTGCCTTGGCCACCCCTACCAGGACCAGCCTGACACCCCACAAGCACTGCAGAGACCTGTTCCAGCAGAGCCCCGGCCTGCAGGCATTCATACAGAATTATTATATTTTTGATAGGGTAACAAACAGTTTTTTCCCCACCCCAAACATGCCCTTAAATTGTTAGAATTGTTCATAATATTTTTTTAAGAGGTTGAGGAGGTATGGTTGATGCCAAGGAAATATTTTAGACTTTTAAAAGAAACCAATTGCTGTTCTCTATCCCTCAAAATGCTGGGTTTCAGCTGGGTGCCTCTTACCCAGAACACAATAAATGTTTTTAGATTTTTACCTGCAAAGAGACTGTTGACCAGAGTCTGTGTGAACTGCAGGCTGGGCTGGAGCTGCCTCTGCACTTTAAGGATATAAGAGCTGTGGTCTCAGCCCAGCTGCAGGATGGGTGATTTCACACAGGAGGGAGCCAGGTTTACCATAAGCACAAACGTGTCCATGGGGCTGTGGCACCTGGAACGGGCACATCCACACCACTGCTATGTCCTTGTTCCCTTCCCTGGGGACTCCTGCCACCACTGGGCAAAGCAAAGCCAAAAGAAGGTGCCAAGAGGACCCATCCTCACTGAAATCACCCTTCACAGGCAGATGATGCCCTGTGATGTTGCTGAAAGACTCTTCTGCTATGCCAAAACTGGAGGGTGTTTCACCACCTGGGGGAGGTTCCTAATTTTTGGGGTGCAATCTTTTCTGTCTGGGTGACTTGTGTCCTAGCAGTTATTATTGTGAGCAGTGCTCATGGGTCCAGGGCAGCCACATTTTTTGGTGCCTACTGCTTTGCTATCTTTTCCTCAGCTCAGAATATGGTTGGCTTCTGGGATATGGTTGCCACTGCAGGGTCATGCCAAGCCCCTCATCCATGTCCAAGTCCCTGAATCAGCCCGTACATTCCCTCAAATCCATCCAGGGCCCAGGCTGGAGGCACAGGGTCTATTTGCAAACCGACACAACCCCAGGCAGTCCTCCCTATGTCTAGCAGCCTTCTTTCATGGCTGCTGCACTGGAAGCACTGACAATCTTAGTGAAACAAAAGAAAAGGGACTAACTCTGCACCCACCTCTGTGGGGCAATGGGACACTGCCCCAGCCCTGCTTTCTCCACATGGAAGAAGACAGGAGGCAGAGCACGCAGGAACCTCACTCCAATCAAAACTGGTCCCTGATGGACCCTCTGCAGTCAGGTGAGATTTGGGGGGAGTGAAGACATCATTGTCGAGGGGACAGGGACAGTTCACTGTTAGAACACCCGGGAAACCAGAGCAAAAATGTTTCAGCCTCAGGGGCCCAGTGAGTCCTTGGGATCTATCCTCCAGGAGCCCATCCCTGCTGCAGCCACAGGGACTGAGGGCACTGGTAGGGTATGAATGCTCATTGACTTGTCTAACCATGGCCCAGGGCCACTTGCTGCCCATCAACACCCAGTGACGGCACAGGGACACAAAGATGTGTCTGGCAAGCCTTTATTAGCTTTCCAGTCAGGATGTGACCATTCACCATGAGGTAGGCATCTTCCAGGAGAACTTCCATGCAGGATCTGGAGACAACCAGTGACGGGCCACGACCATTTCCTTCAGGAGCCCCTCTCAAAACATCTGGAGATTCGAATCAGGGTCTTCTTTCGCATTCCAGTTTGTCTGGGGTGAGCCCCAGCCCTTCATGTGGATACCTCAATGCTTAAACTCACCCATCCTTTAGCACTGGGCACATAAGGGGAAGGCACTTACACATTTGGAGAAAGCTACCTTCATCTTTGCTTCTGCAAACCTTAAAAGGATCAGGAGCATTTCCAGAAATCCAAGTAATTTTTCAGACTCTTCTTTGCACCTTCTCCTGTCTTTCAAGGTCTGCTTGGGCACGGCTAGAGAACACAGCCTTACCCTCACCAAGCAGAACAAGTGTTTTTGGAGACCTCAATCCAGAGAGCTGCTTTGGACATGGGGAAGCAGATCAAAGCTCATCTAGTCATATCCCTCATGAGAAGCCTGCAGTGGAGAGGCTGGGAATGCGACCCTGGTCAAGGCAAGCAGTGGGGAAGCCCAAATCCTGCTTTTGCAAGACTGCCAGATCAGTGGCAAGGGGCAGCTTGGACTGCCAGCCCCAAAACAGATTCTGCCCCAACAGCCTCAAAAAAAAGCTGATGAGTTGCTAGTGTTCCATGAGCACGGGGTTTTCTCACCTCCAGGTCCTGATGGAAAGAGGATAGGTGTTCCTTTGGCACAGTATTCTCAAAAGGGTCCCCAGGAGCATCCAAAAGACACCACAGAATTTTGTCAGTGACCTCCAGTCCTTGGAAAGAGGGGACTTTTCTGGCTCTGATGGTGTCTGAAGACCTGGCAGAAATTCCCGGGTCTGCCCCATCTCACCAGCCAGAACTGAGCAATCCTTGGCTATAAGGCAACACTCCAGCTCCTTGGCTGTACCAGGACCCCAGGATGGGGGGGGCTGGTCCCAGGGGGGCCATTGCCTTCTACACAGAGGGCAGGGGGCATCTTCAAGCTGCCCCACATGCTGGGTGGGAGAGATAGATAAATACCAGAATAAATAAATACAAGTGGCAAAGAGGCCTGAAATGATGCTGTCGTTTGCTGGGAATGAGAGACACAAGTGTAATTTAGGTTTTGATATTATCAAAGTCTCGCTGCTCTAAAACAGCAGGGCACTCAGTGCCTCATTAATAAAGGATAAACTTGGAGTCTATTTACAATGCACTTTTTGGGGTTATTTACACTCCATTATACATATGTAATGCTGCACATATTTACCGCTCTGTTCTGCTGAAGAGAGCAGCCGAGTCGGGAGGGAGGCGGAGTGGGAAGTGGCTGATGCTGTGGAGCCATGACCCCTGCTTTGACTGATGTCCTTTAAATGGCTTGAGGTGCAGGAGAGCCCCAGGCTGGCAGCTCAGGATGGAGGGGATGGGACCAGGCACTGGGGACCCAGTATGGTCCAGTCCTCATGGGTCCAGTGCCCACTCACCCTCAGAGCCACCTTGAGGCTTTGCCAAGGGACGCAGGAAGGGTGGGGTCCTCATCAAGCTTCCACAAGCACCAAACACACAAGCTGTGGGCACAACACAGTGTGGGAAACTGGAAAGAAAGAGGGCTAAATTATTAGCAACAAAATAAATGACGCATGCATTGACACAAGAAGGGTTTGGCCACACAAGCCTCCCCACCGCCCGGGGTCTAACTCTTACCAGAACAAAACATTGTAGTTCTCCTGCAAGCCATAGCTCCTGGAGGGCCTGCTGGCCTGGGAGCTCCTAACCCCATGGTGTTTGTGAGACCTGCTGTGAGGGTCCTCTGTCACACAACTGCTGTGCTCACAGCAGTCCTGGGACACAGGGCAGCCCCTCCATCTGCAACAGAGTCCCCAGGATTCGGGGCAAAGACATGGGAGAGAACTCTAGGGACACAGCAATTCATGGGGTGCAGCAAAGGGATGTGGGTGTATCCTGGACCCCTTTGTCCTCAAAGCAGCTTGGTAGGATCCAGGGGTCCCATGGGAGCATCTTGTGGGGCCAGAACACGAGGCCAGGCACTGTGGGGCTTCCAGCAGGCTGTGGAGGGGTACAGTGGCTGGACAGTCACCCCCAGGCTCAGAGCTGCTACTATGTCCTTTCTGCAACAGCCTCTGGCTTTGCAAGAGATGCAAGAGCCTAGGAGTCATCCTGACCACCCTTCCTAGAAAATGTGGGGAGACTCTGACCTTTCCAGCCAGGCACAGTGGGTAGGAATTAAAGCCACTCATCCCATTCCTCTCATCCCTGGCACTGGGGAAGAACCAACCCGCTCCAGCACACTGCATCTTGCTGCCATTCCAGGCTGAACTTGCCAAACAAGGGCTCTGGTGGCAATGATCTTTATTAAACAGCTCAAGGGCAGCCCTTGGCAAGGCTCCACACCCAGGAATGATAAGAACCTCCTACCTCGAGAGGTGCCCTCATGTCTGTGGGGGCATCGCTTTCAGCATGGGGGTCATGTGCAGCAGACAGTGCAACCCCTGTACAGCATCAGGGCTCATCCTGGCCACAGGCTGTGGCACAGGGACACATCCTGGGAGACTCAGAGCTGACCAGGTCAGAGCAAATTGGCCCCTACTTCCTTCCCCAGCCTCGAGCCCCATTCACCATCCCCGTCCCCCCAGCCCATCAAGGCAGGCTGGAGCCGGAGTCCTCCAGGGAGCTGCTCTCCAAAGTCCCATAGCCATTGAGCTTCATCATTCCGATAAGATGGGCTGGGATGGAAAGGACAGAACGGCGGCTGGAAAAGATGTGACTGATCTCCATAAAGGTTTTGTTCTTGGTCTCGGGGATGATGATGTAGACATACAGGGCCACAAGCAGGCAGACACCACTGAAAACCAGGTAGCAAAAGGCACCTGCTGACATCTGGGAACAATGAGAGAAGGACGGGGCAGAGAGTTAGGCACCTCCAAACTGGGCGAGGCATGAGGCAGCGTCCTCTCCCATCACCCCTCCCTGGGCTGGCTCCAGCCAACACTGAGCTGATCCAGGAGCATGGGCATCCCTCAGGTTAAGCCTGACTTGGCACCCCATCATGGGAGAGAGCTGCAGGGCTGTGTCCATCCCCTCCTTCTCCCATGGAGCCTCCAGACTGGTACCTGCAAGAAGGGGAAGATGAAGCCGATGGTGAAGTTGCAGAGCCAGTTGAGGGACCCCCCCACGATGTAGGCAGCTGGACGGTGCGACTGTGTGAAGAGCTCGGCTGTCATCAGGAAGGGAACACCGGCTGCAGAGGGAAGGGACAGATCAAGGATAAGGGGGACAGGCTGCCTCAAGCACCCCTGGGGACGACGTCTCACTCCTGTGGCCAAAGGGCTGGATCCCAGCAAGACTCATGGTTCAAACTGGTGGTCCTGGGAGATGGGGAGTGTTGAGAACAAGTGCCCTGCCCTTGGCCTCCTTTTGGGCTATGTCTCGGTGGGTGGATGATGTTCCCCTGACATACTGCACTTGCACATTGCTGGGTGTTAGGCCAGTTTCACAAGTTGCGTGAATGAAAGTTTCAGACTGAGTCAAAATAAAGGTGGAACATTTCACCTGCATCCTTGTCTTCTAATAATTTTTCTAAATGTTGATACACTAAATCGCCTAGAGATCACAGGCATAGAGAAAAATCTTCCTGGCACCCTCCAAAATGCGCTTTCCAGACTTCTTTGATTAAAACAGTTTAGAAAATTTCCTTCTGTTGATTAGCTTCTACCACCACTGTGGCTGATTTAGGCAGGAAAGAAGTAACCACATTTCTGAGCATCAAAATTTCCTGCAGGTCACAGAAATGCTGCTCTCCAACCTGCTTTTCCCATGTAAGGTGAAAAAAGCCATGTGTGTGGAAATGATTTTCCAAGTCAACTTGTAAGTGGACTAAAAACTGGTGCCAGGTTGTGGCTACTTCTCCTGGAAGGACTCAGCCTCTCCTGCCATGTGTCACTGAGCCAGCAGCCCTGGGTCCTGGGACTGTCCTTGTACTGGAGGGCAGGATCCAAGGCCCAGAGCACATCCCAAGACACACAGGAATCTGGCAAGGAACTGTATTTGATAAGGTGACATGCCTGGGGTCCCATTCCCTGGGACAGGGCTGGCTGGAACCTCTTTATAAAGGATTCTCCAAGAGAAAAGATAAACCAAAAAACAAACGCTAAGAAGTAAGGGAGGAGTGAAGCCCCTGATGGACTCTTACTCACAGCTTGCCCAGAACAGAGATATATATTTTTTTTTGTTTTAAAACTCCTATTCATCATTGTTTGTGAACAATGAGCCATTAAAATCCTAATTAAAGATGTAATTACAGTGAATAAAGTCTGGACTGAGAATGAATTACAGATCTGTTAGCAGTTCTGCTAATACATCAACTGGGTAAACCAGTCCAGGTTTCACTCCTGGCTGTTTGAGCCTGCACTCGGTTAGGGACAGGGTGATGCTCACCAGCTGCACTGTGATGGGAGCAGTGGCACCTCTGGAGAGGTCTGGGGAAGGCTGCCAGGGCTTTCTTCCTGCTTGGCCCTGGAGCAGGGACAAGGAGGAGGACGTAGAGTGTGCCCTGGGGATGTATGGGGCTGGAGGGGTTTGTGGTGGGGTTTCCCTTGCAGGATGCAGCATGATAAACCAAAGCCTGGCCACAGGGATGTGGCCAAGGCTCAGGTCCTGCCACCTGCCTGCAAATCCTGCTAGTCCTCCGGGACCCCCATTCCCACCACATCACCTCCCACTCCCCCAGCCCCAGCCCTACCTGGTCCCATGCAGAAGCCAGCGATGATGCCGATGACGCAGGTGACGCCGATGTAGCGCATCCAGGGCAGGGCAGCCTGTGAGGGGACACTGGGCTGAAACCCCTTGGCTTGGTGGTGGCCCCTGGAGACAGCAGCCACACAGGACACATCAGTGAGACAAAGGGGTGGTTTGGGGCAAAGCTGGTGAGGGTCAGCATTGGCTGAGCTCAGCAGCTCGTGATGTTAAGATATTCCCAGAGCCGTGGGAACAGCCACTGCGAGCAGACGGCAGAAGGACCCTGCAAACCGCTCCACCTCCCCTGGTATTTCACAGCTGCCTCTCTGGTAACAACTAATTCTGCAGAAAAGCTACCAGAAGGAGCAGGACTTTCCTCATATGATTGCGTTTTCTTTTTTGTTGTTCTTTGCACTAAATTTTCCTTCTCTTTAACTTTGAAGGGAAAACATTGCTTGGAAGACCCAGCTCACCTTTGATTTCCATGCACACTTCCCTCCCCCCAGGCAATATCCAGCCCTCCATCACCCATCCCCTGTTAATGCTCCAGCTCCAGCGGCGTCAGTGGCCCGGGGGTTGGCAGTGACCAGACCAACCTGCAGCAGCAGGGAGACGGTGATGCCAGCTGAGCAGATGCCCATGGCACAGAAGCCAATGATGATGAGGGGCCGCCGACCCACCTTCTCGATGGTGAAGCACTGCCAAGTGAGAGCAGAGACTGATGAGGTGGTGGGGAGCTCCAAGGTGGATGCGAGCACCCCTGAACCCCAGATCCAGCTGAGGGTGGGAGGATCCTTCTGGGCAGCCCCAGCTCTGAGCTCCAGGGCTGCAGCTGGGGCATGTAAAGTGTGAGGGGTGAGCATGTGTTGGGGAGGAGAGGGGTCCCACAGAGCCCCATTACAGCACAGGGTCAGGGCTGACTAAGGCGACCCTACGGCTGCATTCCCACCAGTGCCAAGTGGAGGTGCTGGGCTGGGCACGGGTGTTTGCAGGGCAGTGGGCAGAGGCAGGGTGTGGGCAGGCAGCGCAGTGGCTGGAGCAGGCAGGGTATTGACAGCAGAACAAATGCCTGTAATTTTATAACCAATCTCGGCATGTCCGTCGGGGGCCATTTGTGGGGCTGCTCCCGAGCAATCTGGCTCTACGCTGGACGGCTGCCGAGGGGCTGGGGCAGCCCCACAGCCAGGGGAGGGGAGAAGGGGACACCCTTCAGAGAGGCAGAGGACCCTCCCCTGCTTTGGGTTGAGCTATGGGGAGAGAGGAGCGGCCCCCTACTCATTCCCGGCTTTCTGGGAACAGCCACCCCCATTCATCTCTCTAATTGTCAGGGAGAGGATTTAGTGCTGAGTGGCTTGGGCTGGCCCAGGGTGACACTTGCAGATGGGACAAGGGCTATAAATCTGCCCGGCCCAGTGCTAACTCTCCAGCTAAATGAGGGCTGGCTAGCGGGGCCAGGGCTGCTAGTCTGGGGCCAGGCCAGTGCTTGGCTGGGGGGGGCAGATGGGAACATGTGGCTCTGCTAACAGAGTGACAATGAAAGCAGGAGCCAGAAGGAACCACTAGCTTGCTCCATCATCTCCAAGCTGCTCCTTGCCTGGCATCTCTACCCAACCTCCCTGCTACCCCAAAATTCTCCCACCCTTTCTAGATGTGACCCCCAAACTGAGTCTGACTCATCCCATCTCCTATCCCCGTTTCCCTGCCAAACCCTCTGCCCCCAGGAAAGAGGCTGTGCTGTGGCACAGATGACATTTGTGGATCCATTCAGCCCCCTTGTTTGATGGTGCTGGGAGGTGGCAACAAGGCTCAGACATGGAGGGGCTGTGTCCGTCTGTCCATCCATCACTCACCCCAATCAGCCCAGCAACAACTTCAATGGCTCCGGTGCCCACGGTGGTGTAGGGGATCTGGGACACAGGGATCCCAGCATTCTCAAAGATGATATTGGTGTAAAACCAGATCTGCCAAGGAGGGGACACAGCGTGAACTGGGGGGATGGAGCCATAGGGCACTTGATGAAAAGAACTGCCAGGTCTCAGCTCAGCCTCCGCAGAGCCAGGTCCCGGAGCAAGGACCCTGCAGAGCTTACAGCATCAATCCCCGAGAGCTGCATGCCGGCATTCACCACCACCACTGAGAGGGTTTGCCAGCGGACGGAGCGGTCCCGCAGCAGCTGCCAGACAGAGACCATCTCCATGGAGGAGAGCGACCGCTGCTCCTCCTTCATCTCCTCAATCACATCCTGCACGTCGGGGGTCCCCAGGAACCGGCGCAGTGCTGTGGGGAGAGCGGGAGTCACAGACACATGTCTCCCCATCCCAGGGTGGATGACCACATGTGTGGCACAGGGCAGGGGCTTGGCTCTGCCCTGGCTCAGCCTCCCCAGGAGACCTCCCTGACCCATGGGGCTCAGCATCCATAGGAACTCGGGAAAGCCTCACACCACAGCGATGGGCACCATGGAAATTCTGTGGCACAACTTAGCGGGATGGAAGGGCTGAACCATAAGGATGCCATGAGGATGCACCTTGGTCTTGGAAGACCTTGGAGAAGCACCCAGCACCTCCTGAAGCCAGTCTCCCCCAGGATATCCTCTCACCCTTGGTAGCTCCACAGATGTCATTTCTCTCTATCAGCAGGTATCGTGGGCTCTCGGGGAAGCAGTGCAGAAGCAGGAGCTGGAGGGAGGCAGGCACAACCACCACTGACAGCAAAAGGGGCCAGAATCTGTCCTGAGAGGAGTTGAGATGGGATGTTTCACAGGGAGGGCAGAGCAGGGTTCAGCACGTGTGGGCTGGGGTATTGTGCTCACCTCGCCCAGCAGCTCTGGGAGGCTCAGGACCTGGGCAGCGAAAACCCCCAGGCAGATGAAGATGCTGGGTATGAGGCCCAGGAAACCCCGCAGGTTCTTGGGGGAGATTTCTCCCAGGTAGAGGGGCACAACGCTGAGACAGATACCTGGTGGGGACAGGAGGGACTAGGATGGGAGAGGCAGTGGGGAGAAGGGTGCCCAGCCAGACACTCAGAGCATCTTCCCCCATGCCCAGCATCATCCACAGTGGGGACCCCGTGGCCAGGGAGGTGGCCCTGTCTGTACCAGAGACCCTTCCACAGAGCCTGTGGGGAATATGAAGTCTTCTCCAGCCCCCTGGGAATGGGCTGTAGGGGACTGAGCCATGAGGAAGGGACTGTGCACAGCCTACCTGAGTGAAGCCCTGTGATGGAGCGACCGATGATCACCATCTCAGGGGACCCCAGCTCCCGGCTGAAGCCCATGAAGCCGCCAGCCAGGAGGACGAGGAGGGCACTGCGGCTCAGAGCACCATTCCTAGCAGGCACAAGCAGCAGGGCAGCTCCTCGAGTCCCACCCCATCCCTCAAACACCCTGTCCCATGGTATGACACTTACCTGCCGTACCGCTCCACCAGCATTCCAACCAGCAGGGAGCCCACCAGCCCTCCCAGGGCAAAGATGGAGACAGTCAGAGAGTACAGGAGGGTCAGGGGGCCAGGGGTCAGCTCGTGCCCATACCGCTGGGACCATGTGGCATTGTAGAAAGCCTTTATGTGCTGCAGAGCAGAGGCACACACAGGGCACCAAATTCATTGGGAGAAAATGGAAGACAAGGGAAGACAGGCTTTTTAGGGACAATGCCATGAGTGCATTGCAGGAGATAGCAGGCAGGACATAACAGGGGTTGATTGGGATGTGCTGTCTTGTTGCTCAGCCAGTTTCAGCACCAGAGAGGCTTAATGACAGCTTAGAGGTGCCACAGCCAGAGCTTGAGCTATAGCAAGGAGCCTGTGGCCAGCTTTCCCCAGCCTCTGCCTTCCCAGGGGGACTAGTTTGGAGTACATGAACACAGGCTCCTATGTTCCTCCCATGCCATTCCTCTCCCTGGACTGCTTTCCATGGGTAACTGTCCAAGGAAAATGCCAACATTTTAATGTGGGGCTGCTGGGCAGTGGTCCCTCCACCCTCCCAGGGAGGGATACAGAGCCTTTTTCCCTGCTCCCAGAGAGACTGCCCGTCCCTTACCACTGCTGGCGAGTTCACCACGGCAAGGTTGTAGCCATAGAGCATGGAGGAGCCAAAGGATACCAGAAGGGTGACTGACAGCAGGGAGAAGGTGAGATGCTGGGAGAGAGAAGGAAGGATGAGCATGACCCTGGTCAGCAGAGCCAGGGGCCAAGATCACATGTGTCAGGAACTGTATTGGGTCACTGCCCCTTTTCCAGTAGGGATGATCCTGGCCCAGAGCAAAGACCCCAACATGACAAAGCCCTGAGCTGAGCATCACTTCTTGCCAGTGCCCAGCACCCAGCCCAGCCTATTTGACTCCCCCAGGCTTGGTCTCTGGCTGTGGCGTGAGGATTTTTTAACTCCGGTGGGGGCTCAGCCTAAACAACCTGGATATTCCTGTCCCCAGCTTGGAGGGGGCGGGCAGAGTAGGGAGGGACGCCCATCCCCTTCCCTCGATGGGGCACCCGCACAGCATTGCTGCAAGCGACCCAGGACCACTGAAAGGTGCAGGTCCCCAGGGAAGGTCCCGGCCTCCCCCAAAACACCACATGCACCCCCCTCCTAAAGCCTCCCACCCCCAAACACCTCTGTCACCTGCCCTGCTGCTGGGGGTCCCCACTGCAGGGAGCCGGTGGCTGCGGGAGAACAGATGCCCTGCAGCCCTGACCCAGCCCACCGCAGGATCTGGGTGCCCAGGAGCGTTCAGAGCACTCCCAGCCGCAGGGACACCCCTGGGTGCCGCACCCGGCTGTCTCCCCCGGCGCAGTGAGCACCTCCAGCCCCGCAGCGACAGGACTGGGGCGGGGGTGACCCCGCGTCCCACGGGAGCAGCCCCGCTCCCCAGCACCCAGAGCCCGGCCCTCCTCGCACATCCCCCGCACGGTAGCCGGATCCGTAGCACCCCGCAGCTCCCGGCTCACGCACAGCAAATCCCCCTAATCCCATCAGGAATCCCGAGCTGGGCAAAAGCAGGGGGCGAGGGAGCGTGTCAGGCCAGGGGGGAGTCAGGGCAGGATCCTGGGGGAACGGGGACACCGTAAGGCAGAAGCGGGAGCAGGGATGTCGCAGGGACAGCTCACCCCAGTGACGTCCCCGCCGGGCCGCGGGGTCCCCTTCCCGACCGTCGGGGCGAGGCTGCAGGCGGAGCGCGGGGAGGGAGGAGGAGGAGAGGGGGAGGAAGGCAGCCCCTGTCCGGCGACCTCGCTGGTCTCTCCCATTTTTAGATGGAAGAAGGAGGGGGTGAGGGAAGGGAAGGCAGGCACGGGGCAAGGCAGGCACCCGTGTGCCCCGGGGCTCACTGGAGGCGCCTGAGCGGCCGGAGGAGGAGTCCGGGGGCCTCCCCCTTCGACGGGGGCAGGGGCAGAGGCAGAGGCAGCACCTCCGGGCTGCCCTGCCCGCCGAGGGGTCACGGCCGAGCCTGGGGACAGTACGACCACCGACGTGATGCTCTGCCGCCGCTGAGAGCTCCCGCAAGCCCCCTCCAAAGGGAGGTGGCCCCGAGGACCTTAAACGGCACCATCACTGCACCACGCCCGGGGCTGGGGGCGAAGGGGCGGCCCCACATCACCCCGATCACCTCTGGCCCCTCTGCCACCGTGGGGCTGGGTGTGCCCCATACCTTGCGGCTCGGGAGGAGGCTGGGAGCCACAGGGCCATGGCTCGGGGCAGCGGCATTCCCCGCACACGGAGGGGCACAGCCCCCAGCCCCAGAAAGGAAAGACTCGGCTCATGGCAGCTCAGAGGAATCCAATTTTGCTGCGGCCAGGAGCTGCCTCCCCTGCTGCTAATGAAGTGCCTTTAATTAGCAGCCTAATAGCAAGCTCTTAATTTGCCAAACAGCCAGTTAAAAGGATGGGGACCCCACTAAGACTCGGCTGGCAACAGCTCCAAGGGCTTAAAAGGGACAGGTCCCGACAGGCTGGCCCCACTCAGGATGGTCTTGGGGGGCCAGGAAAGCAGAGCAGAGCTGGGGCAGCCCAGGCACCCCAGGCCTGCCATGCCCAGCCCCAAAGGGGCTGTCTGGGGTGAGGGAGAGCCCGGGCACCACGTCCTCCCACACAGGATGTTCCAGCTCCTGTCTCCTCCCTCTACTGAGCCTTCAGCAATACCTGAAAGCACCGGGCCCTCCCTCTCAGCCATCAGTCCTTCCCAGCTTGCCAGTGTTCAGCTTTTCCCAGGACAGGCACATGCTCAAAAGCTCTTGTGTCTTGCCCAGACTCAGTTTCTCCATGCCTTGATCAGGGCATCACCTTTACCTTCATGCAGTAGTGCTGGGCTGCAGAGACCTCTGTGACAGGCCACAGTGAGGGAGACCTCTAGGGAGCCACAATTCTTTTGGGGATGGTCCTGGTTCATTCCCAGAGCAACAGGAGAAAGATCCATTTATTGGACATGCCCAGGAGTGAGATGACTCAGCAGGAGGAGGATATGCAGCCTATGGGTCCCAGCCATGGCCAAAGCACTTGCAGTGCTGCAGAGCAGCCCTAAACACCCCCAGGACTCACCCCAAGCCTGTGCTACGACAGGGCAAAGCAACAAACCTGTGACGGGATTTTAAGCCAGGCCATGCTGTGTCCTGCAGCCATGCTCCAGCTCTGGTCATCCATGACTCATTTCTGGGACCAGCATCTGGAAGGTTAAATGCGCCCAGTCCAGTGGTCTCTGCCACAGTGAGAGGAGGAAACAGCAGCAGCCATCTCTCCCCCATTCTGGTACTCTCCTAGCAAGTACCACCTAAAAACCCTCCTGGAGCTTCCCAGCTCCTCTGCACTGAAGCCCATCCCCATCCCCAAGCTCTGTGCTCATCCCTGCAGCCACAGTCCTCCCTCCCATCACACAGCCTGACGCTGGGGACCAAGCAAGGACATCCTCAGGACACAGTTCCAAGCCAAGGGGTGGCCACTGCCTTAATTTAGGGAGCAAATCTGGGTTACTGCCACCGGTTGCCAGCAGTTGCTGGGATGCTAGGAGCAGAGGTTTAGCAGATGTGGAGGTGAGAAACACGTGCTGGGGCAGGAAGGGGGAGGAGGAAAGCCTGGAGTGACAATTAAGGGTCACCAGGGAGCTGGATTAATTGGAGACACTCCTGTGACCTGACCTGATGCTGGTGGAACACGATGAGACAAGTGCTGGTGAGAAACACCCGCTGCTCAGTGCTGGAGGGGAGTTCATCTCCACATTTTACAGGCATTCCTCCCCTGGCACCATAGAGGGACTCCCTGGCTAAAACACACCCCCACGGCTGGGCAAGCGGCTGTGAGCCCATAAACCACCCTCATCTCCTCCTACAGTCACTGCCAGAGCTCCTGTCTCACTATTGCCTCGCTGCTGCCCGGGTCTCCAGACAAAGCACTGGGGCTGTCCCCATCCCAGAGCTCCACACCATGGGATGCTCACTCACCTCTTCTCCTCAAGACATCGGTCACACAGTGCCTGGGGCATGCCAAGAAACCCAGGAGGACTGGGAGAGGCAGAAGATCTGGAGGAGGATGCATCCTGGGCACAGAGTGATGGCATTTGCTGAGGCCAGGAGGAGAGAGTTGCTGTTGGGAGCCCTGAAGGCTTCTCCATAGTCCAGCTGTCCGTGGTGTGGGCAGAGGCAGGATTCATCCTGCTCCAAGAAGCTTGTGTGGTGGGGAAGGACAAACTAGCCCAGCTGCAACAGCAGTGCCTCCTGCCTCCTTTCCCAGCTCCCCTGGGACAGGCACTGGAGCCATGAGCCAGCCATTCAGGACTACACCAAAGACATTAAAAAAAAATGGTATGAGGATTCCTGAAGGACTTGGGAATGCAGCAATGGGGAAGACCCACTGGGAGAGTTTGTCCCCTTTTCAATGATGAGACAGAAATCCCTCAGAGAGGACATGGTCTTCGGGGTTGCCTCTTGGTGTTTGCCCCGCACCATCTAGTCCAGACTAGGTAAATTCCACAAGGAATCAGTAAGCAGCTCATACAAAGGCAAAAATATGCATTGCTTAGCAGCCACTGACCCCTTTCTCCACACTGGAGGAAAGGGAACTCAGCAGCACAGGCCCAGCAGGCAGAGCTGCTCATGGACATCTCTGCAGCTCTGAAGGTCAGAGCAGTTTGCCAGCACTGCCCTTTCAGAATTGATGCTGCAGAAATGGAGATGGTCTGGCAGCCTCCACACCTCACTGCCCCTTTGAGAAGCCTTCCTTGATCTGCCTTTGTACATGCCAGCAGGATGCTTTGGGCATGGGACAGGGAGTTTTGGACACATCAGCTTGTGATGTTAACCAGGGGCTTGAGTTTCTTCAAAACACAGTGGCCTCCAGAAGGAAGTCAGTGTTGTCCCTAGTGAAAGCACTACCCAAGCTGCTGTCTCTGCCTTGTTGCACTGAAAAGTCCATCTGACTGTACTCCACCTGCAGGAAGGCTGTTTACCTGTACAGATGAGACATTTTCGAGCCCAGGATTTCCTGGTCATATCCTTTTCCAGCTTCAGCTCAGCAACCTCCCTCCTGGTTTGGAGATTTCTATCTGCTTCTACAAGCCAGGTACATGTCAGCAAAGCATTTTGGAGAGAAAGCTCAGGATAGGAAGGTAATATGGATAAGAAGCAAAGAGTATCCCTTGGGGATTTAATGAATTTGTGTCTGAGCTCTCTTAGGGTAAAGTGAAGTGCCTGGTACTCACATGCACTCCTGGGAGCTTGCTAGAAGGGCATAACATCCCTGTCTGTCACATGCCATCAAGGAAGGATCAGCTGGCAAAGGGGACAGGCTGAGGCCTGTGATGGCTGCAGCCCGCAAAGTGAGATTTGCATGGGCTAGTTAGTGCAAGCAGCACCTTATTCTTCATGTCTCATCTTCTCCCCAGCAGCCCCTCCTGGAAGAGTCCTGGGCATTCTGTGTATTGGCTGTGGAGCAACTTGGGCACTTGGAAAAGCACAACTATACAGAGCAGCAGGTTCTCAAGCCCAGGAGTGGCATCTTATTCCCACAAAACACTGCATCATTTCTACATCCTCCTGGGTGCTGACAGGTGTGCCATTGCACAGGGAGCTCTGCCACACATGGCCTTTGAACAAAAGGGGCCAGGATACTGTTGGAGCCAGTCCTTACCCCTCCAGGGATGCCAGGACAGCTGGATAGCTCACCCACAGCAATCCACGGCAGCACCAGAGCTCAGGGTTTTTGTTTCCCCAGCCACACTGCCTCCTCTGCTGAGAGTTTGACATCCTAAACCTTTTTGAATCACCAGCTGCTGAACTCATCCCATTTATTGTTAAGAATTACATTCATTCTAGCCTAGCTAATCTAAACTGGCCAATTCCTCCTTTCCAGAAAATATCTTACTAAACTCTTAAAAGCATGTATCTAAGATAATAATAAAAAAAACACCAAACAAGAGAAGATTTAATTTTAAAGCTGTAGGTTGATCAAGTGCTGTTAATTTGAAGCTATGGCAAACATTACTTTCCTCCTTCATTTGAAGTGGAAATAAGGCACACATTTTTAAACAGAAAGGGTAATTAACCACTGAATCTATTTAAGATAATCTGTGTGGTGTTCATTCTTTTCCAGTAGAAATTTACAACTGAGATTGCTTTTCCTTCTCAAAGACTCTCTTTAGTACTTGAGGTTTTGGAAGTGGGTCCTGAATTCCTGGGAGAAGTTTTCCAGCTCTTGCCTGCAGCACAGCACTGTCCGAGTCCTAGAAATCTGTAATAGAGACTCTCATCTTCCTCTTTAAACATCAAGGAGCAAAAGGGGAAGGGCTGTTTAAGAAACAGCTAAACATAACCCACGAGTAGAACCTGTTTCTCATAAGACTGTTGTTGGTGCGTTGTTTGGGTACTCACAGGCACCTGGGACTGGGACTTCGAGAAAGTAAGGGGTCTCATTTGTGTGTGCTGGCAGTCACAGCTTGTTTAAATCAAGCTGCATTCTGTGTTACAGACCGATCTGAAACAATGGATGAAGTCTGTCACTGCAACTCCTCTTCCAAATCTATTATTGGATGTGAGGAAAGAGCAGAGAGGGAACAGAAAAGGTTAAAGCGGTGTAAATATATATATATATGCATATTTGTACACACGCAAAAAAAAACATAAACCCTTGCCAAACAAAGAATGGGGCTGCTGGGAAACCCTGTCACAAGGAGAGGCAGAGATTGGAAGTGATAGGAATCCTGCTCTCAGCGCTTCAGAAAAGCAGGAGCCTTCACAATCTCCAGTCCCCTGCTGGCTCCCAAGAATGGAGCCAGCAGGGAGAGAGATGTCGGGAGTGCAGGGGTTTGTTTGTTTTCTGACCACCTCTGGAGTCAGGATCTTAAAACCATGGTGGCCTTTGTTTTAAAAGGGGCTGTTAAATAAAACTGAAAGATCCAAGGCTTCTGTCTGAGGAGTGTTTTTAAGAGAAAGGTATTCTGAGGGCAAGGGTGCTTGCGTTAGGATTCCGGCAAGCCGCAAGCGTGACAGCATCCCCAGCCATGGAACTGTGTGGCAGTGCTGCGATATGTCAATTACTCACTCATTATTGAACAGCAGGATTCTGATTAGCTTATAAAACAAATTTGTGCTTCTCCTACCAGGATCTTGCAACAGTACCCAGAAAAACACAAAGTCTTTATAGCTTTCCCCCCCTACTTTTTTCATGGACAGGATGGCCCCAGCTCTTCTCTATTAGTCACATCCACTCTCTGGCTTACAGGGCAGACTTATTTGTCCCAGCCAGCGGCCATTAGCTATGAATGGAGAGTTTGTTAATTAAAAAGTATGCTGTGGTTTTAGGAATAAATGTTTTTTTCCCCGACTGCCAGAGCAGTCTCTCATGCTGCACTCATCCCTGAGCAGCTCTGAGATAGGACTGGCTACTGCAAACTCCATGTACCCTGTGAAGCTGCATCTACTCCGGCCTCAGGGTAAAGCTGTCCACCCTTCAGCCCCAGCACTTCCAGGTGTTCACACTGCAAACGCTGTGTACAGTGCACATGTAGCAGAAGTGTCACTCACACGCACGGGGCTCAAGGAAGATACAGGATTGATGTATTGATGGTGTCCTTGACCCCAAAAGGAAAACAGGAGAGATTCACAGCTTAATCTTTGTATTTAAGTTATTTTCTGAACAGTTAAAAAAAAAAAAAACAAACCACACTGTTACCATGATCCTAGCTCAAGTGAACATTAGTACATTAACTACACATCACCGTAACATAATCACAAAATTCAAAGCACTCATTACTTAAGAATCCAGATAACAAATATAGCAGAGTAACAAACAGAAAACTCTGGAGAAACCATGTTCTTTCTCATCTCTCCCACTTCCACACCCACCTCAGCCTAAGCAGGCAGGAATGATGCAGCACAGGCTGGCCCAGCAGGCAGGCAGCTCTCCTCAGTGCAGTGATGTAAAATGACAGGGAGAAACGGGACAATAGTCTTTGCTCAGGTCACGTTATTTTTCTGCCATGCTAAAATCGTAGCTAGGCTGAGCCCTGCAATGCCTCACATGATAAAGACAAAGTAGCTGAAAGCAAAGTTCTACATTCAAAAGCAGCTCCGTATTTTCACACTGAATTGCCCAAAAATTCTCACAGCTAGCTTCATGTAAAAGCCACTGCAAACAGCCCAGGACAGGCTGGCCTGCCTCCTGCAAGTGGAGTTTTGCTCAAACGTAAACCAGTGGTCAAGTGCCAGCAGGTTAAAACACTGCCTGTGAAGGCAACAAATTCATTGTGCAAGTATGAGCAGAGCTGCTCTGTGATGAAGACTGGTATTTCATGCTGATTTTCTGGCCACAGCTGCACTTGGCTCCCACTTGAGCAGAAATCAGGATTTCTTCTAGGGTGACAGGCTATTAAAAATGGGACCTATCTAGGAGTTGGCTATAATATCTAAAGGGCTTGTTGCACACCAGTATCCCTCTGATTTTGAGAGTATCAGTTTAACATCACTAAGGATTAACCAGTGTTGCCAGTTCCCATGGGATATCTGCTGGACAAGACATGGAATCCCAGTGGTCTTTGGGAACAAGCACTAAGTCATGGGAAAAGTTTCTGGCAGTGTGCCAAGGCTCCCCCTGAGAGAGATGCTTTGGGAATTTGCCAGTAGTTTGGCTACACCTCATTAAAAAAAACAAAAAAAAAAATTAGGTAAAGGGGGGAAAGGAGGGGAAGCCAAATGCTCAGCCTCAGCAGGCAGCTGTTCCTCTCAGCCCACTGCTGGGGTGTGGAGAAGGAACACACCCAAGGGACCTGCTGCTTCTGTGAGTCTCTGAATTAAAAATGAGGGCAGAAAGACTGTGACCTCCTCATGCCAATCAATCCAGTAAGGATTTGCCAGCAGGATAGAAGGATTTCATATGGAGATCTCCTTTGAGGACAGCTGGGTCACTTGCTGTTTCCCCCCTCCTTCTGGGAAGCTGATGCTTATTGCTTTGGGGGAAACAGTAGGGCAAAGCTCAGCATGTCAGATGCATCATGCATGCCACTTGGAGACCCTGGCAAAGCTCACTCTTCTCTTGGCAAGTGTAGGTTAGACCATCCCTTTCTCCTCATGCCTCCAGTGCATCCTAAAAGAGGCATCAACTGCCAAGTTGAACAGTTGGAGGCCTTACTTGATCACTTCCTGATGACTTCTGATGTTCTCACAAAAAAACCTCTATTCTTCCAAGTCAACTGCACCAGCTAAAAGATCTATTTTCAGCACTGTCCCAACTTTTGTAGAGATCCATCTCCATCCCCACACCCCCCTTAGTTTTCAACCACTCGGGTCATCTCCTTTTTCTCCCACAACTAAGAGCAAGCCTGAAGCAGGAAGGCTGGCTGTTCTTTCTTACTTGCTTCTCTAGCTAGGAAGAGCTGCTAGTATTTGTGATTTATCAAACACAAATATTGCCCTTCACCAGCGAATTTAGGAATAATCAGCCACAAAAGGCAGATCTAAAATGGTGGCCCAACCTGGAGATGTGCTTCCCACTGGAGCCAGGATACCAAAAAACTAAGAACCAAGCCTGAAGCGCTGCTCAGACTGAGGTAGGAACATGTGGAAGGGGCAGAAAACACGTACCTGGGAGCGGAGAAATGCACATGATACTTCTCCAGCTTTTTCAGTGTTCAAAAAAAAACTAAGAAAAGGAAAAAAGGATCCTTTGGAGCAGGAGCAGGTGGTGAGTAGGTAGAGCATGGTGGTCCAAGTCAGCTTCCAGTTTAGAAACAAGTGTAAAGCATTTCAGTGTTTCTGATGAACACAGACTTCTCAACTTGTCATCTGAATTCTTCCATTCCAACAGCAGATGTGTCTGTCCTTGAATGTTAACAGGGAGCAGAGGGAGCTGCTCCAGAGGAGACAGCTGTAGGAGTTATCTCACTGCAAATTCCTTCATGCTATTTTCTAATTGCATATTTGAAAGCAAGCTGTCTTCCTCTGAGGATGTGAAATATCTGCAGCAAAACTGCACCCTACTGCAAAGGAGTCACAAGCAGGAGATGGTGTGGCCATAACAGATTGTCCTGCTCTGAATGTCCCACACCTCCAGTACTTTGCATCCCACAGTCCAAGGTGGAAGGCTCGCATGAGCTTCCTACTTGTGGGAGCAGTGCCGATCTCTACGCAGCAGAGGTATTTCATTTCAAAGCAATGTGCAACACTTAAAGCCCACAGACACTTCCAACCCTTCTTAATCTCCTTTTAGCAGGCATATTCTAGATATTTTCATTATAAACTCTGCAATTACTCCAATCTGGCTGAGGGATTGTCCATCCAGTTTACGCTGAAGCCTCTCTCTCACATGCACTCTTGCACACTCTCACACACACATGCACACTTATCCTAAGGGAGGGAGAGGGAGTTTGAAAAAGCCACTTTCTTCTGACATTGGGGGATCTACTTACCAAATTGCTCCTCCCTGGGTGCACAATAAACACCACCAAATGTCAGGCTGTGGCAGTTTCAAGTTCAAGTTAGATCAGTTAACTTCAGTTACTTCTTAGCCATGAGAAAATGTTTACAACTCAGGGAGTGGTGCAGGAATCCTCGCCTTTCTGCGGTTCTGTATGAAGTACCCACACACAGCCCCTTCTGGAGGGTAAGACACCTTTCTTGCCATGCGCCGAAAATGGATTTCAGCAGTTGCTTGCTAAATGTACCTTGAATAGCTCTATACAGCAGAGTACAAAGTATGGTACCACCTGAAGACCCAACACAATAGCAGCATGGAGCAGCAGGGCTACGACAACCAAGGACAATCTGCAATGGTGTTGTCTCTGTGTCTGGCCAGCCAGTCTTCCAGTTCTCCCATATTCTCTCAACCAGCAAAATAAAATGCATCCTTGTACGTACTGGCTACGCAGATGCAATTAAAATATTAGGAAGCTCTGCAGCCTTCATTGGCTGGAGTAACAGATCATTGTTTTCTACGATAACCTAAATGTAAAAGACAGAGGATGACCAAACTGAGGAAACTAATTATTAAATCTACAGCCAAGGTAATATAAAGCCCTGCTGGTAAGCAACCATGCTGCAGACCTGGAAATACCTGAACTTAGAGGGACACTGTTCAAATAGTATTAAGACTCAGAATTTGAACTCAGCAAAGTCTGGGATGTAAACTTTGATTCTCTCTGCTCCCTTGCCACTTTGGCTTTGGGACTGCAGTATTCATGATATGTAGAGCTGCCTGAAAGCCAAAACAGCCTCTGTGGACTTAAGTGCCAAAATTAGTTGTGGATGAACTTATAATTGTGACTCAGAACTTTCATGACTCTGCAGAGGTAAGTCACTCTGTCAGTGTTACCTGAACAGAGTTGTTAAACTATTTGACTCTTTAAAGTAGTAGTTCAAACAGAAAAAGTAGTAGTTCAAACAGAAAACGGGAGTGTCATCACACAATCTGAGATGGTCTTTAGAGCTGATGTAGTCTCTAGGCTCAATGAAAATAAAGGGAACTGAGTGCTCAACACTGCTGCCCACGTCCTTCAGGAAAAGTGTGAGGTACTCCCCAAGCACCAGCTTTTCCTTCCTCCATAACTCCATTGCCTTCTTGTCTGTCTTAGCTGTCACCAAAATTATGCAAGCCCTCTGGACTGCTCTTTGGGGACTCCTGGCCCAGCTCCTTGCTAAATTTCATTGGTGGAAAAAGCGCATCCCAAGCAATTAGAGACAATGCAACTGCTTCCCCAGCAAAGTGAACTTGATGAGAATAGCTTTAAAAAAAATCCCATCTGCCAAGTTCAGAGGGTGTTAACAAAGTCCGTTTAAACCCTTTCAGCCCAGTGACAAAGGGCCTCAATTTCCTACTGTGGGATTGGAGCAACTCCCTACTACAGCAGTGGAGGTTATTCCAGACCTACAGGAGATCTGGGCCCAAAACTGGAATGGCCAGGGAGTGATTTACATAGTCTTTCCTATTGCAGGCCTGCTGCAATTCCTTCCAGCTCTGTGAAGAGAGCTGTTTTCCCCCAGACCTCTGTCTAGTTCAGAGACATGCAGAATTGTTTCTCATTTCCCTCTCTTTTCAGGGACATTTTTATTTCTAAACACTGATAATTTGCAAAAGTCTCAGCTAGAAAGCAAACATCCATCTCAGCTATCAGCAAAAGGACTAATCAGCCCATGTCCCTAAACCACAGTCCAGCATGCACATAGGTTAGACAAGCAGGCTCTCCTTCCAAATGCCTTCTAGCAAGGCCAGCCCCAGAAATGCTGCAGAACTGGCCTGGAGTCACTGCTAAATGCAATGATTGTCCTCATGGCCACACTCATTTTACTCATCTGTCATCCCAGGTGACTATGCCTTTGCTCATTCAAGTGAGGCAAAGTCTTATTGTCATGGCCAGAGTGTGTGGTGTCTCCACTCTGGGGTGGCTCTTGAGAACTCCACAAGGTTTTCAGCAGTTCCTTCTTCCAGCACCCAGCTACTGCCTTTCTGAGGGGAGAAGGAATGGAAAGAAAAGAGCAATGTCTGGCTTTTCTTCTCACCCCAGCCTCACACCTTCTCCAGTTTACAGAATGATCCGTAAGTCATCAGCAACATACTGTCTTCAGGGAGAACAGCAGGAGGAAGATGGTACAGACAATCCCTTTGCTAGTGAAATACTGTCCTAGGCCAACATTTCACCCAGGTTAGGGGTGGACAGAATCTCAGTCCCAGCTCATCATGCTTGGGACTTCAGCAGAAGGGAGTTTAACTTTTCATTGATTAGCATTCCCCAAACAAGCAGATGTTAAGAGAGACTACAATACACATCCAGCTTTCAAAGGGTTAGCATAGCAGGCAGAAGAGGAAAGAGATGCATTTGGCTCATAATAGTCAAATTTCAAGGGTCCTCTCTCCACAAAAATATATGTCTGCAGTCAGAACAGCCAAAAGCCACCAGGAAGTTGGGTTTGGAGGGGGAAGGGTGATAGTCTGGCTGTTACAAGTGTTTCTGTTGCTCGTCAGAGCTGAATGCTTTTTCAAAGGCCTAGCAATGGATATTGATTTCAGTCCGAGAGAAGCAGTCTCCTCCCCACCCACCCTCCCACCCACCCTGAAGTGACTCTCAGCAGAATGCGCTGTGGCTATAAGTCTTCTGCTTAACAGCAAAGCAACACATTCTGGCAACATCTTAAATATATTCATAGGACATCTGTGACTAGGTTTGGAGGGGAACCAAACAGGGCAAAGGGAAAAGGAGTGAACATGAAAAGGGGGATGAGTGAGGAAAGGGATGGGAAGGTTTAAAAATGTTAACTGTTCATGAGAGATAAAAGTCATCTTCTGATATAGCAGCACTTTAGCAGTCAGCCGCGCTGAGTAGACCCTGTCTGAGATCAACCGCATGCCAACTTTGTTCCAGAAACAAGTCTGAGAGCCTCTCTCTTCAGCAAGTATTGGTTACGTGGATAGTTCTTTTGTCCTGGCATTTAAATACTGCAGCTTAAGTGAGTCCTGGGAACAAAAAACAGAACAAACCAAACAAACCCCATTCGTACTAAATCTTTTAATGATTTAAAAGAATATCTGATTGACCAGAGTGTTTGAGAAAATCAAGACAGCTGATCTCACAGGTCCAGAGCACCACTGGAGAGTTACCAATCAAACAGGATACAGGATGTGCCCCAGGACAGAGCATTTTCATGGGAAAATGTCACTGTGGAAACCCCTTCGCAGAAGCCTGTTTAGCTCTTCTGCCATTTTTCTCAAACTATTAACAGTAATTTTGCATGTACCCATCCAAGCGATCAATCATGCTATCCCACTTCACTCATATACATCAAATTCACTCTACAACTGACCCAAACCTATGAAACATTATGTCCTCCCCACACTGTGCTCACCAAGACAAAAGGGTAAGGTGATGAGCAAACCACCCAGCCTCTGATATGAACACTTTAACAACCGTGCCGTGGGAGAGCAAACGAGGGCTAGGCCCTATCAGTAAATTATTCTGCACGTTGATGCATCTTGATTAAATTTGCCTGGGCTTGTGCATCAACTGTAATCTTGAATCAGCTTGCTGCAGTGTGAGGAAAATGGTCACCACTTCAGAGGGAGGGAATAAAGCTGACACTTCTTGGCAAAACCCTCCTGCCTGGTGACAACTGCCCAGGGTCAGGCCATCTGCATCCCCTTGTTAGGCAGCAGCTGCTCTACTCACTCTGCAGAAATCCTTCTTCCTTCTGGACAGCAGTGATAGCTGATTTAATTATTGATGATGATGGACAGAGGAGGAGGAGTTCTTTGGGGGAAGTCATAGGTGCCACATGCCACAAATCCTAAAATAAAGTCCCTACTCTAGGTATCAAAACAATTTCTGTCCTTTTACAGGACATTGTAATTACTGTACAACCAAGATGACAAATACTGATAGACCCAGACAATTATTCATCCTCCATGCTCGCACTACATCCATCCAGCATCTCCCCTGAACCTCCTTTTCTTTTTTTTATTTTTCTTTTACCTGTGCGAGTGTGAGGTACAGTGTAGTGTTATTTATCTGGAGATGTAGGTGTATGTTCTGGACGGGGAACGAGTGGATTCTGCTTGGGCAGCTGGGTCATTCAGAAAATCCCAGATGAGGATGGTGTCATCATGTGAGCTGCTGACAATCTGGAACTCGTCAAACTGAAGTCGAAAGACTCTTCCAGAATGCTCCTAAATGCAAGTGGGAGACACAGCATGTTACCTTGCAAACTAGCTGGCACCTGGGATGAAGGAGGGAAGATGCACTTGGGCGTGATTCTAGTGTTACATTAACTTCTCCGTAAACCCC
The DNA here is from genome assembly GCA_013396735.1 of Grallaria varia. NCBI lineage: Eukaryota > Metazoa > Chordata > Aves > Passeriformes > Formicariidae > Grallaria > Grallaria varia. Next base: position 739,928 of record VWZG01004261.1, on the reverse strand, counting down.
ATATAACACACTGTGTATCACCATCACAGAGCAGAAAGTAACCTCTCTCAGTGAAAAGGGTTTGCCATATTTGAGTACTTGGCTCGCAGGAAGTTTACACTACAGTAGTCCCTCTACTCCTTAAATCCCAATACTGGACACACATTGTACAGAACAAACCAAACTCCCTCCACCAAACAAAACTGACAGGTGCACTGTCTTCCTCGTTCCATGGCAAAACTCCTTCCTGAAATTACAACATTCCCAGATGCAGTCGGTTACAGGGGAAGAGATGACAACTCGGCATTCAAGACTTGGTACCACTGCCACTGCCGAAGAGGAAAGAGCTTAACATTGGAGGACACTAAGGAGCCTATCGTAAAGTCCAGTGACACAGTAATAATTCCTCTTAAGCAGTTCTAAAAATATGAACTAGAAAGGGCATTCTTTATAGGCAGTTTGCATTCTGCTCCGAGGCTGAGTGGAAATGGCATGACGATTTGGCAAGAGTTCAGACCGTAATTAACAGGAGGCAATGGCAAGATCCTGGACATCACAGAGCAAATCCACTATGCTTTTCCTTTTGTGTTGCCTATTTTCTCTTGGTGCTTACAATGCCGAAAGATTAGTGGCCTCTGCCTTGGTCAGCAGGGAATAGCAACTGTGCAACCAGGGTGAGCCCTATCTCTTCCATCACATTTCTCTTTAATGCTCACATATAGTAAAGGGATGAGGGTCAGGAAAAAGTGTCTTAAAATACTTTTAATACTGAAACCACAGATTTCTCAAGCATTTAGTTGAAAGAGAATTGTTAGTTACTGAATGGGAAACCTTTGTCTTATAGGACCAGACTACAAAAATACAGTTTGGTTTGCAAAGTGCAACAGCTAATTAAAAGTGAATTTCTAAATCTTTAAATTAAAATTATCTGAAAACAAACACATAAAAGTCAGTTCTAGTTTTAAGATAAATTTTTAAAAAATTCTGATCAATGGAATCTTTCTGATCTTCTAACTAGAATTTGTCTTATAAACACCTTATGAGTTTCTGTCTTCCCATCTATTTTAAAAAGAAGCGTTTATCCAGAGCTTGTGTTGTAGCAGTAAAGAAGTTCTTGATAAACAGTACCACTACAACAGTCAGATCCACTGACAGATTGCTCACAGAGACAGTGAGAGAGAGAGGTACTTTCAAAACCTGTTTCTAAAACTTCCTTTTTGGTCCCAGTCACTGCGAGCTAAGTAAGGCTGCCCCACCTGGGCTGTCTAGGTTGTAAGAAAAGCTGAACTGTGTGCTTATTCTGTGCATGGAAAGCGTCTGTCAAATTCATGTGGCCACCGTTCCAGCTAACGGAAGACAAAACTAGAAGGGACCTGGCATGCAGTGAACATTTATTATCTGTGCACTTTCCTCCTACTGTTTGAAAATTGAACACGAGCAGCAGGAGACTCATGATGTTCATTGTACAGCCAGGTTTAATTTTGGAGGATGAGGGAAGAGGAAAAAAACCCCAAACCATGGGCAAGCGGGTATAAGGACACCCTGTTGTCATAAAAGTCTAAAAGCACCACAACAGCTTCCTCTGCTCCCCATCTCTCTTTTGGCCCCCTCCATTGCTATCAAACAGGGATTTATGAGTATCCATGTGCTGAGATTCCTACAGTGTTTCCACCCTACCACTTCTGATTTATAATACAATTAGCTGGGGCACTTTGGCTGTCCACTGCTGGAAAATGCAGAGGCAATCACACCGGTTAAATTAAGTCTACAGGTTACTCGGCACACATTTGTCTCAGGCTGGAGAAGGAACACTACTAATACCAAGCTGAAGTCTTAGACTCTCAAGAAATGTGCTCATGGGCACTGAATTGTTCCACAGTTTGGAACTGGGTGGCCAGTGACAAAGGGTTTTTCTGGATTTCAGCCATGATACTATTTGCAGTTCTACTTGGCTAACTAGAAGGTGTTTCAACATAGTACCTGCAGGCATCCAAAGCACTCACGGACTCTTATGCTGCAGCTGAGGTTCAAATACATGATTGGAAAAGAGTTAGCATGGCTTAATGATCTACTGCTTGTCAGCTAAGTCCCAGTAACCCTCACAGCCTGCACTAAATGTGAAGTAAAATACTTCAGCAAAATCTACAGCAACGGTAGCAATTTAGGTGGTGGATGATTGTGTGCAGAAGGTCGGGCAGCACAGCTCAGGGGGTGAGAGACACTTCTAGAGAATCAGACAGCCTTGGTGTGATCCTGATTTAGAGCACAGACTACAGCCATGTGTCACAGCAGGAAAAGGTCTAGCATACCAACCCAAAGACTTTCTAGCTAAGAAATAAAATTATTTAGTACTTCTTTTTCAATGAGAATTTGGTAGTGGTTGAAATTTTCCTTTATCTCCAGCAACAGTGCCAGTTTTTCAGGTTGCATGTAGTGTAGGAACACTTACAGGAACCATCCCATGGCCTTGGCTGTACTGTCATTTTTCTCACAACTTTCCCACTTATTTTAAGACCAGTGCAGAGCCACTGTTAAGCAGGACTGTGAATATTGTTAACACTCATACAACGACATTTTAACCACACCATCATCAGACCTGCACTAAAAAAACAGTGCCCAGCACAAAAACAGTAGTTGTTGCTTAAGGATAAGGCAATTTCACTGTTTGTTCCAGTCCTTACCTGCTTTTTCCTTAAACACCCACAAGCCAGTTAAAAGCAAACCCACAGGTGTTTTTGTTCTTGTTCCTCAAATTTGGAATGTAGTACTTTTCTTCCAAAAACTTCATGTCAACAATTCAGACAACTTACTACTACATCATCAAGTACACACAGGTTAAAGTAAACCCTCTGGTACATGGATTCCCAGAAGGACATTCTCAAAAATGGATTTGGTTATTAACTCCAAATCACAGAATAAAACTGTTAGAAAGTGAGTGAAAACTACAGAAATTCTAACTTTTGATGCTTTATAGCTTGCAACATTAAAAACAGTTGGACAGTCAAAAAATCCAGCCCCTTAGAAATTATTTCTAGATCATGCAGACTGGGGCTAAATGACTTGAGTTTTCATGGCTAAAGATAGATAGGCCTGATCAAGCACACTTTTTCCAACACCCCTACCAAAAGCTCTTACCACAAGGGTTCGCAAGCAGAGGGTCCCTGCTGGAGCACGGGGGTCCAAAGCAGCCACAAGATCCCATACTTTAATTTTTCTAGTAGTGAAAAAAAAAGACAAACACCATGGCTCTGTTAAAGAGAAAAGAGCAAGTACTCACAAAAAACCCCCCCGACTGTTAGTACAATTTAACTAATACACCAGTTTAAGAAAAATTACAGTAAACCACCTTCTCTTCAGACCTGGTTCTTGAATTTCTCCGTTAAGAGCTTAATGGGAGAAAAAAATATGCTGCCAACAAAGTAAAACATAAAAACCAGGTGGTAATAACTAACAGAAACCTGGGAGTGCAGACAACTAGTCTGTAACGGCAAATGGTCCAGCAGACAGAACTACAGATGGGAAAGATTGTTCTTACGAGTGGTTGAGCTAGAAGAGGTTCCAGGTTGAGTTGGTCACATATTCTGACAAGCAAAAGAACTGGACCACATACATCAGATCACACAGACTTGTTTCAAAGGAAGAACAAAAGCTATGCTTTGTAGCACGGTCCTGATTTACTGGCCATGAAAAGGTACTCTTGGTATGACAGACAAATAATCTAATATTTATATGGAAGATGCAGAAAGTGGGATGGGGAACATTGAGACAGACAGGAAGATGCAAAGCACTGACTGCACTGATAACCTCACCCATCATATGCCCCACTGACTATCCTCTTGTTATCAAAGCGTATGCATCTCACCAACTCTTCATGGCCTTCCAGTACTCGTAAACATGCCCCACACTCGATATCCCACAACCTGGAAGAGAGTACAAAGAAGCACTAAGAATTTTTTAATACCTTAATGCAACAAAACATTTGGTCTTTGTAGTTAATGGGAACTTGGAAATAAAGGTTGTGATGAAACAGCAAAGAAGAAACAACAAAGAAGAAACAAACTACATTGACCACTTCTTTTCCTGCTCTTAAGTGGAATGCATGCTTTCTAACATAACCCTGTGATGTTACAGTAGCAATGGTGAGTCAGAGAGCAGCTGTATCTAATATCTAGTGCTGCAGTAACATAAGGTATCTCCCAGTTATCTTTCACAGTGAGCCTCACTATTTTACTGGGGGTCATTTTTCATGAAAGTGTCCTGCCTTGATTTTAAGATGTTAAGAGAGGGAGACTTACCAATCCCCTTGGCAGGTTGTTTCAATTGATAACATCACCTTCACAGGGCATGTGCCCCCTTCTGTTTCCCTACATACCTATTTCTGATTTGGACAATACCATCAGACAAATTAAGTCATCAGTACAGTGGTGAAAGGTACAAGAATAAACAAGCCCTTTTAATTTGTCATTTCTCCCACCAAAGGTATGTTCACTCTGTAATCACTTAGGCATAAGCTAAAATGGGCAATCTATGTTTATTCTTCTATAATGTATTTTCTTGTTGTTTTCAAGTAATTTCTGTGGCTCTCTACAGACTGTTTCTAATAATAAAACTTTAAAAAAGTTCTCTCACCATCACCCAAACCAGCATACAGGATCCTAGTAAAAGACCCAGCAACATACTATTCTCTCAACTGTAAATATGACAAGTTTTTGCCTTTGTGATGGATTTTCAGCATGGAGAATAAAATAAAATACATTAATTTTTACACTTAACACACTACCTTGAAAAAGAGTTATGAAAAGCTTCAAACAGTTATGAAGTAAGTACTTTTCTTCCAAATTTTGTCAGCTCTTTGACATGACTCCCAATTACCACGGATAAAGAAAGATTATTTGCCTACAATAACTGAAATTCTTTGACATGTATTGTATAGAGTTATTCATGCAGCAATCTTCTAATAGCAAGATCTGCTGCAGCTTCCTTACACTTAATGGAAATCAAGCAGACACAAATGTTCTTAAATGCTCATTCAATAAGCTTTTAGAGACTGACATGTCCTCCACAGCAGTAAGAAATATGGGGATGTCTGTGGAATTTCCTTGGGTGACACATCTTGAAGCAGCACAGCTGCTGACAGGTCAGGTCACTTTGCTTGAGAGGCAGAGATAAACCATCCACACATATTTTACTCCTGAGGTCCCCCCGGGAATAATCCAGATTCAGCTGATGTGTACCCAAGGTTGGTGGATAATGATTGCAGCTGTCTTGCCACAACAAGTTGCTCTTACTTTGGATAACAGAGGAATGAACAGAACTCTTCTGTCACTGTAGAACTGGGAAAGGATTTGTCTATGCACATGTTTGAAGCCAATGGAGAGCACATGGTGATCCTTCAGTCTGTGAAGTTGATCTTTCAGGAATCTGTGAAGACCCTAACAGTTTTCATATGAGTACAGCACACCAGTCAAGGTCAGAGCAAGCAACTCCATGGCAAAGGTCAGCCAAAGGCACTCTGGCTGGTCAGAGAGCATTAAGCATCTCAAGGATGGACAATGCCAGAGAGTAACTGGTGCAGAAAGGTTTGAAGAGCAATCTTGTGCCAGGAACTTTTGTGCCATGTGTTTCCATTCCTTGCCATCAATTCTGAGATTGCCAGCAGCTCTGGGAGGCTGCATCACACTAATGCAGGCCTGTATTTTCAGCTCCCAGTTTGAGGTTTTACCTGAATCTGAATGGGATTAGAAGAGGTGATCAAGTTCCTAGTCACATGGGCAATGGGCCTTTGTGTACAATGGGGATAACTCAGAGTCTCCTAGCAGAACTGGTGAAAAAATAACTCCCAGATTTGATAAGCTTCTCAAATGTCTACCTCTTTAGTCAAAGGAATAAACAGTAGAAGAACTAATCGAAAGTCTTGAGAACTAACTAAAATATTTACGCAGACAAAAGCACTACCACTCTGCCTTCCTACAATTTTGGAAGAATTTCTGGAGGTAGAGGGAGGTCTGCAATTATCCCAGCCTTTAATACACTTGAAGTCCTGGCAGAGCTGGAAAATGTACAGAAGGCAGGTGAGCCTGAATCCCCACCTCTTAGAGAGAATGCTGTAGTCTAAACAGACCAGTATCAGATCCCCTTGTGCACACACTGGAAGTAGAATACACACACGTGAATCAACCACTCATTTAAAAATTAACCCAAGACAAAAAAGTCTGATTCTGTTTTCTTGCCCTAAATCTTCTGGTTCCTTTTTTTTCTACACAATGCTTGTCTGTAGCAATTAGGAACTTTGGCCCTAGAAGGTAAGATACTGAAGTGATTGAATTAAACTTGATGGACCACTTTCTACCAGATGGAAATCAGCACAATGATAGTGATGTCTATGTAGCTGTGTTCTCATACAGTGGTGAAATTTCAGGCTAAAACAAAACCTAAATAATTTTTATATGTGGAATCTTTCTACAGAAGAAAGACACTGGTTTCTCAGCTACTCTGCATGTCCTTACATTTGCAGTTGCAAAACTAGAAATCACAGTCATCTTTTGGAAAAAAGTTTCCCTGCAACTGAGGAACAATGACCTTTAAGTTCTGTATCAGCCTCTCCTAAAGGCCGACTCACATCTGGCCCTTTACAACAGATTAAAATCAAACATACAAAGCACTGAGCCACCCAGAAAGATGATTCAGTAACCTGCCCTTTCTTAATCACCCTTCCACTGACGTGTGCCCCCTGCTAATGGCTGGAAGAAAACTATGTGACCAGGTAAGTCTTTTGCCTTGCCCACACTGCTGCTAAACTTGACTTCTATTAAGATTTACTGCCGACATTCCTGAAATTCTAGCACAATTTATCTGTCAACTAGGGATTTTGTCCAGTGTAGCATAAAAGTAACTGTATTCCTCTTTAGCATTATCACTATCTTGACATTTATTTTTATTAGCATTGCAAGTCATATTTTAGATCCTTCCCTAATTGCTGTAGTATTTAACTATTTCTTACTCTACTTCCGAGACCACATTTCACAGTACAACTGCAGAGAGTTACTTTTTCTATTTGAAATGCAGTTCTCACCATGTGTAAGTTGTGCTCTTACACAATGCCTGCAATACTTTTCCCCCTGATTAAGAGATAGAAGTCCCAGCAATTCTGGTCATGCTCTCAGACAGTCCTATACTAAAATCTGGCACAATGACCTGTGATGTCAACCAAAGGACCACTGGTTTGCTACAGAATGGAGAGCAGGAAGAGGCAGTGTGCTGCAAGCCAAATCCAGAGGCAAAAAATAGCATAAATTATTCTCACTGAGGAGAAATTATTACTGACATGTGAAGTGAAGGGTTTTTGCTCACTGTCCAGCTTTTGAGTTTTATCAGAAGGCGAACAACTATTGAAAGAAATGGCAAAGACAAAAGGGAGGTTGCTCTTAGTCCCATTTCTATGACAGAACCATTTTCCTACATCATGTAAACCAATATTCAAGCTTGTTCCATACACCCTGAAATCAGTGGGACATCCCTCTGCCAGTGGCTGTAGGATATAGGGAGAAATCCTGGCTCATGATAACAGAAAGAGTTAAATCTCAGATTGCAACCAGGGCAGATGGAGAAGTGCAAAAGGCAGCAAACTGAACTTCATGCTCTAAACCAGCTGTTCCAAACTTAACCAGGTGCCAAGTACCACAAGAAGAGTTTGGCGAGAGCCCAGGAGGATTTCTGCAGAGGATTAAATGCCTCTTACTGCAAATCTGACCCCTTTAACTAGACACATAGCCCAATTAAAATATCACAAGAGGACATCACAGAAAGTGGTACTTGCCAGCTCTTTCATACACCAGAATTGTCAGAGCAATGCAACTTGTTGATTAGTATGGGACTCTTGAGATGTTGAGGATGAAAGACAACACAGTAAAACAGGCTTCTAATATCTCTTTCCAGTAGTTCCCAATGTTCTATACCAAAGAAAGCATATTTCAAAGTTGACAAGGGTACAGAGGACTTCAGTTGCCTAACCTCTGCACATCCCAGGGAATCAGAGACAACGTGCTTGCACATAACTCTGTGATGGGGAGTGTCTCTCACCTGATTGTATTATCTGAAGAGCCGCTCACTACTAGCCTGTCTCTGTACTGCAGACATGCAATGCCTCGTTTGTGGCCATTTAAGGTGCGCACAAATTCGCAGGTACTAGTGTTCCATACCTGTGACAGGAAGGGAGGAGGGAACCACACAGAGACAAAATCATTAAGAAGACACTAACAAAAGATGGTGTCTGTATGATTTATAGATGCATCCAGAATGTTCTTAATTGAAGATGCTACCATTAAGACTGGGAAAATTACCTCTCTGATGACTTGCGATTACAGTTTGCAACTGTTAGCAGCTTGGGTCACTGTACACAGAAGGTTTTAGCCACACCATAACAGAATTAGCTTTCAGGTTTAGCACTCTCAGGCTATGATTTAGTCTACACATGATCTTCATTTTCCTGAGGTTTAATGCTGCAGATTGGGATCACAGTAGTAACATTTAAGTGACTCCTATCAACTCACCTTCACTTTGCCCCCATACTGCCCTCTGACAACTGTTTGAATGATTGATGCTGAAACAGATTATGGAAGTGGTCAAGTCGAAAAAGAATTGAGAAAAAAAGTTCTTTTTCAACTGCATCTGTACCTAGATCTGATTTGCCATACAGCTCTGTAAACAGGTTGTGCAAGCTCAACAGCTGAAACAGATTATGGAAGTGGTCAAGTTGAAAAAGAATACAGAAAAAATGGTCTTTTTCAACTGCATCTGTACCTAGATCTGATTTGCCATACAGCTCTGTAAAAAAGTTCTGCAAGCTCAACAGAGGAGGGACAAGTGGAAATGAGCAGCAGGAAGAACACTGCTTCTAAAGGAAGATTTGGGTAGTAATGGTCAAGGACCATCTTCCCTGTCTGGTTGCTGTTCTTCTTTAATAAATACCCCAGTGCTGCAAATAAAAAGCCTCTGAAACACCTCACCTTTATAGTTCTGTCACCTGATGCCGATACAATGTACTTGTCATCAAAGTCCACTACATTGACAGCAGCTCGGTGCCCTACTAGCACCCTCCTCAGGGTGATATCTGTTGGTGAAGCCATGTCCCACACGGCGATGGAGCGGTCTTTGGAGCATGTCACCATCATGCCATTATTGAAGCGGAGGTGCAGTACAGCTTCGCAGTGGTGGATCAGTGTATTCAGCATCTCACTTGCATTCACGTCCCACACTCTGCAGTTTCACATTTCAAACCAGAGAGAAGAGAGTTAAAAACCTGCACAGTGCATTTTCTGCAGAGTGAGAGAGGGATGGGGAGAGGTAATTGACTCTCTAGTGATATTAGAGAAGCAAACACCACAAGTTATCTCTACATCTATTAAATAGTTCATTAAAAAATGTATTATATAAACCTGTTGATTATGTGTACATTGAGACAGTGCAGCAGTCAAAAATCCTGCAATGCAGTTAACACCATAAAAATAACCCACACAGGAAAAAAGCATTCTTTAATTAAGGGAATTTAGAGCTGAGGAAAGGTAGAAGACTGATGGCCTTGAAGACTGATGGCTTTAAAGACTGATGTTTCTTGGTTGTGTCAGCATACCATACGCTTCATTTCCAGTCAATGTGGAGAAGCAAGTTCAGTGACGGGTTTAATTTTTGACCTCACAGAGGACTATCAGCTCAAGGGATAATTTATACAGAAGCAGAAACAACAACTCTTTTCAAACAAATACAAGTAATTGCTGCAAGTTGCACCATGCATTTACCCTGCGGTGCATCTGGTACACAGCTACATTCCAGGAATGTACCGAATACTCAAATTAAGACATAGCATTTATGTCAATTTAATGTTACTGGAAGCAACTGTTTCAACTGAAAGATAATTTAAGATGCAAGTTGAACAAAATCTTCATACAGAACTTCTAGGCCTTGAAATGAAGATGTTAAGCCCTTAAAATGTTTCTTTTGGGCTATTCTGTTGGCAAACTTCTTTTGCCCTCCATAAAGAGATTTCTTTTAGCACTATCACACCTGGATCCCAAATATACTATATGAGAGCAGAAAATGGCTGAATCATCAGGCACATCAAACACTGCAGAAGTTAAAGCTCTTCTCTGCCAATAAGGCAAGCAGTAAGAAAAAGCAAGATGTGAGAAAGGCTTCTAATGTCTTATTTTCCAACTTATGGAGACTGAAATGCATCAACTTATGGGCTATAAATGAGGAAGAAAACTACACTCCAATTACAAAATGCAAAGGAGAAAAAACTGAAGACCTGAGCCATTAACATGCAAACAGTTTGCAGATAGGGTTGCCAAACTGAACAGGAGCTGGAGACCCACTGACTTCTTTTGGACAAGTGCATCCCTGAGATCTCAGAAGCATTAAGAGCCCATCTGTACCATCTATTGGACAAAGCCCCTCTTCCTGAGGAGACACAAGGATAAAAGTGATGCATCCTATGTTCCTCTGGGGTCCACACAAACATTTACAGATACAGTGGGAAACAAAGTATTTCTGGGCAAGTAGCCAGTCTGCAATTTGGCCTGCCTGGCCTGTTTTGGAAGATGATAGTGCTTGTTACAGAAATCAGCCTCTCCTTCTGCGATCTGTTTAGCCCAATGCAGTTCCCACACCATCCTACAACATCCTCAGGTGTCTCATTTGGCAGTGTTGCCAAAATTCTGGATCTCTGCTAATGACAGGACCCCAAAACCTAGCAGCACCACAAGACTGCATGCATCACATGTCAGGGATTAAATTATTAGCTCAACAGCAGTAGTTTACACACAAGCAGGGTGATAACCATAAGGAGCTTGCAGCCACAAGGAACACATGCTAATAGCTTCAGAAAATGCCAGCAACACAGCTTTTGGGTTCCTATGTTCACTGCATGAGCACTGTTTGCACTCTGACGAAGAGGGAATATATAACAGCATGGAGAAGACAGACCTCTCCCTTCACATTCAAGTTCATATTGCAATTCACTAACTCATACGTGCCTTTATTTACACTACAGGTCTTACACACTCTGGGATTCTGTGACTACCGGACTTTGAATCTGCACAACATGCACCACAATTGCTACCTTCAGCTGTCCAGCCTTTTGCTGGAGACTGGAAGGAAAGCAAGGTTAGAAAGACTGAATGAAAAGAAACATCATGCTGAAATTTAATCAGTTGAAAGTCATAGGAGATGTAGGCTTATATCTTTTGTTAAATTTAAGTGGCAATTGATGGCTAAACCTTCACACTTGCTTTGAAAACTTCAACTCTTAAAAAGTTATTCTCAAGGAGAATTTGTAACATTCTCAGGGAGTGTCAAAACATGCAAAACCTTGGTGAAATGCCAGATGGCCTTCCTAAGTCATCTTGACCTTGACTGGCCTTTCCTTAGATTTTCATTTCTCCTTGACAGCAATTTGCATGGACATCTGATAAACAAGGACAGTACACTGCTGAACAAATACGGTGAACTACTTCATGGCACTGATTGAACAGCACAGATTTAAGAAGAGATCATTTCAGCATCTTGCAAAGCTAAAATCTTAAAAGACAAACAGAAAGCTCCAAATCATGAGCACACACCTGACAGTGGAGTCTGAAGATCCAGTAATGATCACCCGTTCATCATACTGGAGGCACAGGACAGAACCCGTGTGTCCAGTGAGAATTCGCTTGCATTCCAATGTATTCTTATCCCAGATCTAAGACAGCAAACATTCAAAATCAGACAGCTCAGTAAGGTTGTCATCTTTCAGCAGTTACTGGTTTAATAATCTGTTTTTTACAACAACACATCATTGATAGTGCAGTTAGAACACCTTTAGTGGCATCTGTAGAGTCTTCTACAGACTCTTGGTGCAATACATTAATATATTTGATATTACTGGCTTTACTATGAATATTAGTTTTACCCTTCTCATCAGGGTACAGGCCCCTGTAATTACATAGCCTGTAATTACTGATGGACAAAAACCCTGCTAGCAAAGTCTGTCTGTCTGCAAACTGAGTCTCTCTAGCCAGATAAAAGAGGCATACATGCTGTGCAGGGAGTAGGGTGGGGGGGAAGGAGAAGGAGAAGGCTAGATTACTAACAAGAGATTGGGTAGGCATCACTGAAATTAGGACACTATTATTTACAGCATAGGCACCACATGCCATTAGTATGCCACTGTGGAACACTCTCACCTTGATAGTATTGTCTCTTAGGCCACTCACTATCTTCTGATCATCATACTGTAAACAATAAACCCCTTTGCTTGTTTCGCTTCGGCAGTGGATCCTCTGTAAACTGTGCCTTCCACAACGCCAGTTTGACTCTATTGTCTTAGGGAGAGACAGGAGACAAATGACATGTCAAAAAAAAAAAGCACAGAACTGTCTCCTCCTTTTTTTTTCGTTTGGTAAAGAAGACAGCAGACACTTTTCTTCACACTTTTTCCTGCAATCAGGCCCATAAAATGACATAACTGCTTTCTAGAAGAAGCAATACATGTAATAAAACCAATTAGACAAATGCCTGGAAAACATACTGTGGCTAAACGGGTCTGTGTTATCTGGAATGGTGAGGAAAATGTAACCTAAATGCTTTTTTCTATCTCCAGCCTTTAACCCCCTGTGACTCAACAGCTAAACAACTGAAGAGAATGTCTCAGTTGAGCTGTAAGTGCTTGTACAAACCTGTCACAACAGTGCCTGAGCACTGCTTTTGCCATTAGGAAACAACCAGAACATGCTATTTTGCTCACACGAAATGTAAGGCAACCATGCTCAGTTGCTTCCAGTCTCCCTGACTCTTAGGATTGCAGTCTTAGGCAATGCATTTCTCCCTGGCTCAGTTCTTGGTATCTTTCCGTAACAGCTTATTAGGTCACATCTGCACTGGGTGGAGAAAGTACTGTGGAACAAAGAAAACCAAGATGTTATGGTGCTGCTGTGACATCTGATGTGCAAGGTGTAGAGATTCCACCTGAAAATAGTTCACTGAACAACCCAGCTCTGTCTAAAGAAGCAGCAAAGCCTGGGACCTTACATAATTGTCTCAGATCTACAAACTACAGACAAACATAGACACAGCAGATTTAAAGAAATATTTCATTAGAATGGAATATTTCCAGAATCTTGGCATCATGAATGAATCAGAGACATTTGAATAAAACAAAACAAAACAAAAAAACAACAGCAAATCACCACATCTGGAAGCTGTTTCTTACCTCTATGTCCTGTATAATTTTGGGATAAAGTGCTCTGTAGAAGGAGTTGGGTGGTGCAGTTCCATCAGGAGGTTTATTTTTAAATAGATATTGCCCCCTGAAAGACAAAGAACACTTTCATTGAACACAAATCATGTTTCAGAATTTCAGAGAAAGGTCCTCCTGGCATTTTACAAATGGGTAGCCACAGTTGGAAAGCACAGATTCACATTCAAACTCAGTTTACTCAGTAAGATGGGCTAGTTCCTTGTTTGTTTGCCCTGAAATATGTCAGTGTTGCATTTTAACATTGAAACCCAAGAAAAAAACTTGTGTCTAGTTACTTAGGTAAGGGAAACATATTGTCTATTATTGACATGGGCCCATTCTGCTCCGTAAGAGCTGAGAATGGCTCATGCCTGCAATACACATATCAGAGGTCACCTTTAAAATAAAGCATACAAAGCAAATGAAAGTAGCCAAGGAACCCTCAAACTCACTAGGTATTCAAGGTTAGCTTCTATCTGCACTAGCAGGAACAGTATCAGTTTGGGTTCATGGACATTTTAGTGCTCTAATGTATTTTGGTAAGCAACACTTCATCTGTGGCGCCTCCCTCATTTCAACACTGATTTGGAATACTCATATCCCAGGCTAGAGTTTTGCTACCAAAAAAATCTGTAAACGGCAATCACTACCTGCTGTGTAAAAAACTTTAATTCCTCATCCTGAAGTTAAGAAGCCACCAAACACGGTGTGGAAGCTTGTAAACCCCACCATGGGCGTACTAACTGCTGTTCTGCCTGGCAACATGCCTCACAAAATGGAGAGAGGCACAAATGCCTCCGAGTGTAATCCTGGCATCAGAGGCACAGAGTTTACACTGGGCCAGCTCTCCACTTCTCCCTCCTCTGCTCCATTACGGCATAATTAATTGTTCAATACTTCCTTGCATATTCCTTTCCTGTCCCTTCCATACAGTATACCTTGAAACTCATTTGAGAGACTGTACATTAGCTGCCCTGATGAACTTGAACTAGGGAGATCACAACAATAAACCAAAATTTTTAGGTTGTACAGTGGTAGCAAACTACAAGACTGAAAAAACAGAATGACAAATGCTCAAAAAAACCCCTTTTGATACTTTAAATAAAGGACTCCAAGTACAACTTGAGAGAAAGGTGCTTTCCACTTTGGACAGTGCAATTATCTGATTCTTCAAATACAGTGACCAGCAGACACTTACATGGGAACAAACATACGTGAAAGAAGGAGCACATGGATGCAGACAAAACACCAACTAGATGGGTGTCTATTTACTATGAACCAGTCTGGAAGTGCATTCATGAAAATTAAAATTACTGTCTCAGGGAGAGGAGAAACATTTTGGAGGTACACAAAATACTTAGGACACATCCTTGAAGACCTGGGACAGGACTACAACAATCTGTGTACAAGCCTGTAGGCTTACAAACCTGTCTATTGTTTCTAACTTTACAGCTGATGTAACACAAAGTCCTGCCTTGCTGCACGTAGAGTCAGTTGTTTACTCTGGAGCTAAAGGATTGTTGGAATTTCCATGGCATCTCAGCCGCTGTTGTGCTTTAGCTCTGGGATAAATGGACTATTGTTTGCATGTTTTGATGACTGGCCAATTCAATCAGATGGACACAACCATGCCCAGATTTTGGGCTTCTGTTTTGTATTTCTTTAAATCTGAGTAACCCTTACTGCCCCCTGACAAGCTGTCAGTGAAGGCTGCCATGCTGCAGAATGAGGGGTTTCTGTTGTAAACCATGACCTGCAAATGCTAAAATCAGGCAGCCCATGTGCAAATTGAGGTGCTGTAAGCAAATAACACCAGTCATTTATCTTTCTGAACTGTCCAATTTTTCATCAATTGGTGCCATGCACATTGTTAGCATTGATTACAAGCAATAAGGCTCTACGTGGCAGAGGTGCAATTGCACTGGATATTTCTTGCCTATCTATATCTTGCCTGATCTATGACAAGATGTAGAGAACAGGTAAGGCTCCACAGAACAGGAAAAAGACAAGTGCAGCTTTTGCATTTAAAAAAAAAGGAATAAGATCCACCAAGGAAATGGTGGATTGTTTAACTCAACTAATTTTGACCATTTAGCAGTTCTAGAGCATACAGTCAGATGACTGCCTAGAAGGTGACAAACAACAGGCAACATCGATCAATCCAGAATATAGGTCAAATTGACCTAATTTCTTCCCACAGGTGACTCTTAAGACTTAGCAAGAGAAGTATCACATTGGAAGAGCTCAAAGGTGGACACATAGATGGCTGGAAAACAGAGTTTCCCAGTGGTGCACTGTAAAACAGGATGGTAACTAGGATCTTGCATGGACTATGTTCTAGATATGTCATTATTGAGCATATTCATTAATGACAAAGAATGGAACAGGGAGTGCATTTATTACCTGGCCAGTGATAAAGCTGGGAGAAGGTACAGGCACTTTGGAGGCCATGATTAAATTCACAATGTTCCAGACAAGATGGAGAAATACCGAACAATAAATACTATGGAATTCCTTGTCCAGGCAATGCCTGGGGAATCTCCATCAGTGAGGGTTTTTAAGAACAAGTTAAGGCAAACACCAAGGATAGATTGACAAGAAACCTGGCCTATGGGAAACAGGAGGGACTAAATGACTTCTCAAGATCCTCTTATGACTTACTGTGACCTCAATGATACAAAGGAAAAATAGAAGTCCTGGAGAGAATAAGGCATTAAAAGGAATGCAAAAGTTACCACTGCCAGGCTTGCGTTTATGTTACACTCTTTATAAACATTAGACTATTGGAAGCAGATCAAAATAATATTTATTTTTAAAGAATGTCTCATAACCCTGATTTACTTGCCTTTACTTCCTGAGACAAACAGTATAACAAAATTAACTATAAACCAGCAGTCTTTTGTTTGCCACTCTGTATCTTTTTCTTTTTAATAGCAACCAAAATGCCTGAGCTGTCACTTTTATCTTGTTTATGAAATATTCATACCCAGTTTCCTTTCTGCCAACATCCTAGGGACACCCTTGGAAAAGAAAATTATGTATTAAAGGACATACCCCTGAGAGGGAAAGTTCTAATGAAATGTTAGCAGAGCAGCTTCAAACTTGAGTGAGACCTACATTGTAGTAAGGCTATTCCAGATGATTATTAACTAATCTATCTGCATTTCTTAAGTCCCCTATTCTCCGTGGTACCTACCCTCAGCTTCCACTTTGAAAATTAAACAGATATCTAATAGTGAAAATCTGCTGAGGAAAACAAACAGACCTATCAGGAAACAACTAATTCATTGCACATGCTGCCCCACTGCCACCCCTAAAAAAGCTCTTCTGCTCTGAACTGCTGACCACTTTAGGGTTCCCCTGAGGCATACACAGCTTCTTAATTTGAACTGCATGACAGCTGGGTATAAAAATCTTAGTCTGTCTATCTCCCTTGTCACAGTGGGATAAGAGCATGATCAGACGAGGAAGGTGAGGAAAAAAATCCCCCATGTTGCCTGCATAGCCAATATGATGCCCTAACTCACCAACCCTTGATTTTTGATTTAAACAGCTGCCAGGTTTGGAAGAAACATGATGTTTCAGTGTACTAAATAACTGTCTTCAAATATGGATTGAAATACACAGCATCTACTGTCCTGAATGGGGGCAAAAGAGGTGAAAATGAAGTTTCCTCACCATCCTCTCCTTTCTGACAACCCCCTCCACAGGGAGTCTGTCCTGACCATTCTCTCGATGAGCTTCTTCCACAGCATGCCATCTGATGTCACTCGGTACCACTCCTTGCACACCAGCTCAGCAGCACACAACGATTTGGCATCCAGGTATGACAGAATGTTCTCAGCGATGTGATCCAATCCCCGAGCTGGGGGAGAACAACAACAAAAAAATTATTTGCTGGGCAGACAGAGAGTTTAAAAGAATTGCCCTTGCTAGTACAAAGATATGCTCTCCTTCCATCTCCTCTTCTGCATGGAGAGCTGGACCAAATGCACAGAAGAGCATTTGAGGCTAAGTTCAGGAGTGAGCAGTGTTCTCCAACTTCCTTTGGATACAGCACAACAAGTCATTAAAAATAATAAAGAATCCAAGAAGTCATTCCAATCTATTTCGATGGGTTTTAGCACTAGGGGGATATTCTATGGATGGCATTTCCAACTCAGCGACGCAGCCCCCAAAATCTCTCTATATTAGGACCATTTCTCATCTCACTGCTACAGCTGTTCTCATGTTGCAACGGCTCAAAAGCTGTTTTTGCTAAAGCAGTAGCTTTTAAACGTAATGAAGAAAAAAATATATATTCCCAATGTGTGCCCTGAAGGGTAGTGGTACCTTTAGATATGGGGGAGGGAAGGATATGCAGATGCACAGGGACGTCCAGAGGGAACAAGAGGCTGTGTAAGGAGAAACTGAAGCAGGTTTGCTAGTTTCATTTATTTTAGTGGGTGAAGGAAAAATACGCACCAAAATGAAATAACTTGCAAATATTTCCCGGTGTAACTACCAGGACTGACTCTACTTCAACATGGCTGGAGTGGAATGTAAAGCAATTGCCTGGTTAGCACCAGCAGCTCAATGTAACACCTACGTAGCTGAGGGCAGGGAAGGTTATGCTGTTTCTTAACTGGAAGGATGCAGTCAGTAAAAATGTGCCCTTGCCAACTCAGATTTAATCACCAGCAAGACTTCAGGAAAATCAGACACCTTTTAAATGAGAAGTTGCATAAATACAGCTTCTCTTGGAGGCTGTTTAGTTCACAAGTGAGACACACCACCAAGAGACTATCTCACTTCACAGGTCAAATTACAGAGGCTTTGTGAAAGTTGTAGCTTAGGCCACATCATCCCTCAGTCATAATGCCCAGTCCAAGAAAAAAGGAAGCATGGCAGATTGGTATTACATGCATCTTCCCTGTGGTTCACATTTGGGGCAAAGTTAAATACATGCTTTCTTGCTTTTAAAACAACAGCCTCAAAGATCAGGTCCCGCTTGTTACAGTGAAAGAAAAAGTGCATTTTAATAGTCACATGTCTGTATTTCTGCAAACCCAAACTGGGTGCAACCAGCTGATTCTGATTACAGTTCATGACACACAAATGGCTGAACCTTTGTTTTCCTTAGCCAAAAGATCTCAAAATTATTTCCCACTGCACAAAAATGAGAAAATTCAGCATGCCTCCTCCTGCTGCTTTCAAAGATTCTAAATTTAGAATCCACTTTGGGTGAAACATTCTGCCCAGTATTTTATGCTTCAACCTAAAAGTAGGAAAAGCATGTGAATGATACCAACTATGCACAACCACAGAGTGCACAAAGAGGTCTCACATTTCTTATCTTTATAGATGCAAAATTAGATGTCAACCTCCAAAATAAAAGGATCAGCAACCTTTATTATGTATTTAATCTGAAAAGATATATACAACTACTATTTAAAATTCCTAAAAAAAAAATATAATTTTTTGTAAATTTAGATTGACTCTACAGCAAATTGAGAAAAGAGACAACATTTTAGTGAACTTGATCTGGAATTTGCAGGAATTCCACAGTTTCGTAGGGTAGACATGGCAATCACATCACCCCGATTCTGCAGCCTGACACCTCCATCTCTGAGCTCTCTCCACTGGATGGAAATGGCATTTTTTACAGTCTGTGTTGCGTCTAGTGGGTACA
Organism: Grallaria varia; assembly: GCA_013396735.1. Taxonomy (NCBI): domain Eukaryota; kingdom Metazoa; phylum Chordata; class Aves; order Passeriformes; family Formicariidae; genus Grallaria; species Grallaria varia. The sequence continues at coordinate 721,008 of VWZG01004261.1, read as the reverse complement.
CAGACCCACTAGAACATTTGCAAATGCCTGCCTTGGTAGCAACCCTACTGGTGGCTATAAGTCGACAGTGTCACAGCAGGAACTCATTTTATGTGGGGAACAACTGGTGGCCTTAGGAAGCAGGGCTACACTGCACAACCCATGTGCCTTCCCCAGTTCAGCAGTAGTCACTCTTTAGCTCTTGCTGCAATGAGGTGCTGTAACTACTTCCATGTCCATTAGTCATCTTTTGCCACTCATAGTAGATGCTTCACAGAGAAGAATCCTAATGTTTTGGCCTCTCCTCCTCACATTTATGACAAGTGGATAAGCAGAGCTATTTTGGCCTGCAAAGTCAATTTTATTATTTTGTTTCTCAGGAACAGCACTCACTGAGACATATATCTAACAAAGCATTGCTTCCTTAAAAAGACAAAACTCTGCTCATAGAAGTTTTTGCTAAATGAATGTGAAACACGATTAGCCCTTCAGCCCTCCATACCAAGAAGAATGTTTCAGTTATTTCACACATGAAATCCTTATCAAAATGACTTTCCTCATAAAAAATGTTAAACAGCTTGAAAATGCTGAGCAGAGGCCTTATTTTTCAGAAACTGAACCAACTTTGTCAAGTATGCAGTTAAGCCATACTTTTCAAACAACCTTAATTCTGTTCAAAGCACTGGGAAAATAATCTTAACCAACCTCATATTAGTAAAACATGCTCATAATCTAAAACTACCATTAATTCTGGTCATTCTTTGGGACAGTGCTAGGAGGACAGAGATAAGATGCCTCATGATTTTGAAGTAGCTTTATTGTTTTATTCACTCAAGGGGGAGAGCAGGAAAGAGAATGAAGGAATAAAAATGAAACCAGACTACTGAACACTTGAGAATTTCAGAAAGCTAAAATACACTTATAGAGTTTATTTTTTATTTTTATTATATGACTTAATTTAGAATTTTAGGTTCATCACTCTTTCCTAGACAGTTTCTTACCTTTCTTCCTTCCCATTCCCCTAATCAGAAACCTGCCTATACTCAGGACACCCTGCACAGACTGCAGAATCTGTGCCAGTGTAATTCCCAGCCATTAATTTCCCCCCTCACAGCTATATTCACTAGGATATTTGCATTTGCAAATATGCAAATTGATGCACATACATTATTTACATACATATTTCCCACAACTATTAAAATACTCACATATTAGCTGCCCGATTCCTATTTATTCTACATTCTGATATAGTAAAATCATCTGTTTCCTGGGTAACTGTGAATAGACCACTAACAAATATGGTATGGACAGGAAATTTTGAATGTCTCTGGAAATATTTATAACATTTGCCAAAAATTTTCAGAAAAAAACCTGTAGGATGAAATTAAGCAAGTGCAATGAGACATGTTGTCTTGCTATCAGGGAGTTCTGTGGAGAAAGACCTGGAAAAATTGTGCATGTGACTATATGTATACGTCTGCTTTAAAAGTGGAGAAACCAATGCACTTTCAAAACATTTTCTATTTTTCTGAAACAGAACACCTCCACAAGTCTTAATGCTGCTCTAAGTACATGAGATTATTGCCACTGGACTACTAAAAACTAACATAAAGCAGGTACTTAGCATAACTAAGATTTTTTTTAATGCTACAACAGCCATTTGATTACTGGGCACAATGAGCTTAAAATCCAATGAGTCTACCTATTTAACTTGATAGCAAAACTCCTGCAGTGCCTTTATGCTTTGTACAATTCACAGTTAAACACACTTTTTTCTGTTTTTTAACCCTAAAACTTAGATTTCATGTTGAGAACTGCCTTCTGAAGCATGATCAATGACTGGACTGAACAAACTGCCAAGAGTTCTCCAAAGGTATTCACAGAAGAAGCTCTTGGAAAAAACCTCTGCTCTTCAATTAGCTATTGAGAGACAAAACTTGTAGCACTTGTTGCTCAGGTCCATCCTGCTAAGGACCTATGACACGGGAATGCTAATCTATTATCTATCTATTTATCCACCTACAGAGGTACAATCTAACGGTATGAATAAAAATGGCCAAAGAGCCAGGAATTTCTGTCTGTTTCTGAAACTCTACTGCTGTATATATTTGATCTCCCACTGCCTCAGTTTCCCCATCTGTAAGACGGGGCCGATATAAAACTGCATGCACACTACTTTATGTGGGCATTCTGTGAGATATACCCAGTGCTATACCTGAGAACAGCTGTGATAATATTCTCAATGGAAAGCACTTCAGAGATGTAAAAAACAGAACATTTCCATCTTTTGATCTTATGCCCTCCATTTCATATTAGCAATAAACATATAATCAAAGCAACGACTTCAGGAAATTATTTTGCAAGGAAGGAGAGACAAAAAAAAATCTAAATAAGAATGGGGAAAACCTTGGTTGAGCAACCAGGAAGAGTAGTAGTTTTAATTTTAAAAATTTTTGTTACTCATGCATCGTTATGGGCATTAGGAGGACAACTACCTGCCCTGTGGCTTGTGATAACTATCATTATGATACACAGATGAGCTACCACTTATTCCTAGCCTAACCATGGTGGATTGTGCCTTAAGAGACATTAGGAATACAAATTAAAATATTATTACATTTCATATTGGTATAGAGATTTTCACTCCAAAGCTATCGTCTGTTTTGCAAACTGACCCTTGAAGACACCTCTCCAGCAGGGCAGGCCACAGTGGAATAGCAAATTCCCTGTGCCTGCAGAAATACCTGGCAGTGCAGTGATGAAGTCTCGCTGTAACATGGGTTTGAGGTATGAGTTTATATGTCCATGCTGGTAGTGACACATTTGGGAGATGAGGTGCTCCACAAACTCCACCTGGTCAGACTCAGACCACTGTTCAAAATATTTGACGCAGAGTTCCTTCTCCTTCTCATAGCTTGCAGACAGTTTCCTTTGCTTGGGCACAATCATACTGGAAGTGCCATTGGCAAGTTTTGTCTGTAAACAGGAAGGAGAGAAACAACCCAAATCACATACATGAAGAGAAACTCAAGCAGTTTTACCATATTTTAGGGGGAAGACAACAGAAGGAAAAAAGCATTGATAGACAAAGCTGGCCAAGACCACGTATCCCATTTGGTGCTGTCAGTCGGAGCGCAGCCGTGGTGAGCTGAGGCCCTGCAGGACAACGCACTGGCTCATGCCAGAGCTGCACACAAAGGACTCTGGTTAGATGGAAAACCCTGAGTGGCACTTTAATACTCACAATTTTATTTCTCATGTAGACAGTAAAATGTATTTGGATTCCTAATCTACATTTACCAGTTACTTCAATGCACCAACACAAAACTGCATTTGTACTCTGGTGGGTTTTTTTTCTGAAGAATGGATTGCTGCTGAAATTCATAGGGAATGCATGAAATGGATGAGAAAAAAATTGAATTATATCTTGAGAGCAAAGCCAGCTAAAATACACCCTCATATTTGGTACATACTTCTTTCACAGAATAAAATATTTTCAACTTTCTGAGCACTGTTAATATCTTGTCAGAAGGAGTCAGCTCAAAGAAGAGTTTCAGGGACAAAACAAAACACTGACATTTCAATTTACTACTTGATAGCAAGACATAATTTCTGCTTTCTAAATGATTTAACTGGAAGAAAAGCGCACATTTTGCATTGCAAGGATATCCTTTGTCCAAGTAAGATTAACTGTTTGCTGGGAAATGATTTTTCCCTAAACTGATCAAATAGTTTTTATTAAATGCTCAAAACATGTGATTTTTTCTCTTTCACTGCAACAGTTTAACACCAGACAGCATTAAAATAACAGTCAGTATTATCACATCATTTTTACTGACAAAATAAATTTAGAGGTTCTTTATTAATTATCAAATAATTAAAACCAAAATGCAGATATCAGAAGACATAAAACATTTATGTAGGGATGCCATATTTCTGTTCTATGATGGTACTTCCAAGCATCAACCTCACCAGGAGACTTCATTAAATTTAAGGGAAAAACCAAGTCCCTAAATCTTTTTGTGAAGACATCTAATGAACCAAAAGAAATGCAAGGATTAACTGTTTTTACAGGAAAAGAGAAAAACAGCAAAAAAGCCTCTTTTCAGCATGTGCCAAAACAGCAGGCTATTTAGAGACCACAAAATCTAGTTACCAGTACTGGGTTTGGAATGCAGGAATTTCTCATTTCTTGGGAGTAAGTAACCCCTGAACTTCAATACCTCCCAAACCCAACAACAATCCTGACTTTGGAACACCACAAAACTCGTAATTTGAAAATCCACTCAACTAATCACCATATACATTTCATTTTCTAGAGAGAATGCACCTAAATACTCGTTTTGAAATTTCTAGCAGAGCTGGACAGACCTTTCTCTGGCAGAAAAAGACAGTAATTAGCTGTGATTTTTAACAAGCAGTTTTTTCAATTTCTGAATTACGATTTAAGTTTCTTTGAGAACACAGAACATGGTAATCACACCATCAGTGCTCAATTCTGCAGCCCCATATTTTCAACTTTACTTTTATCCCTGCTCCTTCCTGCAGATGTGTGGCTGTGGCTGTGTGTGCCTGTTCAGTATGATCATGCAAGACAAGGACTATGAGTTACACTTTCATTCAGTCCTCACATGGACAACACTGACTTCAAGCAAGTCACAAAGCAGCAGGAAAGGAAAAACTCTCTCTTGGGCCAACATCTTATATAGAGAAATCACTAAAGGGTCTGTGGGCATGAAGTCCCGTGTGTGAAAGACTGAACTTTTTCTAGCAAAGTGCGCATCAGGCAACAGCCTGGCAAAAAAAGATTACCAGTGGAGCGCACTGAACATCTGTGTTAAGGGATTCTGTCCCTTTTCTGCAAAACAGACATCCCTGTGAAAATGCCGGATTAAGACAGTGGGGAGATGTATCCTACAAGCTTGATCTCATTTAATTTCTCATTTTGTTTGCTGTGCATCTCACAGCGCAAGTTGTCTCTACAAAGCATTTTTTAAAAACCTATGCATCTGTCTTTTGAGAGACTCTGAAGTCTGACTAATACATGGAGTCTGAGCAGAGTAGACAACTGATGTGCAAAGGCCACAAAGGTACAGCTCCTTTCATGGGCGGCACCAAGTTCTGGCCTTTCCTTGCTTTCTGACCTCCCCAATTACCTCTAAACCATTGATTTGGGGTGTCAAACAGAAGTGCAACATCTGCAAAAATAGGTGGTGGCTTATGTGTGTACAAATAGATGGATGCCAAGCGAATACAGGCTTCTTAGGTAGGAACAATGAGTAAATTAAAGAGTCCACTGACCAACACTTGTAAGAGCTCTGGAAGCGAAATTCCAGGTTTATAAAGTGGTTCTACTAAGGAAAGCACAGTTTTAATGTCCAAACTGATGAACATGGGAAGACTGTATGTTTTAGGTTCACACTTTAGATGCATTCTCACAATACAACTTGAGACCTGGTTTGCACCCTTGCCTGCTCTCGTTTCTCACACAAAGGAGTGAGGAGAAGCTCAGAGGTAGCCACGGTGTGCCCAGCAAGTCCTGTGGTCTAAGTAAGCAGGGGACTAAGAGGCCAAGACGTGCCATGAACACACCAGTTCTGCAGAGTAGAGACAGATAAACTGACAAGGCTCCCAAATCACTCAAACTACACTTTAGAACAAAAATTGCAGAATTTCAATTTGAAGATTTCTGAAAATCCACCGGCAGTTCAGTTAAAAAGGCCTGTTAGCAAAAAAAAAAAAAAAAAAAAAAAAAAAAAGCATCAACAGAAACAGCAACATCATCAAGCATCTGTATTATTAGATAGTCTACAGCCTCTTCCCTCTCCTGGTACAATAATCAGGCCTCACCTGAAAAATAAAAACCTGTTCCACGTGCCATCCATACTGCTAGGTTAAATATCCATCCAAATGCACTATATACGACCATGATTTTTACAAGCTTCACTTCCAAAGGTGGCAAAGAAGAATAAGCACTGGTAGTCCATCATCTGGGAGGAAATTTGGGTATAACAGAGCAAACTATTAACTCAGAACAGATTAAGCTTTACTGACTCCCTTTTCACAAAGTCCTGTACGTGAGGGCTGAGAGGTGCCCCTGATGGCTCTGGACACCATCACTCATCTGCAGGAACAGTAGAGGTGTCCTCCTACAACGGTGATCCTGAGCTCATAAGATGTGCCAGGAAACCCAGGGGATTGAGTGCCTCAGGTTGGTACTAGCTCAGGGATCTATGTACTATGCTCCACTGCAGCCCGTAATTACAATACCATTTCTCCAAATGGCTACATTTAACACAAAGCACATTTGTATGCCCAGTGAAGTAGAAGAGGACTAATATATGAAAGGACTTTAATCTAAATAATGGCTTGCAACTATAGGAAGGTGTAATATTTCAACGCAGATAAATAAAGACTGGATAAATCTACTGCTACGCATATGAAACTAAGCAGCTATGGTACATCACAGCTGTAACCCATATATGACAACCAAGGTTACTTTTGTTTTTGTTCAGTAGAGGGGACCAAGGAACCTCCTAAAGCACAGAAAAACAAACAGCTCTCTGATTGTAATATAGCAATAGTGCTTATCCACCCATTTGAGTGGTCACTACTTTTATATATATATTTTTTTAAAAGCCCATCACACCCTCTGATCATCCAAGAGGACTTTGTTCAGGCACTTTCCACAGGGTACATGAATTCAGATTATATGTTTCTTACGGTAAGAAGACATCTCTTAAAGAAAAACAGAAGCTCTCTCCTAGAATATCAAGAATGGTTTAAATGATCACAGCAAGGTCTGAGATCTTCTGAACCTTCAAGATATCTTCATAATGAAGCTCTGAAAAGACCAGGAGATTAGACCACCACTGATTTCAATTTCTCCCTAGACAAAAGGAAGGTTCTTCCCTTCCATGTTCCAGTACCAAAAGGCCATATTGGGCTTCTCCTCCCCTTTCTGGATTCACTGGGACTACAGGTTCTGACGCAGAGAGATGTCCTCTACTTCTTCTCTGCAACTGCAGCATTTCACCCCCAGCTGCTTGCACCGCCCATCATGGTTAAGTCACTGATCTAGACAGAGCCACCTTAACAGGAATTTGGATGGGTCTTAGTGAAGGGGAGGAAAAAAGAGGACATAATGTTTAATTATAAGAAATGATTGAAATAGGCACAGACATACCCCGGGTGCCTCTGCACTGCAGCAAGCTCTAAACTTGTTATCGTTAATGGTTTAAATTTCACTGTGCTAATCATTTCAGGACACAAGCCTTTCTTGATAATCTAATGAATTATTCCAACATCCTTCAGCAAAAAAAATCCTCCATGACAGCACTAATTACAAGACGTTTTCCCAGTGCTTATGTAAAATATGACAGAGCAGCAGCTTAGGGAATTGCAGAAAACTGCTTCTAATTTCCACTGAGAAACTGACAAACACCTCTCTTTCATCTCTCCCAGCTCTCAAGTAAGATTTAACTTTCTCATTTAGTTAATTACCGAGTGAGGATCATCATTTTCCCGGATCGGAGCGGCACAGAGCCTTTATCGTGTTAACTTGTGAACTTGATCGATGGCTGCTGCTAAAACTTAATAACTTCACCCCCTGGCAAATTGTAAGATAAATATAATAGGAGAAACTCTGACAGTAAAAACCTGCCAGAAATGAGCGCTGTGTTTATGTTTCTTTGCAGGCAGCAAAAAAACAACCGACAGCTTATTACTGGGTGCGTGTTACTTATATTTAAAAGACTCCAGGCAGTTAACTTTCTGCGTACTGTTCAAACTTTACTCAAAAGATAAAAGACACTGGGGAAAAAACCCCATGGACTGGGATGACAAAGAAAGGAACTATGGAGGTATATGTACATCCAGGAGCCGGGGCAGAGGGGGAAGACAGGAACTTCACAACATAAGCAAAGCCACGCTTGTCTCTATATCCTGAATATTCTTCAAGATGGACCATATTAAAAATGCCCACAACAGTAAATCCAAACATGAAACTAGTTTCACCAGCAGCAAAACCTTGAGAGTTCTGGAGCATGTTAGAAGCATGTGGGAAAACTAGAGGGATTAAGAGGCACCAGTGTGGCCATGAGATGATTCGGTTTGATGCCTGTAAAGCTGGTCTTAGCTAGAGAACCTCAGACCAGTCGGCTTTTCCTAAGTTATTGTGTGGCCATGGAACTGCTTGCTCCTGCCCATGATGAAGCACCACTCAATACTACTCTGATGTAGCAATGTAACAAAAATGGTGAAAGGGAACTGAGAACATATGTCAGGCTTCCATACTAAAGGGCAGAGATAGTTATTTGAGAATCCTGTTGGAATGGTATTGTTTGCATGGCCTAAAGGCAGTAAGAGGATAATTAAGAGGATACAGGTTCAATTTCTATGGCTGACTTCTTCTTTTTTTAGGCCTGTAATTACAAAATGCTGCAGAACTGATACCCAGACTGCCAAGGCTAAGCAAAGAGTAAAGAAACTCTTTGCAGCTCCTCCCTGGCAGCTTCCTATAAAAGAACTCCTTTCCTTTGAGAACTGGGGGGTGGTGAGAGGTTGTCTCACCATGAAGAGCAGGATCTTGTGAACTACAGCACCTGAGACACATGAGTAGGGTAGCCAGCTCCTAATTTTTCTCCTTTGCAGGATGAACCTGTTTTTCCAGTGTTTGAGTTGACAGCAAGGCTACAATGCTAGGTCATTAAACAACTCACTCCATTTACTTTTATTTTAAAAGCTCAGTTTAGAATCTACCCATTTCTGCCCACCTCTATCCCACATAACAGCATCTGTGAGGTTAACCATGGGTTTAACACATATATGGACTTACTTGCTCAATACTGAATTACTTTCCACGCTGCAAAGCTCACCGAAACATTCTGAAAAACGAACATAACCCAGAAGTAGATGATCATCAATCACATCTGAGAGTCAAAAAGAAAGCACCAGGAAAGAAACCACAGCATCTTTACTGTTTATTTTCAAGAGAAAATTCAAAATACACGTACTGAAATTAACACTACCCAAGGAACTAGCAATTTTGCCTGTCTGGGGCTTTAGGATGCTTGTCCCCATCTGGTTTCTAATCACACTGCAGAAATACTTCGATAAGAAAGGATACATCTAGATGAAAGATCACTGGAATTATGCTGGACACAGCAGCCCAACCTGCAGCAGTTTCTGAAATCCTTGGAGGGCAATAGTTTTCAGAGGTACCACTAAGGACCTATGACATGGTGTCAGCCTGGAGGGCACCTGGCTAAGTATATTACCTCAGATACAGAAGAAAAGGAGAAGGTTTTGTTTAGGGCCAGAAAAAGCTGCAGACACCAGAGAAGTAACATGCTGAGTCTCTTCAGGGACTGAGGAGAGAGGACTGAGCCCTGGGTACTTGCACATGGGCTACACAAAGAGCAGCAATACCTTGCTGGAGAAGCTGCTGCCCTCCCACACAGCTACACAGTAAACAGCAACAGGGAGAGGAGATTAAAAAAAACTATTCTTTTAAGCTAATACTTAATGTTTCAGAGAGACTAATAAAGTTTAATTGTCTGGAATCTCATAGCTCTTACTGTAAACTTTCCTTTGATATAGGTCTCCCACCTAGATTTTAAGTGTTAACAAAACCCTCCAAAATAAAATTTCTCTGATGCCAGCAATGGATGTGACTTGGGAGTCCCTCTCCTCCTCCTCCCTTATCTCCAAGTTGCCTTTGCAAATAACAAGCACTGATGAGAAATTTGCTTGCATCAGCACAGCACTGGCATATGCTACTTTCCCAAACTACAATCCCTGACCAAATGCATATGTAGACATATGGGGGGGAGGGCAAACACCATCACTCTTAAAGAGCTAGATTTCAGATCACACCTTTTACTATCTCTGAACTGATCACACACAAGTTTCAAAGCAGATCCTTCAGTAACAACAAATCACTTCCAGTGGAAAATATCAAAGGAAATGCCTTCTTTCTCAGCATGGCTACCAGAACCAGAGCTGAACTGCTGAGACGATTACATGTTATTGCTGTTAATGAAGGGAAGGAATATGCATATTATCACTTGGAGAACCAGTCTACTAAAGTCATCAGGTAATGGCCAGTAGCAGCAAAGGGCTCATTTACAACAGGGAAAGGCGTAAGCTATGCTCTAAGCAGCAGTTTCATAGTTTTCTGGAACAGTTGCTTCTGTTTCTAAAACACTCAAGCATGATCTACTGCCTGAGTGAAGTTACTCTTTATGGGTGTTACTGTTGATTTCCTTCTTGCTTCCAGTGCTCCCTTAATTCAGAGAGAAAAGCAGCCAGGAACAGGTAGGTGGACTCACGTGATTCAAAATATGGCTGAACAGCAAAGACTAGTACCAGTGGGAACAACAGACAAAAAGAGGGAGAAAAGGACCAAAAAGATCTGTTATCTGCTCTGAATAACACTACTGAGATTTTCAAATCACTTGGTTCTGACTGTGTAAAGCTTTTTATCATCATGAAACACAAGCACCCCAAGACCATTTACCCAGTATTATTTTCCATGAGTTTTTTCCCTGGAGATGCATTTTGCTACTAACAACATAGAGGGCACAAGCGCATCAACCTACCTGGCCCAAGGCAACATGAGTGATTCAGAACTGGAAGCTGTGAATATATATGCTGGAAATCATACAGCATTTCCCATCTATAGGAATACTACATATTTCCAGGGATACTGGAGACATGCAATGAATAAAAACCCAGTACCATTCTGAAGAACCTCAAGATTCATATATATGTGGTTTGCTCTCATTGCAAACGTACTCCTTGGATCTGCCTGCAGGGTTGGCTACACATGCCCTCCCTAACTTATTTCAGTCAAAATAAGCTTGTTAGCAAAGACTTGCTATTTAAACTGTCTACACTAAAACATCTCATCTTAACTGAAAGCAGGTTTGTAATTTTGCTGACAGATCCTGGAGGGCAGCAACCTGCAGCAGCCAGGCAAAGGCTGAGTGGTATTCTTTTTCTCTAGTACAGCTAGACCTGGAAGAGGACATCTCTCAGCTCACACTGACTGATACCAATCCTACTGCTGTTAGCAATCACCACAGAGGCTGCTCTAAGAATACAAATCCATTAAATATTCTTGTACAGTGTTAAGTCAAAGCTGGTCAGTGGGGTGCAGCCAAAATCTTTGACAGATTTTGCCTTGTAGCTTCCTATAATCCCTACAAGATCATTCAATAACCCTCACTCACTAATGAGCATTGCCTTCTCAAGATGAGCTCTTCTGTCAACCTTTTAGTTAAATGTTACCTTATTGGCCAACTGGGGTGATTCCCATGGGGGACCCCTAACACTGCTAAGGAAGATGGATGTGGTTGGCCTGGAGAAGACTGGGGGCTATCTACTAGCCTTCCACTACCCCAAAGGAAGATTACAGAGGAAGGTGAGACCGAACCTATCCAGAAAAGTGTGTAATGACAGGAAGAGGGGCAACAGGAACAAGCTACAGCAAGCAAACTCTGGACATTAAAAGGAAAACTTTCAAAATATGAGTGGACGAGATTCCAAGCAAAATGAAATGGTTGTGAAGATAATCCTCCTCTCAATAGACAGTTGGACTGAAGACCTCCAGAAGTCAATGCTACCTTAAAGTTTTCTATGACTTTTTATCTTAAGATTGTGTTGGTCCATTCTTTCATTGGTATCTGCCAAGAGATTCATGACCTGAGGAACAGACTCAAAAAATATAAGCTAAGGACATTCTTTATTGAATTCTCTATCTTCAGAAGTTGCATTCAGTTGGGACAGGTGTTGACATGTGAAAGCACATGACAGAGGAAAGGCCGAAAACAATACCCTCTGCAACAAGTGATGGGCTCTCATCACAGCAGAGCTTCAGGAAGGTATGCTCAGCTTCACAGCTGAGCAGACTTTGTCCCTATCAGCTGACACTCAAACTGCACAGCTCAGAAGCCTGTCACAGACTACTGCACTAGGGATTCCTCCTTGACTTAGTGCTAAGCTGCCAATAACCTTCCCCAAAAAATCCCTCAAACTAAAGGAGGGATGGAGCTTTCCAGTATTATTCTCTCTACAGTAGACTCAATCAAAGTGGAATTGTTTGAATATAGCACATAAGCAATATAAACTCCCCAATAAATAGTGGCAAAACAGGACTGCCAGCGTCACTTCATCATTCAACATGCTGTATTTTTCAAATATTGTTCTTTCACTCAAAGGCATGATTCAGCTTTTCCTTTTAAGAAGTTTATTAATACACAGTAAAAATAGTATGATTTCACCCATATTTCCCTTTCTACAAATACAAACCAAGTTTTCTTTTATTCTTTTCATTCAATTTCTGAGACTTACTTTCCTATCATATCGAGAATGTAATCAGTGTGGAGCATATGATACGAGAAATTCCTCCCATCCTCATGTACTGATGCATCCCATTGTAAATTTAAAAATCATCAACCCTTCCTATAGCTTCTATAACTGGCTAAACATCTAACAATCAATTACATGCTGAGTAAAGTAGTTTCTCCTTCCAACAGTTTTAAGTGTATTCTCTTTTAAATATCATTGGGTCTTCTATTGTGAGAATGGTCTTCCTTTGTGAAAGGAAGGGACTATTAGACTTTACCATTGTGTGCTATTTGTTGAACACCTCTGTGATACTTCTCACTTGCTTTCTGTATTTTCATGTAGCTCACAAGGGCCTGTATTAAATCTAATAACAGTACACTGTCAAACACACTATTTGCATCTTCTCATCTAGTAAGAGCAATTTGGGATCAAGCCTGAAAAAACCATATGCAAGCTTCTGCTACAAAATAAAATTAAACATCAAGAGAAGTCAAAGTTTCCTACCACAGACCAAACTCTGAGATGCACCACTGACAGCCTGTTCCTCCGATCAAGGGGTTAGAGCTCCCTCTAGCACTCTCCAAACAGAAGAGCTATAGATGCTAAGCTGTGACTATCTGACCTCACCCGAAGCAGTATTGGGTAGTGTTGTTCATAATTTTTAATTGATTTACTTTTTTGCAGTCACATGAGTAATTAAGAACACATCCACTAGTTTATCTGAAATTCAAGAGAAACAAGTGTCAAGAAAAATTCCCTGTATAACTGATTAAAAATACTCAGATTGCTATAATTACCTGATCTCTATTTTAAAATGTAATTTAGGACAAGCTGAAGGATTATTGTGTCAGCTCTGTGTACAATGTGAAATGTAGCAAGAAATTAAATGAAAAAGTTGCTGAAAATTTTCAATTTTCATGGCATAAAGAAGTCTTGCTCCTTCATCCCCCACTTTCAGCTGACAAACATCCCAACGCATCTGACTGCAGTTGTGAATTACATGCTTCTATTTCAGCATTAAATATTGAGTAACGCCATTTAAGTAAAACTGAAAAGGTGTAACTGCTGAGTTCTGCACAATGCTGAAGACAGAGAAACATCTCATGACAGAAAGAGTGTCAGCCCTTTTTAATCATAGGTTATTACTTATTAATTCTTGATAAACTGAAAGCTGGAAGTACAATGTAAAAATGAGAAAGGAAGATAGGAGCCAAGTCTTTCGAGTTTTACTCCTCTCTGCCTTCTTGTGCTGCCATAGGCAAGTCACTCTTCTTCATTTCACAAGCCTATCAGTTAAACAGATGTATCCTAACACACTTCACACAGAGACAAAGCACTGCTTAATGCTGGGAATGGCTTTGGAGTCCTCTGCACCAAAGGTGCTTGTTGAGGGCAGTGCCACAAGGTGACATGACACCACACCACACAAGTGTAAACTTCCCCTCAAGAGCCATCGAACAAATCTGTCGCTTAAAAACTAAGCAAAACAGATTTGTTGGTAAAGGCATGGTTTCGACTTTACTAATTAGAAAAAATACAGCTGTACTAATCATTTTCACAGCCTTCCAAAGCTGAATCAAAAGTCAAGTGCATTAAGAAAAAAAACTTCACCTCGAGTGTTCTCAAACAGACAGAGCACTCAGATAGCACTCCAAAATCACTACGGACGTGGCAATAACTCACTCCCCACGCAAGGTAAGCGCCTTAGGGAAGGTGCGCTTTAGTTAAGTCCCTTTACTCATCACAGCAATTCCGACGTGTAACCACCAGGGGACTTCTGAACATTGCCTGGCTTTAGACGTTTGTGATTTTAATATTAGTATGTGACAGAGATGAGGAAATACAATAGGATGTGCTAGCCTATCCACAGCTACGTTTTATGGCTCTGACAAGTCCAGTAAGAAAGACTAGAAGTAACTAGACCCGAGTAGATGACAGAAGCACCTGACCAAAACTTCCCAACATCGCCCGCCGATGTGCCTCAGTCCCCTCTGACAGCTGGCCTTGCCATTTTGGGCCCGAACTCTGTACACAGTCCTGCAGCTGCACCCAAATCCTGACACACAGATCTTCCTCTCACCATACAGATGACATCCAAGGTTGTTCCTCTTATCCCCTTAAGAGGACATAGAGAAAAGTAGCTTGCAACAACGTGTCTCTCCCCATACCTCTCACATGTGGCAGAAGATGATTACAGTTCAATATCCGACCTGTCCACTGGCAACGAAAGGATATCTGAAGTGAAAGCAAGACCTGTGCAGTTGCAGATCTGTTAATGATGCTGGCAGCTTTCAGCTGCATGCCACTCAGGCTGAAACTGCAGTCAGCTGTTCTCCCCACACCTCCACATAGCTCTGGCTTGAGTACAAATGAGAGACAGGTAAGAAGTGCTGACCGAAGTGCAGTAAGACACCAACAGCAGTTCCCCACACACAAATGCCCATACAGTGAAACTTTTGAGATCTCTCATCACTTTTGTATATTAGAAGCAATATATCTCCCACCGTCTTCTAGGGACACAGCTTGCAGCCCTTGTTTTTGTGTCTGTTACTTCCAGACTGTGTAACTCGATGAGGTCCTTGGTGCTACCTTAGGAGACAAAGGCAGGCAGCAGCAAGGGCCAAATGTAGCCCTTCTCATGCAAAGCAATACATACTCTAAGTGCTGGCTTCATTTCTGGGTGCAGTGGGAAACCTCAAATTGTAAGGCAGATGTTCTGTATATGTAGAACTTGGGAGAAGCAGGTATTAGCAAGTAGAGCTTAGCTGGGACTAATGAATTCCATACTGACACTGCTCTGAGCAGAGGTTTGGACCTCCTCAGGTCTTTTGCAAACTAGGTGACTCTGCGTTTCCAACCTCATTGCCAGGCTTTTGGAAAGAAAAGCAATTTAGATTTTGACTGAAGCCAAGCTACAGTTATCTGATGTTGATGTGTTTCATTTATCATAAGCAAAATCTGAAACTCCTTTTAAAAGATGCTGTATAGAGATTGGTTTTTTTTATAAGACTTTCCAACTCTAAGGCTCACAAGCCTTTGCTGTTGCATCATTCATTTTTTGCAGTAACCAAGTACCAGATTCTTCAAGACTACTGCAGATATACCTGCTCTCTGGCTTTATAATTGGAGAGCATGCAGTATTCATGGACCTGTTTAGACACCCACTCTCAACTTGCAATTCCATGCCTCCAACTATTGAAATTTTTTTCAAAAACTGTCAATTTTGTTATGATGCATGTGTTCTTCAAGAACTTCAGATGATTCTCTCCACAAATCATTAAATTCCAAAATTATCTTCACTTATGACCTGAACCAGTCTCAGAACTCAGTTTTCAAACAATGAATTAACTGACTGTGAAGTCTAATCATCTGCAAACTTCTAAATCAAATCTTGAAATACCCCCATTACAACCCACCTCAGAATTATTTGGGATAACAAATTATGATCCAAAACAGGGATGAGAGATCTAAATTAACATGGCAGGAGAACAACTTGATTCAGCTCTGCAGTTCACACAATTTTGTAAAATCCATTGACTTGAAAGAAAACAACAAATGCACATAATCAACATCAATTAAGCAACATTTTTATTACCTACAATCAAAGACCTATAAGGAAGGTTTACTTGTCAGAGAGAAAGCTTTCTTTGCTGAGAAATTACAAGTCATAGTTAATTAACAAACTAATTTTTTGTAGTATAGTTAAGTGGTTTTCACTTTTATTTTCTTCTAAATGAATGCTAGGCTAAACACAAAAGCTATTGTTTAAAGTGACAGAAGTGAGGTCAGAAAAAACAATGCTGAAATATTTTAATCATCATGTACTTTAACTAAATTCTCAGTTTGTTGTCACTGTTACAAAGGTTTCCTTTTGTGTTGAGAAGCAACAGGCATTTCTTACACTTTATGGTTATGAGAAGACAGCTAAATCTGAAGTTGTGCATACACATGCAGGACAGACCTATCGTATTTCACAAATCCAGGGCATCATGAAGGCAAGTTTGACTGTTGGACACAGGACCCAAAGAGCCTGGCGACTTGAGCTGACAGGCAAGGACTACCCGCTTGTCAAGATTCATTATTATGGTAAAGGAAGTAATTGCAGCTACTTCGAATACTATTTTCAGGACTGTGAGAGCAACTACGTGGTTGCTTATTTTTAATTTTCCTCAACAGTAAGGCTCAGTAACATAACCAGTGAGTACTGCTGTCCCCCTCCAAGCTGCAGCCTTAACTAAGCCATCGCTTACAAGCAACAAGGGACTCCCTGTTATCTTAGGTATGAGCTTCCACAGGCAGACTAATTCAAATCTATTTTTGTAAATTACAGATTGTGTTAAATACACATGAAGGAAAATATGAAACAGTTGATTTTACTGCACAACATGAGTTATTTCCCATTCCAGGTTCCTTCAGAGAAAACGATAAATTTTAGTATCTGCCAATTAGTGGCAGTGACTACTGGTGATTCTGTATTCCAGTCAAGCAGTAGTATTGTTGAGTATTGCAAAGGGCAGAATAGTGTTCCAGGAGAACCAAGGGACCATGATACTTGACAACAACAAGTTGGAGGATGCAGGGATTTGCCCAAACTTCCTCCTCTTTTCAGAAAAATACTGGTTGTGTCACTGCCTTAAGTGACAGTTCAACCATAAGCTTTGCATCAGCCAGAAGAATTATTTCTTTACATGTATCTAAGACTATCAATAGCTGAAGTACAGTTTAAGGCAACAATTTGACAATTGCTGTCTAAAAGAGAGTGATCAAAAAATTAAACATAAATAAATTCCTCCTAGAAAACAAACTCATTTGCTCAAACATCTGCATCGTTTTTCTTCCATTTCTTAAATTATGCCACACTCCAAGGACTATTCAATTTGTCCTAATAAAACAAAGAGGATATGATGGCTCCCTAAAAATATAAGGGGATAACCATCAAAAAGGGAACAAGAACTATTAAAACAAAAGGAAGAAACAAGTCAAAGAACCAGTGGTACAATCTCTCCATGAATTAAACTAGCTTAGAAACTCGGGAGAGGATTTCCAGTCATTAGAATAAATTGGTCCGGGAAACATCTTCTGAAGGAAACAGAATAGAAGGAAGACTGAAGACCAGCCCCCAACTGGTTGTAAGATGAAACACTGTAAGTTTACTAAAGGGAAAAGTAATATCTGCAAGACAAGAGGCTGGAACCTCTGAGGTCCCAGAAGGTAGAATCATAGAATCATTAAGGTTGGAAAAGACCTCCAAGATCATCAAGTCCAACTGTTAACCTAACATTGCCAAATTCACCACTAAACCATGTTCCTAAGTGTCACATGCACACACCTTTTAAATACCCCTGGCTCTGCGACTAAACTTTCCTGGGCAGCCTGTTCCATTGCTCCATAACCCTTTTGGCAAAAGAAGTTCTTCTAATAGTCAGTCTAAAACTTCCCTGGCACAACTTGAAGCTATTTCCTCTTGCCCTATCACTTGTTACTTAGCAGAAGAGGCTGATGCCCACCTGGCTACAACCTCCTTTTAGGTTGTTGTAGAGAGCAATAAAGTCCCCCTCTAAGCTTCCTTTTCTTGAGGCTAAAAACCCCAACTCCCTCAGCTGCTCCTCATATGACTTGAGCTCCAGACCCTTCATCAGCTTCACTGGCCTTCTCTGGACTAGCTCCAGCATCTAAATGTCCTTGTAGTGAAGGGCCCAAAACTGAACATGGGATTTGAGGTGCAGCCTCACCTGTGCCGGGTACCAGGGGGGCAATCACTGCCCTGGTCCTGTTGGTTGAACTACTTCTGATACAAGCCACGATGGCATTGGCTTCCTCGCCCACCTGGGCACATGGTGGCTCATGCTCAGCAGCTGCTGACCAGCAACCACAGGTCCTTTTCTGCTGGGCCACTTTCCAGCTGTTCTTCCCCCAGCCTATAGTGTGACCCAAGTGCAGGACCTGGCACTTCACTTGATTGAACCTCATACAATTGGCTTTGGCCCATTGGTCCAGCCCGTCCACAACCCTCTGCAGAGCCTTCCTACCCTCCAGCAGATAAACACTTCCCCCCAACTTAGTCTTGTCTGTGAACTTACTGAGAGTTCGCTCAATCCCCAGATTGTCAATAAAGATACTAAACAGAACTGGTCCCATTACTGAGCCCTGAGGAACGCCACCAGTAACTGGCCATCAGCTGAATTCAAGTCCCTTCGCCACTCTTTGGACTCAGCCAGTTTCTCCAGGAGAATGCTGCGGGAAATGGTGTCAAAGGCTTTACTTAAGTCTAGGCAGACACATCCACAGCCTTTCCCTCATCACAGAAGATCAGGTTGGTCAAGCAGGACTTGCCTTTCATAAACCCATGCTGACTGGGCCTGATCACTTGGTTATCCCATGCATGTCACATACCGTTTCCTGGATCCTCCTTCCAGCCCTTCTTGTATAACAAACCAGAAAACATCTTGTTTTGCAGGAGGACATTCATCACCTTATAGATCAGAACATAGCTGAGAAGGCACAGATATAAACTTGCTGACTGGAAAGGGAGCAAATCAACTTTCAATGAGTAGAGAACATTGATGGGACTGTGGACTTCACTCTGTTAAATAAACAAATGTGGAGCTTCATTCCTCTCCCATGGATGACTGAAAGAGATGCCAATTTTCAGTCTGGCATGTACCCAGTGAGCTTGAGCATACCTGAGACTGATGAAATGTACAACCTACACCTTTCCACTACGTGCTGAACAGCTGAGTTGCACATGACACACAAGAACACTATTTATTCTGATATGGTTTTATCCATCAGTCTCACCTCCAGGAGACTCACAGGTAACTTCAGACTGCCCTGAGGCCATATTCATTATGTCTGTAGCTGGTTTCACAGGATCCCCCTCATGGTCTCCAATAATAAATATATTACATGGGAACAGAGAGACTATCTCTCTTCATACCTTCACTGCTTCCAGGTAAATTCTCACAGGATCTGGAACAAACCTTTAAGCTCTTCATTCATGTGATGTCTCAGGGTTTGATGAAGATACGATCCAGATGTGAGTAATGCAAGTGACCTCAGAGTCCCTAATATGAAGACACTTTTGCCAAAGGAGTTACCCTCAAGTTACTTAGCACTGACTGGAAAAACCAGGCTGGGATCTGCTGGGCAGCAAGCTGTCGTAACTACAAACTCCACTGTCCCCAGAGGCAACTGTCTATTGTTTCCACAATTAGAAGAAAAGTCACATGGCTTATTTCAACACTGTTGCTGTCTTGTGCCTTTAACTGACCAGTTAACTGGGTATAGATTGCAATGGGTCTCTGCCATTCTTGTGATTGCAAAGAGGAAAAACTCAGGTGCCAGCTGGAGCCTGGTATCACTCCAAATGAACTCTTGTGACCATCAGGAGCAAAACCTGTCCTGCCAGTCAAGAGTAATTGAGAGAAATGAGATGGAGGCAAGCATTTCAACTCCAGATAATTTATGTTGAGTCACTTGAGGTCCCACATAAGATGAAGAGTTTTTTAGTTCAGTATCAGGAAACTCTGAAGGAAAACGTGTCTCCACCTGAGGACAGGATTTGAAGCCTGTTGATCTGGTCTTTCACATTAGAAGGAATTCTACTTGTCAGCACTTGAGCCAAAGAGGTTACTATGGTGATAAATGCTCAGAAATATAAGTAATTACATATTTAGAAGTAAACTGAGGGCAAGACATCCAATTCTCCAATGAGAACTGTTTTATTCTATTAAACATTATTGTAGGATGTGAGACAGCAGACTCAATGCTGCTCCCATTTCCCAAACTGATAACTTATCTATGCAATGTATAAATTCACATTTCTCTTACCCCACCTTCATGGGAACTACAAGATACACTGTAGGAACTAATATTTCAATATGTGTGTTCATTTCATTAGTATAGCCAAGGTTCTACAACCTCTTTAAAGACAAATTACATTCTGTAACAGTTTATAAGTAACTGTTTAGCTATTAGAACTTTAATAGGTGAACTTACAAAATTATTTGTCTTTAAATAAATGTTTTCCTTGTGTTTTAGTATTATTAACAAAAGAAGCTTATTGTACTTACATTTTATAGCTCAGACACCATGTTTCACTATCCAAGAAACAAAACTACTATGTTGACTCATAGTAAGTATACGAGAAGGAGGCAGTTAAATTCATGTGAAAACTTTGAATCTTCCAAACTTTAAAATGTCTCATCTATAATAAATACTACTGCATTAAGACAAGATTTTTGGGAAAGAGTAACACTGATTATATAGCCAGAAAAAACTTACAAACCTACAGATATATGAGATTTGCTATTACTTTTCAAACACACAAACATCAAGTTAAATTTAACCTGCAAATTATGACCCAGTTTAACAAAATTTTTGTTTGGAAAATAAAAAAGAGAGGGATATTTTAAAGAAAATGTTTTTGGTGTTCTGTCAACAGCTAGTAGACAGTTTGCTAACCCTCAAAAAGAAAATAAAGAAATGGATAACTAGATTGAGTAAAATATAGATAGTTTACTTAGAGATAAGAACTTTCTAACACATAATGCAAAGACGATCGGTTTTGGTTTCACCAACAGTACTCAGGAAGGTTTTTGGTGCGCTGGACAATGCATATGTATTCCAAGAAGGGCACAGGTGTAGGATCCACCAAGTCCAGCATTCTGGTCAGGACCACAGGGAACTTCTGTTACTTAAGCATACCCTAGTGAGAGCTTGGTTCCCTGAGAGCTTGTTTCTAGAAATGTGCTTACTGGGGGGCTCTTTGAAAGTTACAGAGTAGGGTAGAGGGAGGGGTTCTGGGAAAATTGCTTCCTCTATAGGCTCTAGTTACTTAATGATTTTCTTTATTAGGTCCAAACTAGGATGGCTTATCCATGCAACGTGCCCTGCGGAAGCATGTCCTGCAGCAGTTTGCGCAGGGATTCTGGGTAGTTTCCTCAAAGATGAAAGCCACATCTCTGCACAGAGGAGTCCTGGCTGGGTAAGAATCTCTTTAGATCACATGCAATATGGTTGTAACCTCTTCAGAGCACACACAACACTGTCTGAGAACCTGGCTGTGCATCAAAGCCTTTGTCATGGCCTCAGGTCATCACTAGCAATACAGAACTAGATATACTGCTCTGTGGGGTTCCCATTTATGTCAGTCCTGATGTTCAGAAAGTTACATTCATATGAGGAGCATTTTAAAGGGATTTTGACAAAGGAGTGATGGTTATTGAACTTGTGATCAAAACTGCTGGGAGTCCAGAAAGCGAGCATGTACCTCTGTAAAGCAGGTGACTATACTGTCAGTAGATCTACAGGACAACTTTTACTGCTGACTCTGCAGGCTCCTGCCACAGTGTGGGTAAGATACTCCTTTTCTCCTGAGATACTATGCAGCTGCTACGCAGGGGGTGGCAGAATTATGCCAAGTTCCCTGAGATGACCGAGCCTCAGGGAGAAGGTACTAAGTAGTGACGCCACACACAGGTCTCCTGATGCTGAAAGATGGCAGAGAAAAACTTCAGAGGCATCAGATAAACAAAGGTGAAAAAATCACCGCAGAGAATGACTTTTCCCCCAGTTTGTTGGGAGGGCAATGTCCTCCAATCTCAAAGCAACTCTCAAAACGAAGGCCCCAAAACAGGGAGAGCCATGCATGGGGATGGAAAGATAGAGGCAGGAAAACTGCACAGAGAAAATTCTGAATACAGGCAATGGAATGGTAAAAATATGTGAAATGCTTTAAATTAAATTAACTGAAAATAGGATAGCAAAAAAAAAAAAAAAAAGGAACCATGAAATTCTAGCACTGATAAAAACATCCAGTTGCAAAATCCAGCCAGGAACTACAAAGAAATTATATCATCAGGCTAAAAAAGAATTAAGATTAGCTCTATGTTCATTTTAACATATATATAAACATTAACAATCCCAAGGCCACCTATTAATTTACAAGTGGCATATTTATACTATTTATTATATTATACCCCATGTCGGGACATCCCATTACAGAGTCACGGTAGTAGCTCCTTACTTAAAGTGGATTCTGCAACACATTGCATCTTTCTGGTTATTTTCCTGCAATATGAATACTTTTGGGCAAGAATTCACCACCTTCTTTCTGCCCACAAGGGAATCTCTTTGGGAACTGACAAACTGATTTAAACAGCTGTGGAATAATTTACTGGGTCGTGAGTTTTATTAAAGAAGAACAATAGGCTTTGAGAGCTTTTGGCGTTTTATACAACAACAAGAACAGTGTTTGGCTTAGTAAGTATCCACTTTTTCTTAAGACTTTTCCTCTTGCCTCACATAAGGATCATATTTGACTGCGATCTGACTGCAACCATTGGCAAGTGCATCTTTCCCAAAACGCATGTCTAACCCAGCCTTTTGAAAATGTAGATGGACCTAGGGAGAGAGAAGATGTCACAGCAACATCAGAGCCCAAATCAACATTAGGTGTATATAAACAAAAAATAATGCCTAAATATAAAACATGCTTCAACTGATACTATGTTTCCAGATTACCAAATGTCTAATGAGGAAATCTTAAGCAGCATTAACCTTTACAGATGAAAGAACTGAGATGAAAAAGCAGAATATGACAAAGACAAAAGATATCTCAAAATCTGGAGTCATAATTCCTAATCTAATATTCCTCCTGCGAAGCCTCATTGCTTACTATAATTAAACTACTTCCTCCATAGATTTTAGTTGTTAAAGTAACTTTTGAACGTCTCTGCAAAAAAGGGATGTTGTGAGTCCAACCCTCACCCCAAGAAACACTGGGAAGATTAATTAAGGTTTGTGAAGCACTCAAACTGCAGGGGAAACCCCCAGGAGGCAGTCTGTATTTCCACATTCTGACCAGGACTTGAAAGGCATGCAATAAATATAGCCTGGGGCACAGAACAAGAAATACAAATAAAATAAAATATTGAACAGCTGTTTGCTAAGTGAATACTGTTCATCCCACACACCAACTTTTATTTCTGCCTCAAGCTGCAGGGAGTGGAGGGCAAAAACACTGAGACCGAAATAAAATTTTACTTCAAAGGGTTAAATAGTGGCAAAATTATAAAAAATAGAAACTGTTTCTTACAAAGGAAAATATTAGACGACCTTTACGGACAGAACTGCAAGCCGCACTCATATTAGAAATACAACTGGTTTAGATAATACAAAAGGTCCGTGATTTACCAAGCTAATCTCTTTCAAGCTATAAAAACTATGTAGACATCACCAAACTCGTACAAAGCCTCTCATTTTTAAAGAGGGGTGAGGAGGAAAGGGGTTACATCCCTCCTACAAAGTAGGAAAGTTCAAAATACTACAGTAAGCAAAGATGGTGAGATCTACCTACAACTAAAGGCCAAAGGAACCAACCTCACCCCCAGCAGCTTTCCCTTCTAGCACACCTGTTTACTGCTACCTACCTAAAGCAGGCAGTGCAAAGCTGACGGTGGGTGTGAGCTCACCACTCACACAGACAGCCTGTATGGTTTGCTGGGGGCAGAGTGCTGATCTTTGCCTTCTCTTGTAAGCTGACAAAATTCCACTTGCTTTTCAGGATCTGTAAGTGGAATATCTAAAGGTGAAGAGAGCCTGCATACTGATTAGAAAAATGAAAGAAAAGCAGCACTGACACAGAGTGACAGAGCCTCACTCTTCCACCATTACTTATTTGGGAATTACAGGGAAGGAAGAAAGAATTGCCTGAAAAACACAATGTAGGAGAGCAAAGAAGGAAGAATAAGAGCTCTGGTAATCATAAGTAGATGGGTTCCCACTGCAAACATTAATATTATTTTGTAATATTTCTTATTTTCTTTCCCAGAAATTGCTGCCTAATATAACTTTCTCCGCTCCACATTACTTTCCCCCCTTTACAGAAATAACGATTTTCCTAAGACTGGTATTCAGATCTGACAGTCATTAATTCCAGTGTCTGTTTTTAGAATGTACTTGAGAAAATGGTGAGAACAAACCACTAGTAAAAAAAGAAATCAAGTCAATCTTAGCAATTACAGCACTCAAATATTTTAAATTGTAATTTCCTGTTGGTAAGTGAACAAACAAACAAAAAAAATACTGGGGCAAAAAACCCCCATTCTCAGAAAAACAACACAAAAAGGAGCATTAGGAAATCAATGCAGTATTTGATCTCTCCTCTTTTTTTGCTGCTGAAAGCCACACGGCACACACAGTATTTTTAACTGAGGAGTCTCATTACAAATATATGCTGAGGAATCTTATTTCAAACATATACTAAATAAGGAGAGGAGTATTAAAACAGGCAGTCCCTTATTCTAATTTTATCCATCTCCCTCCTCTTCTTTCCTTGATGCAGTGAAACTTTAACACCAAACCCTGTCTCTCTCTCTTTTTTGTAAACAGTGATCAACATTTTCCTAAATGACCCCCGAAACGACCTACTTTGAAACTACTCATTAGTAACAGCCACGTTTGCAGTATTAACCTGGATGTGGCTGTTTATTATGATCTTTTAAGGGGTTTAGAATGAAGACACACTGCCAGTGTACAGGGAGCACAGAAGGGGTAATTTAAAACCCATGTTTTTCCTCCCCCTCACCGAAAACATGCCCAGCATTGTGCAGCTGTGCTGCCAGCTTCATCACTCCCTCCATCTTCACGCTTGCTAATTAAAAGGTTGATCACAGAACAATGCTCTTCTCATTAATTTCGGCCTTCTGATTGGGCAGGATTCCCACTCGCTCCGCCTGATCTTTTCCACACTGCTGAAGTTAATGTGACAGGAGCCCGAAGATGGATTACCCGCTGCCATATTGCCCATCACCTCCAATCAGCAGCTATCGGGGTAAACTGATTGTTCTAATTTGCTCTCATTATTTTTACAATATCAGGAGAAAATAACGCACACAGCTCACTGTCAAAGCCATGAAAATCAGCCATTAGTTAAACCCAGACACTGAGTGGCTTTATTAGAAGCACTGCAGTTTATTGATTCAGCTTGGGTAAACTAAGATAATACCTGTCCTCTTTAAACACACTTCTTTAGGTGCATCTTTGTTGCAAGAAAATATTTATTAGGATACTTTCGGAAGCACTCACTGTCTCAGCCTGTTATCTTGATATGCTGGCAGACAACGAAGATTAAGAACAATGGAAGCTTGACATCCACAGAAAGAAGGGCAAAATATGCAGCATTATCCCCACAGCAGCCGGCCTGCACATCTCAGCTCCTATTTTACAGTTTAAATAAAAATCATCTCATGACTAGTATGACAGGTGAATATGTAAATACCCTCCAAAATCGCACAAAATATGATACTACCATAAAGGCAAACATGGTATAGGTGTAATTCTATGAGCTGTATATACAAGGTCAACAATTTTGTTTTGTGTTTGGGGTTTGTTTTTCGTTTGGATTTTTTTGGCTAAGCAAAAGAATCTGCATAGCCCAGCCTCAAAACACAGCTACTAAGAGCAGGAGCTCTAAATGCTAAGGAAACTGTTTTGTATGGCTGGGAACTATTTCTCCCCCTATGTAAAGGCATCGTGTTGCCACAACTTGAGAATGAGAGCAGAAATGTCACAGGAGTCTCACAGGATCCCAGAGCTAAGAAATGAATAAAGTACTGCTAATGGTATGAAGTCAGGCATTTTTACATCACAGCAGTGTTAAGAACTACACTGAAAATCCTGGACCTCTGACTGCCTCTATGCTATATATAAAGGGGCCTACTTCATTTTGCCTGCGCATATCTGCATCTTAGCAATGGGAAATGCTAAATAGAGAGATTAACAGAAATATGATACCCTAAATCTTGCTAAACATAAACATTAAACTGGTGTCTACAATCCTGTAACTTGCAATGTGCTCTAAGAGTGACAGGCACAGTGCAGCAGACTGATTTTACTTTTAAATAATATCTAAATTAGATTAGTTCCTTGTGTGGATCTGCATGAACCAGAGGGGACATTCATCATTGTGCCAAAAAAGTTAAATTCACTGGGGTACGCTCAAAGTGAATGGTTCTAGACCTACGTTTTATCTCTCAGACACATCATCAAGATGCTGTGCCAATATGCATGAAGCCAGCTAGGAGCTGCAAGAAAGACAACGGGAGAGTAACTGGGTACCAGAAAAGGTCTAATTTTTCCCTTTGTAGATTATGAATTGCTTGGGACAGGACACATGGCTTCTCTGTCTTGTAAGCACAGAGCATCCCTTTCAATACTGGAGCTTCTTTTTTAATATTTAAATGGCTTAAATATAAGGAAGGATATTCTCCCTCCCCCTCCAAACCAGATGTAATTCCAGTTCCCCCTCCTCCTCCTGCTGTAATTTAAAATGCTACAATTTTCATTACTGCTTTTGAGTATTTTTTAAATCTTCATCAGCTAGAGCCTTGTGTTTGGGCATTGATTTCTACTCCCTCCTAGAAAAGCCACCTCCCAGCTTTGTTTGGTATGTCTTTTGACCCCTGCCAATGGTTTTCTCTTGGAGGGGCGTGCCACTCTTTTCCCCTTAAAATTCCTGCACTGAAAGACTGCACCACACCACACCACACTCCACAAAACGTGCTGATGGCACAAATTACAAGCCCCCAGCCGAACACTCCAGCCCCCACCATTCGGGCAGATTTATGTGGGCTCTTGCCGACGTTATTACAAGTCAGAGTTTATTGGGAAATTGTTACATTATGCGGAGTGTCTAACAAATTGCTTATGCTGCTATAATTGGATTACAACAGCCGCTTGCTCCCACCGGTAAGATTAGGCAAGTAGGACTCCTGCCGATCTCTGAGCGTTAGCAGTAATTTTATTTGCCTTGCCTCTCTCTTTCCTAACAACATGCCTCTTTCCCTGCCAGCTGTCTGCTGAAAAGGCACAGGCTTGTTCCTTGGCCCTAACAATGCAATTACAGCCCTGCAGATCGCACTGTTTGTGCATTAAGTACAGAGCCAAAACGAGGCGAATTGATCGTTTGACTTTTGGAGGAGCCATGTGATCTCTGCGTGCGGGTGCTCCGGCACGCACCAGTGGGCAGCGCCGCAGCGCCCGCCCCACCACCAACAGGCTCCACGCCATCTCCCCTCCCCTGTCCGCTCCTCTCGACACAGGCACTGCAGCCCACCCACGGTAACCCCCATCTGACAGGTTTTTCAAATAACTTCTTCAATTCTTGTACTTGAAAAATACTGAAGACACATTTAGTTAATGTCATGTATTCAGGTCCGCCTGAGGGTGTTGTCACTGCAGGTGACTACGTAGAGAAGCAATGCTTCTTTTCCTGTTTGCCACCATTTATCACTAAGGCCGTGGATGACTTGGATTCCAAACAGCTTCACATGTCCACCACAAAGGATCCCAAAGTACTTTGGAAATGCAAGTCGAGTTTGGTCCATATCACTTACCCTGGTGAACACTCCTTACAAAATTAATGTGACAGATCTTGAATGAAGAACCTCAAGGCTGTAATTCTTTATGCAGAGTATCCATCACCAAAACAGCAAACACATGGGCTGGAACTACAGCATGTGACACCACACATAATAGTTGTGGGGGAATTTTGATTAAGGATGCCAAGTCAAGTTCTAGATACTGAGAGGATTCCATGATGACTCAATTTAGAAGGGACCTCGGGAGTTCTTCAGCCCTGCCTCCTTCTGCTCAAAGCAGGGTGCTTTATGAGGTCAGATCAGGCTGCTCAGGGCTTCATTCACCCTGTTCTTGAAAACCTCCAAGGATGGAGGCTGCAGAGCCTCCAAAGCAACCTACTCCGGTTGACTGTCATCACCATGAGAATGCTCTTCCTTACAACCTGTCAAACTCGAGATGGCATTTCTAACATTTGTCTGGGAGACCTTCCAATATGTACTGAACTCCATTTCACAAGTAATGCAATTTGCTTTATTAAGATACCAACCAAGGGCTCAAAAAAGTAGAAACATCTTCATCGAGTTGAGCAAACTTTGAAAATGATTCTTTATATCAAGATCTTGCATATCACCTGCCTGACCATCCTTACTGCAGAGCTTTGAGAACTGATCTCCAGAATGCACTTAGAGACCTTCAACTATAAAGCAATGTATGAGTTAGCTTTTATATTACTATTTCTTCAAAACCTATGTTGCATTTAAAAAATCCTCAAGTGTAATTCTTTTTTAATTTGTGGTTTCATTGACATGCAAAGTCATTTTCGGTGGTAAGAGAAGCAGAAATGACAACCACTCCACAATGTTTGCATAACTGAAGACTAAAGAAGCCTGTTTACATATAGTTTAACACTCAGAAGAAACTCTGAACAGCTGAAATGCCTTATAAATAGCTCAGACCCAGAGGAAGTGCAAACGTCTGCATTGTGAATTGTAGATCTTAATTACAGACAATGGCTGGTACAGCAAGTAGCAGGGAAAAAAAAGTGAAACAGTTGCACTGTTCATGGTTGGCAATAATTCTTCAGGAAAATATTTACTATCAATCAGTTATGAGAAAAGGGACTCTACGCTCATAAAACAGCACGTTGCTTCTCATACCAGGACCATTTTGCTTCAGCATAATCTGAATTTAAACAGCTTGTTTCCTGCGGATATAATTTCGGAAATAAATAAAACAAGTCTATCAAAATCTGGAGAATGTGTATGGTGGGGTGGAGTGGGGGGAACAGAAATACCACACTTCTTTCTCAGTCATTTGCAAAGGGGTTATTAGACCAAGGGGAAGATAAAGCATAAAGACTGTCTTGACCTTAAAAAAAAAAACTAAAGGGAAACTCACAATTAAGATAAAAGTAGATATATAAGGTTTTGGATAAACCTTCCATGCCATTTTCTTCTTATGCTCCCCAAATACTGAAAATTCAGTTTCAAAGCACCTTTTGCACATCAGGTAATCCCAGCAATGTCCCTGCAATGTATGCCACTCACACAATCCTCTTATTACATACAGAATACCTACAACAGAAGGGTAAAATGTTATGCTTATACTGCTATTAGCCAGGGGCTAAGGGAGTGTTTATCCAGTTCGCAACTGCCTCAAAAACTGCTGTCCCTTCCGGAGAAAGGTATATCCACGATACAAAAGGGGACACTGTTACTGAGGGGTTTGGAACTCAAAGCATGTCTACTAACAGCCCTTCTGCAACATAATGCACGCTTAATACTAAAAATTAAGCTATGGAGGAACATAATTTCTCATTAAACCAGTGGAACAAATATAGGGAAACAATGTTGCTAGTCAAATAACATTTGTTCATGATTAAATTGCTCTAATTTCAGTCTCGAGTACTGGAAAGGCTTCATAAGCACTACAAAACTATGCATTATCTGAACATATACTGGCTTAGTGGTATATCACAGCAGAACTCTGAGCTGGTTGTGCTATTCATACAAAGTAAATGCAGGGACACTCTCTGGAAAAAAGAGCCATCAATCTGTGACATAAAGGGACTTGAGAGTACAAGAGGGACACTCTTCAGATCAATTTGTCCTACTGCCAACTGGAGCATCCAGCCTGGAACCCTAAATGCTTCTTTATTAAAGAGTACTTGTGGTTTCTACTTTGAATTCATACAAAAATTCTAGGCTCAATGTTATTATTGTGCAGACTGTTCTAAAAATTTAGAAGCAGTGATGCAGAAAGACTGACAAAGGAAGGAAGATTTCAATTACCAGCTACTTCCACCACTCCTTGCTTTAGCTGAATCATCCTTGAGTGTAAAATGTGCAGCAATAGCTAAGTAAGATGCATCTTTGAAAAGAAATTTCACATGGCATACTGGGAAGTGCTGAGGCCTGTTCTGTGTTTCCAGAATTGAGCAGAACAGAGCTCTGTCCCCCTGTACACTATACACAGTTTGTTGAGTAGGCTGGACATCACCACATGCTTAAGCAGGACTTTTCATTCAAGGGTCAAAAAAGTATTATACCGTTACATTTCACAACATTTCTGCAATTCCCTTTTTGAGAACTGAATTTCTTCAGTTCCGTTTTTGAAGAGAAGCAAGAAAGTGCATCAAGGCCACAAAGAATAAAATCACGGTGCTGAAAATAAAGGGTATAAACCCTTTCTAGATTCCCAGTTCAATATATTACCCACTGCACATTTATAAGTATGATGAACAGCAATCATAGATTCCTTAGAAGGCACAAGATGCTTAAAAGAGCCTGAGAAGTCCCTTGGTTTGCCAGGACCTTAAAAAGCAGGACCAGTTATCACACATGAGTAACAATAGTGGCCTGAAACAGAAGATCTTTAAAGGGTGGTGTGCATGATTATATTTTTCTTCTTCCAGTTTCCCTTAGATAAAGGCAGAAAGGCTCTCCCAGTTGCTGCTGAGTTCAGAACCAAGTAGAAACCTGGGGAAATGCAAAATCTAACAGACTCCAAGCAAAGAGTAAAACTCAGACCTAAAAAAGCCCACATATTGAAAGGGTGAAAAGGTTAAGACGTCTGTTTGAAAACAGGACTATATATAACCCATTCATATACCGACTCAGCCTAGGAGGCTGGAGACACACCAGAGTATTCCTCACCACACATCAAATAGGAATTGTGAAGGTCACCACAGAAAGTAAGTGGTCCTGGGTACAGACCAGAAGTGAAACTTGTTTGCACACCCAGGAGCATCACAAGAATCCTAGTGACATACCAGATGCCAGGGGACTTTTAACTGTGTCCCTCTCTAATTGAGGATGAAGTACACATCATCACCATTATCTGGCCTGAAGATACTGGCTTACAAAATATGGAACAAACAATAGGAACAGATGCTCATTTGGCCAGATTTCAATGAGCCTCATTAAAATCAAGCATCCTGTCCTTGGAGCTCAGGTTCATGCTACAGTTCTACCTTATTTAAGCACCTAGCACTAACTCCAGAGAAAGCTGTCCACTTGTGGTTGCACACAAGTACTATCATAAGAAGAAATCCTCTTGCAGACATTTTTCATTTCTAAAGAGACAAACAGGAGGAATTTTTATATATATATATGTATATATACCCTTGTGTGTATACACACATAAATAAAAACACAATGAGAGACTGCATTTCCTTTTCAAAGACATTAGATTGAATATACATCAGATTTTTTGATCACTCAAAGGCAACGGGCAAAAAGATGCCATAAGAGAAAAACTCCTGCAGATGGGAGAGAAACAATGTTACAGATCACACAAATGACATTTGTTCATCACAATATATGATTTTTAATTTAAGATCCCACCTCTTCAATTAAAACGTGCACACTTGAAACCATTTCTACTGCTCTTTACTGGCATCCCCAAGTCCTATCAATGGAGTTTCAGAGGACAAATACCAGAAAACCATGGCTGAAAACAAGATACAAAGATTGATCAGAACATGATATTCTAGTTTTATTTTTAAATGTCTGAATAAAACTAGATAATTCATAGATTTTCAAAAGCAATGGAGCACCTGGCTGCACAGACAGCATGACATAATATACAAAACCAGAGAGAAGGTTTCCTAACAAACACAAACTTCCTTGAGTTGTCAAAAAGACTGTGGCCCTATGTTACTTTCCATACCTGATTATGCATATCTGTTTATTGTAAACTTTCCCTCCCATTTTAGAAAGAATGCCAGTTGTTAGGTTGGTAATTTACATCATTCAACAAGAGAGTTTAATGGATGGACAGGGCTTCAGTCTGAGAAAAGACACCTCAATGCTGATACGTGTGGCCTCAAGGGAAACTGCATTGCATTCTTTGAACAAACTTTCACATCAAACACATGATCAGAAGGTGCCATTACCGCAGTATTAACAAAGCACAATTTTATTTTCTGAAAGTAGGTGCAGAATCAGAAATTTTGTTTTTAGAAAAACCATCATCTCAGACTGACAGAGGCATCTGACAAGCATGTGATAATGCAGACTCTGGCTTCCAGTCCAGGCTGATACCGCACTGCAGAATCAGGAAAGGTAAATAATGATTTCCAAAGTAATCCTTTTTGGTTTACTGTAAGTTTAAAAAGAAAATTGAAATCCCCACAGTATGTTTGGAAAAGTGGCGCAGATATGAAACCCGCAGTTATACTTTCCAGTATTCACCTTCCTGACCAAATATTTTAAAGTAGGAGTCTGTAAAACACATCAGTCATGGAGGATAAAGCTCACCACATGCATGTGGCCTAGGAGAAGGCCTCTGAACTCCTTAAATCCCACTTAAGCCTTTCACCTAGGGAATATTTAACAGTTGAGCCATTTGCCTATGCCATCACTGAGCCATCTGCATTTGGATAGCTGGATTTATAAATGCTTCAACATTTCTGGAATTTGAAAGGCAGGCTTTCTTAGAAACTCTTTCATTTGGTTTGTAGCTAGGAAGGCAAAGGAAAGGAGTATAACAGCCGAGCAAGCTAGTATTAAGGGAATTGTATCCCCAGAAAAGTCCTTATGTTTTTTCATACACATATATATACACGTGTGTGTGCATATATGCATGTATATATGTGTATTGATACATTTTTTTTCATATGAGTGATGGCAGATTGTCCTAGAGCGTATATACAGACATATTGTCCTACAGCATATAGAGACATGATACTTAAAAGCATACATTTTTTCATCTCCAGAGTGATGCTTCAAATTCATTCTCAATAGCTTGAAAAAAGTTTTGCTGTTCCTGCCTTGAGCCCTACTCACACCTCCCACCCACTGAAAACGTAACTAGGAGAGTTTATTGTTTAGGGCATTAAGTTGTTACCGTAGGTAATTTCATTTAAAAGAGGCACCACTTAAACTAGCTATACTTCTTGTACATCCTTGCTACTTAATGAGACGATTAGGTCAACCAAGACACTCCAGAGCAGATGGGGTTGAATGGGCTTACTCCAGTTAGTTTGCTGTGAGCTGCTTTACGGCATCAGATCACTGCTGTATGATGAGACAACTCAGCCAGAGCTGCTGCTCTGTATCATAAAACACCTTAGGAAGGAATGTGCAATACCAGTCATCTCAAGAATGGAAGTGCTAGTATTAAATATCAGCTCTTTTTACCAAGACTGGTAGCTTCTCACAGAAGTGCTTCTGCAGTGGGAGGCAACTGGCACGTCAAGCACAGTTTATGAGTGCTAAGCCACCTGCAAGCACCATGACAAACTTTTACAATAGCCAATTCCCTGACAAGAATCAAAAGTAATGGGACATCCAAATTTCACCAGCAAAATCCCAGTGAAGATATAGTTGGGAAACTATCTTAAATGTCAATACAAAATTGGCCCCTGAAGGGACAAGGCACCTTTAACAACCATTCCAAGCACGAAAAAAATGGAACTCAAGAAGATCAAGAAATAAATAACCAAAAGAGAAAAAAGGCTTTTGAGTGGTCAGGTTTGTGGTGACAGAGGAGCAACAAAATGCCAGCTGGTTTCAGTAACAGATGGCCACATGCACTGATCTGTCCTGCATGCCCATTCTAAACTTCCTTTCAGTGGAAACACAAAGCTTGCACAAGGCTAAATGCACCCTTTACACAGCCTTTCTACACATATTGCATCATGCTTCAAATGTTCTCCATTCACAAACGGCCCTAGATGCACATTGTTTTACTCTAGTTACGCTGAATTTTAAGAAAAGAGGGTAGCTAATGGCACCTCATAATTTCCAACCACATCTACCTCAATTGCCAAGAAATTACTTTTCTGTGGCAGGCTAATAGATCCATTTTCTTACCATTATGACTGTGGTATCTTCCTTCTCCCTTTCCCTTAAATACAGCATTCATTGTATTTTAATTGAAAGGCCTTTCTTTTTGCACCTCCCTTCTGGCAGCTAAGAAAGGAACCATGATACAAAGAGCTCTCATGCAGTATTTTTAGTATGTATCTGGACATTTATCGTTTGAAGTTGCCACAGCTAATTACATGGCAGGCATAGGCCATCCCATTGGAAAAGCCTATTACTTGTATAGCAGAATGAACCCTTCAATCCTAGATAGCTCAGGACTCAAGCAATCATTTCCAGCAGAGAAAAACAGCAAGTCTGAACTCTCTGCACTGAACAACAGAAAAAAGATACTCAAAATACTTACATTCTGTTCAAATATTTTTTCTAACTGTAATTTTTAACAAGAACTTTCCTTTGATGAACAATAAACAATTTGCTGAAAACCCCTCAAACCCAAAGCCATTCTCTTACTTACCTTGGCCACACAATTTTCAGTCTTCATAGCAGTGCTTCCTAGACATACTGTTTCCTGGTTTAAGCACAGTCTGGCACAGCTGTTGTAGGTCTGCAGAAAGATTAAAACAGCTATGAATAGAAGAACACGATTTTCTTTCAGGCACCGCATTTTTGGCACAGAAACCCCCAACAACTCTACTACATTTCCTTTTTCCAAAGGTGTAAATGTTTCAAACCACAATAAGCCAGTTTACAGCAAAAGCCTATGTTCAGGTCATGGACGTCCTCTGAGAAGCTATGTACAATTTCATAGTTCTGAAATACAAATATTTTTCTCCTCTGTTCCTTTGAAAAAGGAAAAATATCTGATCTCAGTTGTTCATTCTTTCACAAAATGCTGCATAACTAAAAACCTAAAGCAAGGTGATTTCTACACATTAGTTACCCTAGCATATTTTGATGTTAATAAACATCTCCTGACTTTATCAAGTAAAATACAGGGGGACAGTGCAAAGGTTTTAATCAGAAGGGAGCAAATGCTGACCACATCTCACTTGTATTTAATCTTCCCAATTTTGGAAAGCTTTTTTTATTTTTAAAGTAGAATGTCTTTTTTCTTTAACACTGCTCTGCCCAGGGGACCTTCAGCTGGGGCTGCAGACTTTGGAGTCTTTGCAGAACACATTGCTCATAGCCTCTCCCTTTTTTAAGGGAACTGTATGAACAGTAATTATGAAGTGGGTTTAAAATTATATTTTTTTTTGATTTGGCTGTTTAAACTAACATGCCTGAAGGAACTTCTAATTGAGGTTCTCTCTTTCCCCTCTTCAACACCTTTTTAATTACTACTTAAGTTCACATTTTCTATGAGGAGGAGGAGTACAGTAGCACCTAAGACCTTCAGTATGGGATTAACACTCCAGCACCTGCCACCATTTACAGAAAAATGCTCCCATGCGAAAGTAGCAACTCAAAAGCAAGCACAAACTTGCTTTGTTGCAAGAGTAATAAGTGGACCACAGAAATGATATTGCTACCTCAAACAGTTGTGTGGGGGAAACCCAAGAAACATGCTGAAAAAAATGAAATTAAACTTGTTACAAAGACATTTCCAAGAGCACTAAGTAAAACATATACTAACATTCATGATTTTTAAGATTGCCTTAAGGGGAAGATGCACAAAGACTTGTAGTGAACTGCCTATCAGTTCTCTCCCTGTAACACTCACTGGCAATCTCTGAAGATCTTTCTTTTCAGGGCTTGCTAAAGGATTTATATTTGTTTGATTTAAAACTAAAGCTACACCAAACCCCCTACAGGTTACAACAAAACCTGTGGACAATGGTGCCATGCTAAAGGCTCCTAAACCTCTCTCTCTGCTCCAAAGCTGCATCAACAGAGCCAGATTCCCTGAGCACTAAGAGATCTCCCTCTTTTGCCCCTCTGCCAGAGGCCTGACTCTGTGCAAGATGTAGTCAGCAGCAACAGAAAAACCAGCAGAGGAACAAATGGCAAAGGATCCCAAAGGCAAGAATGCAGAGATTAAAAGGGGTTTATGCTGAGCAATAGGAAGTATGTCCACAAAGCCAGCATTTCAAACAGTCCCCACCTTAGGGGCATGGTAAGCACCAACTGATGGGAACCGAGCATTCACAATCAAGTTTATAACATTCACCTAAGTTCCTATGATCCTCATGAAACAATCCTTACTGCCCTCCACGGGAAATCAGTATACTGGCTCAAGTGGTCTGTACTAGTCCAGCGCACTACAGACTCTCTTGGGGAAATCAGGAAATCAGTCCTTTCCACCTTTCCTATTTACAGAGCCCCTTTAAAGTTCACCATAAAATAGAAACAAAAAGGAGCCCTATCTTCCTTCTCCATTCCTTCAGAAGTTCATGTTTTATTTCTCAGTGAGCTCTCTAACCAGAAAACAACCATTGACAGAGAGGAATGCAGAAGATCCTGGCTCCAGTAGATCTTCTTACATGTCTCAACATTGATATCTGCTGTGACTAGCAGCCAGTCAGCAATTTCTGACTCTGGATCCAGAAAAAGAAACTGAAAAATTCAAACACACAAATTCTTTCAAGGCACCATGCAGATGAACAGAATGTGTCTTTCAGCAGGGGAGGTTCAGATTCAAACTGGATTAGGCCACAAGCAAACAGAAGTCTGATGGATTCAGCCTCTTACAAATATTTGCCAACATCATAAAACCATCACTTTGGTATGCACAGAACTTTCTCCTCAGAAGAAAGACCAGAATGGCATAAAACTATTATAAACTGGGGCTTAGATGTAGCAGCCCAACTGATAAACAAAAAGTTGACACCATCAACTTTGCACTGGTATTCAGACAATACCATGCAAACTTCATTTTGCAGGCATGGTATTAGTTAAATTCAACAGGATTTTGAAGGTGAAAAACCATGGAGAGTTGATAAGATTCTTTGTTTGGTATTTATATTTGCATAATTTAACCCATTTATCATAAATCTGTGATTTCTTTCATTCCAATTTAATTCCTAAAATTCAAGTCACAGTATTCCTGCACAACTTATCTGCTACGTACTGTAAATTTTATGAGGAGCCCTGACTTGAACAAACTCTACTACTAACTCCACTTTGTAGATCTAAAGTTCAGCCACAAAAACATTTACTGAAAGCAACAAGAAAGCCTGTGACTCAGGGAACTGAACCATGAACTCAAATTGTGTCAGTCTTTTTCCTCCAAAGACAGGTATGCACAAACCCTGATAGCAAACCGGTTTTTAAAAGCTGGGCTTACAACAGGCTTTCTCACACTTAGAAATGGGAAAGAGTAGACAATCCAAATACACAATGTGAAATATTAAATGCTAAATCTAAAGACACTAGCACTTCCTGAGAATGAAGGAAGCTCACTATGCCCTATTCAAAAGTTATGTGCATGTCAGAATGCAGATACAAATAACTATTCCAGTGTATTGCTTAATTTTTACTACTTTCATGCATACATTATCTCTCAGTGAGAATCAAATTAACTTCCAGTGTAACCTGTTCATTATATCCCACAATAACAGGACTAGTAATATTTGATGGAACTAGCATAGTATAAATTTAAAGTGGACAAAATGAAACACTTCTTCACACAAGAGGCAGTGAACTTCTGGAGCTTGCTGCTCCCGGACATTGTGCAGAGAAACAACATCAGAAAGTGGGAAAAGGGACTAAACAAACTCATGGACAGCAGGTCCACAGAGTACTTGGCAAAGATACCCCTCAGACACCCCAAGTGCAACAGCAGTAGATGTTGTAGGAGCAGGAAGCCAATGGAGTACTGAAAGAGTCCTGACTTGTTTGCTGTCATTCAAGAGCACCTTCCACTGACTGTGCTGGAGTTGACAGTGGATGAGTCTGACTGACCTGGGCAATCCCACGCTATCAATACCCTTCTGCCCTTTGACAACATGCCAACAATACTTGAATTCCTCCTTCTCGACCTTTTCAGCCACAGAAGGAGAGAAGAACATGCCTTTACTGTGAGAACCAACTTTTACTCAGTAATTTTATTACATAAGGATCTATGTATGGGACAAATGACCATTTAGTCCTTCAGCAGCTCTTATTTCTCAACAGATGTAATGGGGGGAAGGAGAACATTAAAAGGTATATATCATGGATTCAACACAACAGGATACAGATTTGAGAATAAAACATAAAGCGATCTTCAGTTCAACGTACATTACTGTCTTTGTAAAGTTACAAAGTTCTTCTGTTGTTATTTTCACATTCTCACAAAAGAATGTATTATTAGCCTTGTGGGATGAATAAAGAGGGTAAAGAAGACTCACACACATGTGCTACAATATGTTTTAAAGGGTTGAAAGCAAAATGCAGAAGAAAACCTAGTTCTCCCTTGAAGTACAGGAGAAAAAGAGGTAATGTCACTCTACTTAATAGGTCTCAATGGAAAAGTATTGAAAACATTACAAAGAAGCTGCATAAGAAGCTGGTAGAATATACTGTGAAGGCAGTACCATATGATAATCTTCTAATGTTTCTCTGTAGGCAACAGTTACTGGCTATTGTCAGACACAAAATCACTGCTGGATGTGGAGATTTAGTTTCACCTGATACTGTCATACTTGTGTTCACACACTAATAGTTACTAATGAATAGACCTAGTGAATGGAGTAGTGAATTCTGATAGCAGAATTAATGTCATATCATCAAGCAATAATGCAGAAGCCTTCATGTTAGATTAAATATTTGATGGTGTCTCATGTTACACTGCAACACCAGAGTACCTCCTTTCATTTGTTCCAGTGCACATGGGCACATTGACCAACCTGGAAGAAAAGCAGGAAAATCAAAGCCAGAACTAAGCCTTCAGAAAAGCAAATTTCTCAAGCTCACCTTTAAAGCTTGACCCTTTTACATATCTAATCTGCACCAAAACTGTTAAAGTTTCTTCTCACCTTTCATCAAAATAAGAGGTTTTTTCATCACGGAAAACTAGTCTGACATGGTAGCCTGGTTCAATGCCACAGGCAGATAGCTTTGCGTTGGAGTGCTTTAATATGTTTTTTATATTGCATATATAAAGCATGCAAACATAAACCAGTTTGTTGAAAACTACTCTCTTTGTGGAAGCTGGCTGTAATTCTGAGCAAGTTTTCAATTTTCACACTGCTGCTAGGGTAAAACATTTTAAAGAGTTTAATTTTTACAGCGGCTTCAATGACACAAGATTATCTAACAAAGTAATGGTTAATCAATAGAGGGTTTAGTTGTCAGGTGAAACATATAACACACTAAAAGGGATTGATTGCAAGACTCCTCCTTATTTACTGGGAGGTATATATTTAAAATGACACAAACTTGTTACCAAGCTGCATTCCTTTAACCTTGCAAAAGCCGTTTGAGAAAAGCGTTAAGCAGCCCTATAGCTAAACAAGCTCTAATAAAAAAAAAAGAAACCTACAAATATATGGGAGGACCAAATCATGTCAGAAGCAGGGGAACCACAAAGCTGTATTCACTCTCAGCCAAAGGCTTAAAATGCCACAGAGGCGCTAGACTGTGGTTCACTAAAGATAGAGCTGTATCTGATCTCATTCCGTGACTGTCTTTGGTTACATTTTTCTTTTTAAAGAAAGTATGATCCTGCTCTTTGACACAAACATCTCCACTCTTGTCAGCGCAGCTCTGGACAAACACTGAGTTCCAACCTGAAGTCTCAAACCCCAGGCAGAACTCCATGTATGTGCAGCTTTCCTGCCAACTGAAATCCATTTCTTCGGCCATTCATTCTGAGAATCCCCAGTCCCTGAACAAAGCTCCACTTTTTAATAGAAGCTGCAACCCAGGAGTTCAATAAGATTTCCCCCCCCAATAGTTAGTAATTACATGATTTATCAGAGAAAGATAACACTAATAAAAACACAGCAAAAAGACAAAACCCATACCCTCCCTTCAAGTCATTTTCAGGGAAAAGATTATTAAACTGTTCTTTTTGAACAAGGGCTTTTGTAGCTAAGCACAAATTGCCAAACGGTTAGAAAAAAAGTTATTAGACTCAGAAGAATTCAGCAGAAGTGGGAAGTTATATAAACAAATCACTCCAGCAGATTTGGAAAGATCGCTTTCATCTTACTTAGAGTCTTAGGAGACTTGCATTAATTACCCTTTAAAGGTCTTTCACATGGACTATTTAAAATAAATGCAATTTATTTATTTATTTCCAATGAGGTGCTTCTTCTGAAAGAATTAAGTAATCTCAACAAATTTAAAAACATTTTTATAAACAAGTAATTAAAAAGAAGACTAGAATTAAGTCAAGCTGCAAGACATTACCCAGGATTCGCCTCTACTATTTTCTTAAGATGAAATTTTTGTTATCCCTAGCCCAGCCTTTGGAAGGATAGTCTCCACAGAAAGTAGTAAGGCAAAATAAAGACTAGCCAAACAAAAAACTAAATCATTTACAGGATTTTCCCCAAAGCACAGTTTGTCATATTGCAATTACACCTTACCGACTGTGAAAGCCAGAGACCTTAATATTGCCACTAGAGGGAAGACGTGTCTCAACACATGGCAATGGTAGTTGGGGAGTGGGTTTTCTTGAGCAATTACCATAACAAAGCTCCCTTGGCTGTGTGTACCTTCTAATTACCCAGTACAATTAAAATGACTTACCTAAAACAAACAGGGGTAAGAAAAGGCCCCTAAAACGAAAAACCTCGAGACAATACAAACAAAAAGCCTTACTCCAATCTGCTTGTTATCTGAAATTACATTAAAGCTGAAGATCTTTTTTTCCTCATCCATCAATGCACTGGGGGGGGGGAACACAAAAAGAGTATGACACAATGCCCAACACCACAGGGCTGTTCAGTGACCTAAAAGCATTAAAACAAACAAAAACAAAGAGCCAGA
The DNA here is from genome assembly GCA_013396735.1 of Grallaria varia. Taxonomy (NCBI): domain Eukaryota; kingdom Metazoa; phylum Chordata; class Aves; order Passeriformes; family Formicariidae; genus Grallaria; species Grallaria varia. The sequence continues at coordinate 680,125 of VWZG01004261.1, read as the reverse complement.
AGAACGAGATCTCTTGTTAAAGAAAAGAAGGGGGGGGGGGGGGAAAAAGGAAATGTGGGGGTATTTAGCCATCTGGTNGGAAAAGAAACAGGGGGGGGGGGGGGAGAAAAAGGAAATGTCGTGGTATTTAGCCATCTGGTAGCTGCTTGAAAACAAATTGTCCTCAAAAGAGCAGAAATACAGTATGTCTTCTTGCAGTTCACTGGCTTATGAATCAAGACTTCTTTTTCTACTTTTTTTTTATTTTTTAAATACCGGCATAGCAATGTTAGACTCCTGTACTGCTGCTTTCAATCCCTTCTTGTCCCAACCGTGCAGACATAACCATGGTCATCCCAATCAGATCCAGTTATTCCAACTTGGATGCATTATTTGCGGTCTTGGGGATACATCTCGTTGTGCCCATTGTTCAAAATCCCTTAGGATTTTTCTTTTCCTGACAGCTACTTGCTGATTTTTAAACCCTTAAATCTTTCATTTTATAAGGCACATCATTAAGGGAAGATGGCAGCCAAGTGATTTTTCTTTTCATTGACAATTTGTGACATTTTTCCAGCAGCGTGCAAGGTGTTGAAAACCTGGCAGCTGTTACCTCCCGGGATGAAGATCCTTTTTTATCCTCCCTTGACAGTTTAACTCAATGGGTCAGCACCTTTAAAGACTGCAAAGTACCACTGAAGTGGATGGAGGCTTGAATTACTGCTCCCTCCCTAATCAATGTAAACCCTCACTGCAGGTGAAACTCTTCATCTATAGAGGTGCATGGGGGAGGAAAATGTAATGCCCTGAGCCAGATGGTTTTCATCTTGTTTTTTAAAGAAGAAAGGAACACGCTAACAAGGGGACAGCTACTTTTGTTAGCTTCTTGGCCTCTCTCATGGCTTTGGATCCCCAGGGTTCCAGCCACACAAGAGACAGAATACAGAAAAACATAAACACTTAAAGAAATATAACTAGGGGGCTGGCAACATGCTGCTTCAAAGAGCTGAGAGCCCTGTTCAGCACTTTATTTATCACTGCCCACGTTCTTCGGATGGTAAGTGGACATGGACACAAAGGGCAGAGGGGAGCAGACAACACTTGCAATTTACTCAATTACAGAGGAATGCAGCAATGCGGCGGGGTGACAGATTCCTGTTAGCACTAATGCTGAAAGAGCCCGGTGGCCTTTCCGCCACAAGGCAGCATTCCCATTGTAACTTAGACTCCAGCACATTCTGCTTTGACCAGCTTTTTAACATGCATTAAGTATCAGAGAGGAATGAAAATTATTTTTTTGGTTGTTACAAAAACGTAAAATAAAGAATAATCTTGCAAGTAAGACTAAGAGTGTACTTCTAGCAATTTCAGGGGCCTTTTTAACCAGCAACTCCTTACTAGCAACTGTTAATCGCATAAAAGATGAGGTAACCAGGATAGCTTTATAGACCAGGTCTGCCGTGCCTTGACCAGCTGTCCAACAGTAGGTAAATTTGAACTGCAGCATCTTCCCCAAAAGGAGGGAGGGAGCTGAAGGACCCTCTCTCCCTCCACACCATCCAACCTTCCTTACCAGTCGAAACAACGCTTCAACTTCACACAGCAGAAATACTTTTGCAGAGGAGAGACAAGCCTGGAGAGCAGCCCTAAGCAGTGGGATGAGGCTGCCAGCTCAAAGTAAAAGGTCGACAGTTACTACTTTTTGCTTTTCCTTTGCTCTACCTCCTTCAACCACTTTCTGCTTCTCGTGGTTTTCCTGAGTATTGGCCTTAAACTCTTAAGATGAGACTGCACCCATTTTAACTTTGAAATAGCACCTAGAGCATGTTTTAGGTGCTACATGCAATTTTAGAAAATTATCTCAAATCTGTAAGAGGTAATATTCTGTACCAAAACGGTAAGAGGGAAAATTCTTGAAAATGCCAAGGGGTTTGTCTGAATGGGGTAACAGACAGGGATTTTTTTCCCCCGGACTTCCATCTGGAAGCTTGCAGAAAGACGGCAGAGTCCAATGTGAGGCTTGCAGGAGGCACAGTGCAGCAGCCTTGCTGCTGCCAGCTTTTCCCCACAAGGCACCTTTGCCCACAGATGAACCACAGCAGCAAAAGACACTTCATTATTGCTGCACTGAAGAGAAGGAAGGGAGGGTTTTAAACAACCTGCATTGTGCCCTCCTTCTTTAAAAACCAGCGGGGTAATCAAGTTCAGGGCAGCCCCGGACAGCTGCCCTGTGACCTATTCATGTTGACCCTCACTATTCATCACTTTCCTTAGGACTATGAGGGCAAGCTCCCGGGGAGTGACCACCACAATAGACAGATACGAGCCAACAATAATACGGTTCCTGCAAAAAAAAAAACCAAAAACCAGATGGCACTGCAATAAATTTACAAATCTGCATTCATGGCTCTGTTAAAAACACCCAGAAGCTAAAAGCTGGAGGGGCCCCCAGAGAGCTTCCCCTTCCCAGTTTCTAAAGGCCAGCTCTCTCCCCAAGACTATTGAGCTCATGTTCTTCATAAAGGAAGGATGGAGACATAGCCCTTAAAATAACAAATGTCTGACCTAATCAATCTAGTGTTTGGGTCTAACGCTAAATGATAGGCACTGAAAACTAATTATGTTTTTTGGCAAGAAAGTTGAATTAAAATGGAAACACACAGGTTAAAAAGGCACTGAAGCATTTGCGAGTCCCTTTGAAAGGGCAGCGCGCACACACACACACACACACTCACGCTCACATGCAGGGCTTGAAACAGGAACCTGATTCAATAACTCATGCATTTATTTTTAAAATGAATCAGATTAGTCCCATGTGTGACCTGCCGGTCCATCTGTATGAGCTGGACTTAATGGGCACTCTTCTCATGCTTACTTCAGTTTGAAGTATGAGAGAGATAAATTTAGTTTAATTTTCAACAGATCAAGCTATCCATTTTCCAAATGGACCATCTGGATCAGCCTATTAAAATTAATTTATAACTTTGCAGTGTGAAAATTCGTTTGTTAGCTTAAATAAAGTTGCCAAAAACTTTTGCCACTTGTCATTGTTTTTTTCTGGTCTGTTTTCATATTATGATTTTCAGTTTACCCCTTCAAAATTTAATTTTGTCATATCAAGCATTCAATAAGAACTGAATGTTTGTATGCATATTCTGAAGTCTGTCATAGCCTAGATCTTTCCACTGTTCCAGCTAACAATGTCAAGTTCATTGCCTTCTTCTGTTTCCCAGTGCTAATATCCATGTCTCTTCTGCCTTGCTGCCCCCTCATGCATCCAACAGAATTCACTTCCAGCAATCCAAGGACACACTCCACTTGTTGAGACTTTTGAAGACATCCCTCTCATTTTGATCAACAGCAAAATTATATTTCTCATTGTAAGACTTCCACAGCACTGAGCAATGGGTGTCTTCAGCCTCTGCATATGACTTTGGATGCTAAAGTAACCATTAGACCTCCTTATTACCTTCACCTTCTGGTATGTCTGTTCCACAAACCCACTTGAGAAAACATTTATGGCTAAGGCTTCATAAAAGCACTGCAAACAAGGTAAGAAAAGGAAACACACCTTTACTTGTTACTTGTTAGCAGCAGAATATGTCAAGACATCATACTTCCCCTGAACTGGTCGGATGCACCTTGTTCATTTTCTAAGACTAATCAAAAAGTACTAAATATGTGGATACTTTCTCTGGAATGACCATTTAAGTACAGACTTCTCTTCTACCCACATACATTCAATTTCTCTGTGCACATAAGTCCATGTTCCCCAATAATCAAATATTAAGGGAGTCTTAAGGGAGGAACAGCAAAGATGAAACTACACTCAATATTTATCAAATTAGCATCTTTCCACTAAGGTGGAAAACATTTTTTCTGTGTTACTGCTTTGACAGCATTTGCAGGTCAAACCTTTTTGGTTCTACAAAGTATGGATAGATGTAAAACAGCATAGTCACTCTGCATACCTTCCTGTAGGAGATGCAGATCTTTCCAGTACGTATCAATCATGGATTATGAGTGTTTGAGCACATGACTGCCTATGTGTCTGATTTCTAGAGTGAGAGCTGGAAAACTCCCCTCTTCTTCTGTCCACTGCTAATAGAGAAGAGTAGCAATCTGAGCTTTCAAAATGCTCAGGCAGCTTTATTTATGTCTATGTAAAGAATCAAAATTCCTCCTCCAGCAGGCACAAAATTGTGGACAACCACCTCCTATAATATAGACAAGAGGGCACTTGCTTAAGACTAAGACTACATCTTGAACTTATCTACAAACACTGTTCTCAACATAAAAGGCCCCAGAGAACAACCAGAAGACCCAAGGATTTTGTCCTGCATCTGTCACTGTAAAGACTGGACACAAAGATGCAGACTGATTCAACATCTCAACAATATTGTGAAACACAGATAACCATCTTTGACATAAAAAATGTCCATGTGAAATACTTCCAATTCCACTACAAGTGGTTTTTTAGGAGTATTCTTGATATCTAGTCACCTTGGTTATGATGAATTGTTGGCCTATGGGAAAAGACAGCTTTCCCTGGACACTAAGAACACTTTTGCAGATTGAAATATAATGGAAGGAAAACCCAACTCAAGAAGCTGTACCTTCCTCATCTGTATAATACAGCTCATCAATAGCTGTCCCCTCAATAATCATAAGGAAGGACTCAGTGCAATGAGAGGACACAAAAAACCAAGTAACTCAGGTTCCTTTTGAATTAACATCCCTTACTATGAATCTTTTCTTGGAGAAGAATACCTTTTCTTGCTGAACCTGAAGACTTGCCACAAATAATATAACCCTAAGACGAAAAAAACCCTGATTTTCTGGTGTGCTGGGCACCTTGTTGGCTATCCTGGGGATACACTGCAGGGACCTAGTAGCTTTGCCTTCTTCCTCCAGCTCTCATTTGTTGTTGAATGCCATAAAGATTTTAAGTTTGATGTAACATTTTTAATCAGTTCTACAAGGTCATCTTTCTCAGCTCTGTGTGGGACCTCAGTCATTATGCCAGCATACTGCCTCTTGTCTGAGAGACTTACATGGACTGTATCTGTTAGATGGACCTGGCTTAGCCACATGTAGTCCATGACACCTACTCCCACAAAATCACACACTCCTAACACAATGCATTATTATAGAACAAAACAAAACAAAAAACCCCACCCAAACCAGACAACTCTGAGCACAAACACACTATATCAAGAGGATCCTTCTTCTTTTACTATGTTTCTGACCTACAACTTCTTTTGAAAATAGCAGATGTGGGGCAGTGTAGTACCACCCTATTCCTCTGCCTGAGATGCAAAAGGAAATGTGACAACTGCTCAGCTGTTGGAATGTGTTGCCTGGGGTGTTCACTTAAGTCAAGTTTACCAATGGTTTTACTCTGATACACCAGGCAGCAACCTCAGGCAGCTAAGGCATGGATATAATTTTGTTTCTGCTGCCTGAAGGTTGCAGTGAGGAGAAAAAGCAAGGTGAAAATGGATCAGAAATCACTACATCCAACTTAAATTCCCCAGAATGCACATGCCAGACTCCCTTTGTTGGCCATGGGGATTAAAAAAAGGGTTTCTTTTGAATTTGTAAGATAACTGCTTTACCATATATAAAGTGCAAAGAGGCAGTGTTTGATTAGACCATTCTTTCTCCTTTTTACCTATTAGTAATTTATATGAATGTAAAAGAAACAAGAAGAAATAATTTTTCAGGTTATTACCCTGGGTATCACCTCCAAGAAAATTTACCTTCAAGGGCAATAAAAAGCTTAATTGTTGTAGAAGATTTTGAGACTCTTGATTTGAGGCAAGGCAAAATATACTACAAACAAGACAGGAACAATTACAGAAGAAAAGGCTGAAGAGGTCTCGATGAACACCAAATAGAGAAAGGTAAAACTAGAGAGTCACAGCTGACTGAACTATACTGAAATATGTATTTCTTTAGAAAGAATCGTCAAATTCCCCTGAAAGCTAAATTTCTGTGATTTTCCTGGGTACAATTTGACTTGTTCAGACTTCAAAGAAAAAAAAGGATTTCCATGAGCACAAGCCAGACTTCAGCTTCCAGGAGCATTTAAGGATTCAAATAGCTAGAAAGTTTTATCACATTTTTAAAGAGACTGATCACATACCTGTCTAAGTGAATTCTTCTCAGGAATGATCTTCCTAGGGGGCTCATCATTATTACAGTCTTCTCTCTCAGAGGAATTCTGTGAAAGAAAGTAAGCTTTAATTCAGTTCTTATCCCTAGTATTACTCTGCGAGGAGAAAAGAAACAGAATATTTTTACTACCCGGGATGTAGTATTTTACACATACGCATACCGGAGGCTAACTTGTACTTTTATGCCAAACAGCTTGTTATGGCAGAGAAAGAATTTCTCCTCCTCAATGCAACAACACAGTGGTGCAGGTATCTATTGAAGGTATCTGTGCTTAAGGGATTTACTCTTAAACTTCCAATAACAGCCACTTTGAAAAGCTGAAATGACAGTTGAATCAGAATGGCAACAACAGTGCTCATCAACGCCCCAGAATAATGACTTAAAACAGTGGAACCTGCTGAAAGCAAACGGTTGTTAATGGGTGCAGCTGTTGTTCTCGAACACCTATGTTTTTAATCTACCCAGTCATTATTAATTGTACTGAGTCTGCTTGGCTGACAGAATTCACAGAGAAATTATGACAGAGGTAAATTCTTGTAAAAGAGGTTGTCAGGAGATCCTTCCAAAAAACCCCCAAATATTAGGTAGGTCGTGTATGATAATACAATTATGGCTTTTCTTCTGCCCCCAACTCTACATACATTTACAGTTTCCAGAAAGACTGATGTTTCAAAATGTAAGCTGCCACGTCCAAAAAAAAAGAACCTTAATAAGACAAGAAACAGTGGGCAAAAAATACAAGGGTTTTTCCAGCATAAGTAAGAAATACAGCCAGGAAACTTATGTCCTGCTAATATCATGATTAAAACCAATTATTATTAGTTTAGAGTAAAGACAAGCATAGTTATCTCAGGACGTGCACAGTCTGTTGCAAAGGTTTGGTTAGAAACTGCTGGATACATAGAGAGAATCCTGACCTCACTGCCCAAGTCAGCTACTCTGGAGGACAGCATTCCTTTGCACAGGTTCAGCCACAGCATTGATGGAGTAACGACAGCCAGCTTTGGGGGAATCCCACACACACATCTAAAATCAGTTTGATCACCACAGTATTCATAGCCCTAGGCCACATTCCCATGCATTCAGTAGTGAGCAACTAAACAGGTTTTAAAGAGATACAGAAAAACTGCCTAGGGAGAGCTCTGCCAGGAAAAGAGTGGTTTTCCAGTTACTTGCAGGCAAGCTCAGGAGTGTGGCTGTTGAGGCAGAAGTTTGCCTTCTGCACCTGTCCCCCCAGTAAGCTGTCCTCCGCTAAGCACAGCTCTACCTGGCTTCTCACAGAGACAGCTTCCAGCCCGGCTCCTCAAGAGACAGAAGTGGCATCTGGTGGCAAAGGAGGAGCTGGGCCCTATGAACAGCCAGCGTGGCAGTGCAAGGCCAGCAGCGAGCATGTGGGCTACGGGAAGCCATCAGCAGAGCAGAGCATCCTGTGCCCACTGCAGTGCTGCGTGATCAGGCTCTGTCTGGGCAGCACCAGTCGCTGGTCTGTCTGGGGAAGGGGAAGAAAAGGCACAACCAGCAGACAGGGCAGGGGTAGAAGTTGTTGGCCGAGAAATGGCAGATAAGGCGTAGGGGAAGAGGAACACAACAGTAAAACCCCAATTGGGATGTCATAAACTGGTCACGAGTAAATCAAGGCTTGCAGATGAACTAGTGATTGTGAAAAATTTTTTTTAAATAAGATGTAGAACTCGCAAGGCACCATGATATCTGCGATGATGTAACCAGGGTTTTAGAATGGAAATCAATCCTGAACAGGCCTGATAAATTGCTGTAAGAGGTCAGCTTTTGAAAGTTTTCATTTGAGGTCTCAGTCCAGGACCAAGCTATTACATTAAATCCAGCTTAGAAAGAACTGTGATCATAAAAACATACAAGCTAGAATTACATATATACAAAAAGGAATGTCAGACACTTAGAGCTGTTCTTTTCTGCTCATGAAACTCAGTCTAGTAAGTGGTTAATTCCAGTCAGTATTTTAATTTTTGTGCTTTGGAAAAAAAAAGACCAAGAGTGAAAAACATAAGAACCTGAGGCGAGTTACTATACATTTCCAGGAATGTTGTGTCGGGGAGGGGGGTGGGGGGGGAGAAGAGATTGTTTACTATTTCTGGATGCATTTTCACCACCCACCCCCTTCCCTACAATTGTCGGAACAATTCCCCTTCCAAATAATCTCTCTACGGTAGTGAAATCTTGCATTCTTCTCACCTTTCAAAGCCACTAAGGATCCTCCCTTAAAAAACATCAAAAATCAGGAACTGCTGTTGAACTGTCAGCCCTTATTCTGAAATTTCTAGTTACTGCAAAGCATCAAGTTATCTACTTTTTCTTTAAGCTGAGCATCTAATTTTAAGAGCAAGCAGAGGACCATTTTGCATTCATTATCTTTATAGGTGGCAAGGCTAAGAGGTTGGCTGAACAAAGACCAGACAAAGACTGCCAAGTGCATATGGTGGTTCACAGCTTGGCGTCTCACCATTCTACAGCACCAACACAGCAGCTCCGATAGCAGACTATTAAAGAGGAGCGCTGCTCATGCACTTTTGTCGGCAAGTAAGTTACGCTTGGTGAAGACAGAATGACTGGGAAAGCATTACACTTAAGAAAAAGCACAGATGTTTATAACTCCCGCTCATTTCTCAGGAATAAGAAACCTATCAATCCAGGAGCAGGTACAGGACCCTGCATATTTCAGGACTAACTGTAGCTGCATGGAAGTGAATTTCGCTTGACAGGGCAACATTTAGCCATGGCCATGGGAAGAGCATAACGTAATCGACTGAAACGGTGCATCTATATATTTCTCCTTGCTGAACAAGGTGGGAGGAGGGATAAACATGTGCGAGGTCAGAATAAGGTTTGCTTCAGCAGGACTTCAGCAATGCTCTCGGCCACAGGAGAAGCAGACAAAGGGAGGAACCACTCTGAGCACCCTCTCGTGGTTACTGAAATGCACGTCGAGGGCACAGACCTGGAAAGAAGCATTTGGTATCCAGACGGTAAGTTGGGTGTACTCACTGGGAATATTAAAGACCTGCAGCGACTGTACTTGATATGTAGTAGGCAAACTGTAGTAGGAATTTGTTAGAGTGAAAGAAGTGAAGAAAACCAGTGCACAAGGAAAGCTGAAAAGCCATCCAAACTTGCTCCCATCAGGGAAAATTTTTAAATCCCACAGGCAAGCCTTCCCCCATAAACTGAAGTCAGGCTGGCCCGGAGTGCACCTGCATGCAGGGGTCTCTCCTTTTGAACAAAGATGCTGAAGTCTCCAAACCACCCCCTCTTTCCACAGACAGGTAAAATACCTTTTTTTATCTGCCCAAGGTCACACAATGACAGTGGAAGCACTGAGAAGAGAAATGAAGAAACCCAAGCTCATAGTTCTTGTAACCTTCAAAATGTCTCTCTAGCTGAAGATTCCTGCAAAGGGGCTCTGCCTTCCATTGCTCATTTTTCCTAAAATGGCTACTGCCTGTAATGAGATCCTTTTAAATCTGATTTGCATTTAAAACTTCAGCCTGTAATTAACAGAATATAACTCCATGGCAGGTTGTCTTAAAGACCACTACGAAATTATTACTATTTAACTCTCCCCATGAAGCCTCCTCTACCACTAAACACAACATGCTACAATGCATACGAAATCCCCAGACTGAAGCATTTGATGGGAGATGACATGCAGTATTTTGTGTACACAGCCCAGCAAAACACTGCTGGGAACAAGATATAATACATGGAGAAATGCACTCCCAGGGACTACCAATTGGGCAGAGCTACCTTTAGTACCGCCTCGCTCGTCCTGGTGGAAATCAAACCCCTGCCAACTGGGGGAGGCTTTCTTTGATGCTGTTCTGCCCTGCACTAATTATAAAAGAGTACAGACACAGCTTTTTTTCCAAGTGTGTGGAGGTGGGGGTGAGGGAGAAGCGTGTGTCTATGTGGAAGAGCACAACTATTTTTTATGCTTTCAAATTCTTAATCCTGTTTGGAGCTGTCAGTGGGGGTTAATGGAAGCCTTGGATAGGAGAATTCCAATCTGGTTGGCAGATGGATAGGTTGGTTATAGCTGCATAACTATGTCTTGCCTGCAGGCACAATTCAGAACACTGTTAAAGCAATATAAAGTCTCTGTCAAGCTGAACCATTTGGATCAGTAGCAAGGAGAAATAATAATAAAAAAGGAGTTCATTTCTGGGCCTTGTGCGTTTATGCTAGTATGCAGAAACTGATTAATTGTCATCGTGTGCTGGTCTGCTATACCTCAGATTTCTACTTCTGGAGTAGATTTTGCATGCTAATATAATCATTCTCCCTCTTGAGACATTAGCAAATAATCAAATGAAAAACAGGATCATAATTTACTGAGATTCAGGCAATTCTCTATGCAAATTTGACTTGTTATTGCTGCTGCCTCGTTAATCTGAATGCCTTTGACAAACTCCTTTGATTTATGAACTCATGACAACTCCAATGTGTATATATTTTGCTAGATTGACATTATCATTAAGAGTGGGTGGACTGAACTCACATGAATGGCTGATTTTATTTGCTGGTGTCTGCTGCTCAACAGCTGAGCATCTCCTTCTCACAAAGCCCCTGAGCGCCAGGCTCTTCCCATCTACCCATCCATTCATCATCTCGATGTTAATTGGCCCAGGCTTTAAGCAAATTTTCAACACGATTTAAAGGCACGATGACACTGATTACTGACCCTCTGCCATACGGTGCCTATTGATTAACCTGACAGAGATGATGAGCTTGAGGGAAACTAGGTGTGTGTGGACCTCGGGGAGGGGGGAAAAAAATAATATATTGTTTATGCAGGCAAAACACTTGTCTTTATCCCAAAGGCCAGAATTTGTGCTGCACTGGCCCTTAAAACACACTATTGCTTTAAACACCTGCATCCAATACAGAAAATGCTTGCTTGCTTGTTTGCTGTGGAAAAATGATTACAAATTTGATGTCATGTGCAGTCTGTATTTTAATCGAGTTCCCTGATAAATAGACCCCCTCAAGCCAATCAAGTCTCGCTCCAGCCATTGCGTGCGTATACATCAGTTCGAACAGAAGCCTGGGCAGGGTGTGCTTTTACTGGTATCAGCACATCCAACCGCATGTAGGAAATCTACTTGGGTATTTTAGGTCTCAAAGCAAATAATACAGTGGGAACACAGTGTGCAAACAGTTACAGTACAGTAAATGTTTCAAGGGCAAACTGGATGCCAGACATAGCTGTCTCAGTGTTTCTGCTGCCACATTAAAATAGAAGCTTTAGCACACACCAGTGAAATAGTGCGTTTCCCCTTTTGCAGTGCAAACTGTTGATACAACCTGACCCTCAAGATCCTAGGTGCATTGAATGAATGCAGCATTTTATCAGAGCTTGAAAATAACTGACGTCCTTTTTCATGTTCCTGGAAGTGCCCCTGCGCTGCACTTGGTCCTCCTCACCAAGGACAGAAGGGTACTGTCTCGGTCAAGAGGGAGCCACTGAATAAAGTAGGTACATCAGCATTCTGTCTGCAGACTGGTGCTATATGAAAGAAAAAGGAAGCAGAAGGCCTGTTTAACCCCCATCCACCCTCAGGTTAAGTCTGTCAGTCAGGGCACTCTGTTCTGCTCTCCCAATTCAAGCCAGCAGCCTGCCAGAAGTCAGGATGTTCCACTTGGTGTAGGAGGGGGAATCTGGGAGAAAGGGGGTGTTGCCCCAGGATGCTGCAAAGTTAGTTGTCTTCTAGTTTGCACCAATTGCTTGCAGAAAACAGGACAAAGAATCACTGGGTAAAGCTATGGAGAAATTAGCTGTAATTGCCTGATACCCACATCAGCCAGAGTAGATTGAAAGGTGGAGCGGGGCAGAGGGAGGAGAGAATGAGCAAGAGCAAGAGAAATAAGTGCCAGTCTAAGACTAGAGGCACACAGAAGCCTTATGTTCCCTTTCCAATAACCTTTGTAAGTGATAGATGAGTCCAAGCCCATTGTTATCGTTAAGGGACTGTCAGCATCCTCATTTTATAAATGCTGTCTGTCAGTTTATAAATATCTCAGCCATTTCAAACAGTGCTAGGATGAATCCTGGCATAGCCAGTGTCAGCCTGAAGCAGTATTACCGTTAAAAAAAAATAAGAGTCTAAGATCCACTAAAAACATTTAAGAATAGCTTCTCTTTTTTCTCCTATCGTAAGGCCCAGAACATTCAAATTCATACTTATTTGGCTAGTCACTACAATATATAAAAGCAGTCCTTAACATTGGTAATGCTCTTTGAGAAGAACAAGTATGAAAGCTGCAAGTTTGAAGGCAATTCTCTGCTGTTCAGCAGATAAAACAAAAATGACAGCTGTAACACACAGGGAGATCCACAGCAATGAAAATGCAGAGATAAGTATCAGACCCTATTCCTCCTCGGCATTTGCTGCTCTGAACATTCACCGAGATTAGATCCTTTTAGAGAACATCATAAATTGCAATGTGTAGGCACAAGGGGGTGACTTCAGCCCGGAATGAAGGCACAGACAAGTTTCCCAGCTCTTACAAGTTTAAAGTTAAATGGTACTTTTACAAGGGGTTTATGGCTGAGCATTAGAATGACGGAAGGAGAGGGCAGAGAAACTGCAGCCTGCCTTGCACTGACTGGTAGCAGAAAAGGAAAGGGAAGAAGCTAAACTGGGCTTCCAGTTCAGTGCCTGCATTGCAGACTGGCATGCACACGTCTATCGTGTTTATGTATCTATTACCTTGCTAGCTGCACAGAATACTAGCACTTTTTTCCCCCTCCAATATATTTATAAATGCCCTGTGATAGGGACTCATCTCCACTCAGAATATTTGCATGGTGCCTAAATAAATGAAGTTCAAATTCATGCCCAAGCAGCTCAGTAGCCTACTATAACCTAAATTCTTAAAACTGGTGCTCTGACAGCAGTGAAAATGGAAAAGTACAATACTGACACTCTCCAACCAGACACATACACACACGTTCACACAAGCCCTAGTTTGGTCTGTCTCGATGTTAATGCTGCTGATGGTAACAAAAGTTTAAACAACCTTTTCTGCAGTTGAAAACCAGGACAAGAAGATTCTGGTCTTCACATATGTAGAATGGATTCTTCATATTTTTCTTTATTTTTCATTCAAATAAATAATTGGGAAAATACACATTTTTCAAAGCAATGAGACTTGATAGTTGATCTTCATAACGTCACAAAGAGTTTTTTATGACGTTATTTAACTTATTAATTATTGCTTGTTTATTAATGCTAATTTAATGGTGCAGGGATTCAGCATTACTAGAACACTAAATTCATTTTAAATACCAAAAGCCAGCACAAATATCAAAGATCTGATAAGCAGATGCATTTTTGAACAGCACAAATCTAGTTGCAGTTAAAAAAACAAACAGAAATATAAATGCTGGGAATAAGTAATTTAGGGGAACTTAAAAACCTAGCTTCACTTCGTACACATTTCTCAAACAAGAGCGAGAGAGACAGAGAAATAGAGAAAGAGAGAAAATATGGCTAATGAGAACAGCCTTTCCATGTTTCCTGGGAAGCAGCCCTGCTTAACATTTCTGTTCTGTGAATTTAAGACTGTCAGCAGTGGCAAATTTGTTTTTAATATTCAAGCTTTCAAGCCTTGCAAGCTAGTTGGCCAATGGCCCTTTCTATTCCAATGTTTGTTGGTTCCTTATTTACACACACATTACATACGGAGAGCCTTTGAATATAATTTCATGTGGATTAAGGGAAGAACATTTGCTTCTGCTAATCAGGACATCTGGTTATTTTTGTAACTCACAGACATCTGCATTAGGCAGTTCGACTTCCCCATTCCTCATAACAAGGTTAGAGCTTAAGAAGCCTCAAGGACCTCTAGCTGAATTTTATTACTTGCATTTTCTCACAGCTGGGTCTGTTTCAGAATTTTCTTTCCTAAATAGCACAAATTGATCAGCACCTTCACAGGTATACATATGCTTTTATGGCTAGCATTTTCTGTGCATGATTTTATAGAGTACATCTTGTACTCTGAGATTTTATAGTAGTTCAAAGCTATCTACATCTTTTTAAGGAACAGAAAGCACACATTCCAGAAAAAGCACGGATGAAAACATCCAATTAACCTTATGATACACATAATATGGGTATACTTCCAAATATTCAACCAGACCACTTATGTAAGACTGGTGTCAGGACTTGTTCTGAATCTTATTTTCTCTGTGCTTTGGCTTATCTTTTCCTAGTGACTTACCCTTGCATATCTGCTCCCTACATTGAACAAAACAGTATTCTTCCATTTCTATTCTTCAGGACAACAATAATGATTTCTCCAGTCTTTTAAATTCATGCTTAAATTCTTCCTTAAACAGTTTCAGCTGGGGTTAAATTTCTCTGCCAGACTGCAGAACTGTGCCACACATACTTCAGGAAGAAGGATTTTGCATGCAACAGAAGCCTTTTAGAGAAGAAATGAATCAAGTAAAGCTTGGCTCTCACTTCTTTTTTGTTTTCATTTTGTTACATTCCTTCCACAAAAATTCATTTTCAACACTCATCCCAGGGTGTTAAAGTACTAAAGTCTGAAATTATACACGCTCATTCTCAGTTCACAGGATTCTTCCCTCCCCTGCCCATGAATTGTAGGCTTTTATCAGTGCTTTAGTATGCTGGAATAAGATGGTTTTTTGATTTCTTACCCTAACATGTAAGGTGGGGGGGAGAGCACAAAATCAGCTTTTATAGGCTTGGAATATAAGCCAACATTCAAAATATATGTCAAAAATATATTTCTAGTACTAACAAGAGTTAGCAAGAGCCAACAGATCCAGGGAGAGTTTTTTAAAACTTTTTACTTATTAAAATTCTCTAGATACAGTTTAACTTTCTTTGTACAATATTTATTATGGCTTCACCTGCATAGGAGCTGCAAGTGCTCCTAGAAACGGGTTGTAAAAGTGTCTAGTTCTGCTGTAGATTTCATGTCCTTCTTCAAACATTATTTCCTAACTTTTTATAACTACTTCCCTCAAAAAAAACCAATGCAGTCTCACTGGTCTGATTATAAAACCCCTTCCCTTCTCATCCCTGGTCATCTCCTACACTTATTATTATAATTTTTTTTCAAAACCTCTCATTCTAAGCTTTGCTGTCAAGCAGACAAAAACACCTCCATTTCTTATCACGTACTTTCCTTAAGAGCCTGTGGAGTTCTCACTCCCGAACACCTAAATCAACCACACCATCCTGACCTTGCTGTACTGTTTCATGCTTTTCTTGTTGTTTTTTCCTTCCTATTTTTCATTGCAGGAAAGGAGAAAATGAGATCCAAAATAAAGGCATGAAGCAGAAGTTGTCTGTCCAAAGTAAAAATGACAGCATGGGGGAACCAACCCCAAATTTTGTGTTGCACACCATGTTAACCTTTTAGGCATGGTTTCTCCTCAGAACAGTGAATGAAAGCAGCTCACTTGTTTAAAGAAATGGCTACTCGGTGATCTCACTGCAGCGCTGCATCGATGTGAATTCACATCATACTGTCTACGTCACCGTATGTGGAGGCACACAGATCATTATGTCTTAGACAACGTGAGCCAGGTGCAGCCAAAGCTACTTGGTTTTCAATATGGAACAGGTTCAAAATACCTTCAGAGTCACCACGGAGCAGTTCAAGTGACACAGCTCCATCTCCCTAGTGTGCCTCACAGTAGTAATTGGTCCATACAGGTAGGCTTCAGCGCTTCTTCCCAGCTTCCAAAGCTACATTTATTACAGGAAGGATCATTCACCACTATGAGGACTATGAGGCAAATTTAGTTAACCTCCAACACAGAGCATGTTTACTTTCATACAGTGCTGTTGAAAAACCTCATTGTTAATACAAAAAAGAAAAAAGAAAAAAAAAAAGGTTGGGAGTCTAAACATGTCCCAATCCTCAATTACATCAGGCAAAAAATTTTATAATCTTCTAATAAAAGAATAGAAGGTTACAGATTAGGCCCCACACATTATAACATTTGGCTAGCAAGCACCACAGCCTTTTAACAGCAGCCACCCAAGAAACAAACCCCTGGGTCTGCCTGATTTGGCTAGACCAAAGTTAAATGTGGTAACACAACAGCTCCCCCTGCAACATTTAAATTTAACAGCTCACTATTAGGTTCTACAATTCCAACTCTGAAACATTGTTTTCTTAAACTAGAGCAAGGAGTTACAAAATATTACTGTAAATTTCACTGTGCTGGGTAAGGAAGAAGAGTTGGACCTGCTATGGAGACCATCAAATAGGGTGGCCAGTCAAGCAATTGAAGAAGGAAACATAAAGATGTACATAGATTCTTGCCTTCAGATACCTTGGGGCTAGCAAACATTTTGTTCCTATAGGAAATTATACAGCTCTAGATCACTGCCTATTGAGATCCAGTAGTTGCAGCTTTTTTTGCTATATCATGAATGGCTTATTAAACCTACAGCATATCTGTTTTAGTTAACTTCTTGGTGGAAAGGGGCTAGGAAAACAAAATGTACTTAAATGCTGATTTTTTTTTTCCAGGCTGAATGCCTTTCATCCAGTAAGACATTCAAAGCAGTGACCCAGCAAATGGATTGAAAAAGCAATCTTCCGTCTCAGTGCCACATTATCATTCCTATTCAGTATTCTCGGTGAGATATCTCAATCAGCTGGATGTGTGTGTAAGTGACAGCGCAGCCCATTGCTGGGTTAATTAAACATTTGACTTTAACACCCTCCCCGTCATTAAGCAAATAAAAACAGATAATTCAAACTGCACTTCATCCACGGGGTATACAACATACATGTCAAAATTAAGAGAGTCCAAGGCCCTCAGGGAGTTCTATTCGAGGAGGTAATCAGTTTAAATCTTATCTGGTTTATCAATTATTCTATTGATTAAAGCAGGGTGATTATACAAAACTCCCTCTTGCCACATGGGATACATGTCAGCGGAGCAGGACAACACAGGGAGGCTCAAAAACGATTTAAAGAAAATACAGACAGATGAATAACAGTCTATTAGTACATGCTAGCAATCCAAAGACGGAAAGCCTGATACTTCTTTTTTAGCAAGTGAATAAAGCCCTTCCAAATTAGAGTGCCAATG
This sequence comes from Grallaria varia, assembly GCA_013396735.1. Taxonomy (NCBI): domain Eukaryota; kingdom Metazoa; phylum Chordata; class Aves; order Passeriformes; family Formicariidae; genus Grallaria; species Grallaria varia. The sequence continues at coordinate 662,841 of VWZG01004261.1, read as the reverse complement.
CTGTACCTTCATCTGCTTTAAAGTCAGATCTATATGTTGAAAAGGCAACATTTCTTTGTTTTAAGCAGAAGATTTTTTGCCAGTATTTGAAACATGTTTTATTGATATGGTCCTGGAACATAACAAAGACATGAAACACAAGAAATTCCAGACTTTTAAAAGGCATTATACTTATCTGTCAGTTACTCTGAAAAAGTGGACGGAAAGAGCATTCTCAGTATTTGCACTCTCCCACATACATACATGGCATAGCCGTAAGTAGAAGGTTATATTGTAAAGATTTAAGCGTGACAGATCATCTCAGACATAAAAAGAATGTGCTTTGGACTTCTGGAGTTTTTTTTTTCCTTTTGCAACCCTCGAAAGTGAGACATTAGCAGCTGAGGGAGCTGCCACTGCTGCATTCTCCTCATTTTAAACAAGCCCTCACAGAAAATCCCACCACAGCCATCCTATTCACAACTTCTGTCTTGCATATAGCCACACTATACAAAGCAATTCCAGTTACTTCTCATTTTTTACTTCCAGGTGAAGAAAAGACTTCTTTCTCTTCTGAGGTCTATTTGTGTCCAGAGTTTATGACCACATCCACTATCTCCCAGTAATATTTTGTTTCAAGTTTTATCATATGCAAAACTGGATCCTAAACTGGACTATAAAAGACCTTGCCCCACACATATAAAACAGGGACCTTTTAAAAACGAAACACTGCAGTCTGGTGCAAAACAAAAAATGAAGTTTATTTCCAGACGTCCCTTCAAAGCACTACTTCGCAGCAGCAGAAGGCCCAGTTTTAAAACAGGGACTTTATTTTTCTATAGCATCTCCTACAACCTTTTTCATAATGGGCATACTGATAACACAAACTATAGTCATCTCACCACATCTCAGCTTTTAACCAGGACAGAGAGTATGAACTACAGCAGTCAAAATGCCAACAAGCCAGACAGCCCCAATGCCTCACCAGCCAGTGCTGTTGGAGTTGCACTCACAGGAATTTTAAGAAACAAGGACAGCTAAAAAGCAGGCCTGAGTGTGCTCTTGTCCTTCACCTTCAGAAGGGGATTATATGCTACTCCACACTGGCACTACATGTGCATCCAACCATACCTTCAGCCTCTTCTTTGTAGATCTCTTTTCTTCTTTGAAGCAAACTAGAAGCCTGCATTAGCATGCTGTATTTTGCTCTCACCACTAGAAATACTGAGGGTGCTATTTGTAATTGTATTCTTTTAAGAGGTTTGTTCTCTGCAGCTGTTTTCTGCTTGCAGTGTATTTTGTGTAATCAGCACATCATCATAAATACATTGGCTGTTCCCCCGAGGGAAGCTGTCACTGTTTAATTTACAGAACAACCTGGCCAATGTGAATTCTAACACTACAGCACTATGGCAAGAAGTTACCACACTCAGAAAACAGGTTTCTATGAATTTTTATATCAAGAGCTGGTCCCAGGACAATTTAGGTTCTAGAAATAGATTGATTTTAAAAGCACTTTATACACTGGCTGGAATGAATTCTTTCCCACTTACAGCTTCTTAAGGCAGCACCAAATTCACTCCCACATTATTTTAAAGGTGACAACCCCAATCTCCCCAACACAACCATCCTCACTTCTGACTTCGACCAAAAGAAGACACTGTATGTAGGTGTCTTATACTACACACCAATTTGTGTGTGTCTGTGTGTTTTTTTTAAATGAAAAACCACCACAACATCAACATGTTAGTTTGTCTTCATTTGCACAAGTGAATGCACTCTGTTGCAAGGTCAAATGTTATTATCTACATCAAAGGGTTGCTGCACAGTTTATTACTCTGAAGATGTGATAGAGGAGAAAGGTATATTCCTGAAAGAGTAAAAACGTATGGAGCTTTATTGGCTGAATGAAGAGTTGCTTCCTTTGTTTTGAGAGAATAAATTACAGGCATTTTTGTAGAAGATAGGCAAGAGGCAATCTTGTTATACACAGACACAATTTAGTAAATTTCACAATGGTACCAGATTATATTGGCAATCATTTAAAAACTAGATGTGAGCCCTAAATAAATACTGGGCATGATCAATGAGTTACTTGTATGTTTCATTCACAATGGCTACTACATGCAGTCTACCTGCTACTTAGAAAAGTAGCCAAGAAGGTTTACAATCGGATTTTTTTATACTTATATACACACAGAGATATTTATATTAAAAAAATAAAATCCTAGAGCGAAACTACTATAAAAGTAAGTAAAATCAAAACCAATCTAATGCATACATTTCTTTGGGAAGTCTCCTCCAAAAGCAACAAAAAACTGTTTCATATATTTAACAAAAATCTACTTTTCATTTTGGGGGGCAGCTGGTTGTGAAACAAATTTCAATGTAACTGAAAATTCCCAAGTTCCATGTATAGCAGCAATTTTGCTAATTCTCGGTGGTAATTAGAAGCCCTGTTTAACATCACCAGACACAGGGCAAGTATACAACCATAATAAAAAAGAATCATGCACATCAGAGAGTACTGGTTATGTATTTTGACAAGGACGGTTTAATTTTACTTAGTTTGCAGAGCATTTTAGCAAATTATTTTCATCTATTTCAAAAGCAACAAAATATAAGGAACAACCATTAAAGCAAAACAAATACCATCCTGTCTCTGATATGGTTTATGAGAATGAACTACCAAACAAATGAGTGCAAATGGCTGAAATTCTATGGAAAACTGAGTCATCTGGTTATCTATAGAAGAAAGAATACAGGAAAGAGAATATCTGACTATTTTTATGCACCATGTAAGTAGCAGCCAACAGAAAGCAGAAGAAATAAAAAGAAACCCACTCAACAGAGAGTAGCAAAGTACCTCTTCAAGCTATGAATTTTATGATTTAGCCAGTGCATTTCTACGGGGAGTGTTCAGGTTGGTCCCCTTGAAATTTGCATATGGTCACATAAATACCTGGTTTCAAAGAAGAAATGTTTCATTTTGTTCTCCCTATACACATACGCCTTTCAAATTACCCATAACTACCTCTGCATATTTCCAAACAGTGACTGAATTCTGGCTAACACTGGCTTAAATGTCAATGATGGATGACAAAGTACTTAATGACTTTTTACAGTGAAAATCCGTATTTGCGTTTTTAAATTAAAATTATCGCTTCATGTGTTATTAGCTCTTTGCCAGTAGTGCAGAAATAGGTACAAATGGACCTCGTGGCTCTGAAGCGCCCGTGGAGCCATCAGATCCAAAGTGACGGCAGAGCCGAGCCATTGGCAGGGATGAGGCCGGGCCGGCCACGCTGGACCGCCCGCACCGGGCGCCCTTGCTCCAGGAGCGCGGGCAGGGCTCACGCCCCGGACCGGTGCGGCGCCGCCGCCGCGTTCCCGCACGACCCCCCGGCTGCAGTTCCGGCCGCGGCCGCGGGGGCGCAGCACAGTCCGCGCCATCGCCGGGCCCCCGCCCCGCCCCGCCCCGCGCAGGCGCGGCCCCTTCTAATTCAATTAGCGCAGCCTGCAACTCCAGAAAAGAGAAATTCAATTAGTGCATTGTGGAGCTCCACAATACCTCCGAGCAGATGTTCACGATCCTGAGGAACCGCAGCTAGCTTTACAGATACCTGTGCGCCTCCAACGCGGCGCTGCATATGCCGTTTGTCACTACGGCTTTACACACCTTCCTGACTCCTAACGAGGGACGAAGGGAAACTCGCATGAGTGTTGTTTCATTTTTTAATCTAATCAGCCGAATTGATGCTGGTGTGCTAGAGACCTTGCTCTCACCTTACCGGGAAGAGCGCATCCCGAGGCCGAGGGAGGGGAGGCCTTTTAGCCACGATGCAGTTTAAATGAATCACCGTGCTGGGCGCACTGGGGTGGCATTTCTCAGTGACTGCCACACTTCTTAATACTCAGGCTGAGGAACTGAGAGCACACGCAAATTTTGACAATCGATACGGGTGCAGAATAAACACAGATTTCTAATTACTAGAAGTCATTAGTAAATGTAATTAGAAATTAGTGATGTACTACCAAAAGAACCCCAAATCATCCCCTGTGAACCACAAAGGATTTCTTTCTACTCCTCTTCATTTCGTTGCTACTTGAAAGGAGGAAAACTTCTCGTCTCGCAGCTACTACCCGAGAGCTGAGATCTGGCAGCACACCCCGGCAGCTCTCTGAGTCTGGTGGGCTCCTCAGCATCACCGAGGTTATGCCACCGGCCAGACAAGGCCACCAGATTTAAAGAGGGATAAATCCTAAATATGTTTCAGAAAGCTGTTCTGTAGTCACTGGGCAAATCTTTAAACAAAATCCCCAACCAGGCTAACCCTCTTGGTCTTCCTATCGTGAAACTCCCAAAAGTCTGGGCTACAGATGGGGGCTGGACTCAAATGCAAAAATTACACAATTTGGCTTTGTTTCTGCTCCTTCTTGTATTTCTCTCATGCCTTTATAATTGCTCCTGCCAGTTGGTAAAATGAGGAAAAACAGGAGAAACTGCTGCTGAACACCTCCAACAAGAAACTTTGCTTAAAAAAACAGGTGTCACATTGTGGCAGTTCAATATTTCATAGCCAATACAAGGAATGTGCAACAGCACTGCAACTTTAAATCTTTGCCTCCTGTGTCAGTCGCTTTCCTCTCATTGTAATGCCAAAGGGAACAGCAATCAGAGTGGAGATGTTCAACGTGATAGAGGTCAGGACACCAGTGGATCAACGTACCAGAAACACGACCTTGTTTATTTTTTTCCCCAGTATTATTGTTTACAGGGTGCTTTGCTCATGTACCTTGTGGTTCTTAGCTAAAAGATGAAATTACAGCCCAGGATGAAGCGCTCAGGCACACATCCAATTTGTGTTTCCATCTCAGAAAACAAAAAGCTTCTGAGGCCCTCGGGCTGCCATTCAAACTTGGAGAGGCTGACATTTTTAACAGCATGAACCAGAGACTGGCAGAGGGAATGATCTAATGCATTTCTGACTTGTCAATCAAAGATCTCACCTCTGCTGTCTTGTAAACAGTTGGGGGCCACCTAACTACATTCACAACCAGGGGAGAGCCTGCCACCAGACGGGGGGTGCTGGAGCCACACACTCTGGATATTAGTCACTAAAATTATGATTCCGTTTTAGAGGCACACCATAAACAGCCCAGGGCCAGGTTTCACAGAGCCGCTGGGAGAGCGCGAGGTGGGAATACAAAGCAGGCTTGGCCAAGGGTGATCAAGTCTCCATGCTGATGGAGGCTATTGACTGGACACCCCATACCTCTCCCAATTAGAGACAGAACTACGCACACCAGCAAACATTGGCTCCAAAGCCATACCATTTCCTCCAAATGTATTTCTCACAAATACATTTCTGAGCATGCAGTTTGCCCACCCTGAGACTTTAGTTTTAACCTCCTGTATAACCAGAAATAATGTACTGCTACTCACATTTACACTGTATTTTCCAGCAATAAAATGTCAACTTCTAAAGCAAAAATGGATGAACAAGAAGGAAATTTACAGATACAATTGTTTATAAAGTGACTGATGATGCTTCTTTAACAAACAAATACTTCACATCCTAACGCAAAAATTACAATTAGGAAAAACTAATGTAAAATCATTTTAAAGATAAGTTCATGTTTTCATCACTACATACCTTTTCCATCGTTTTATTCTCACCTTTCTCCAAGTGATCTCCGTCCAAAGAGATCAAGTCCATGCTCCACAACCTCAGTTGTGCTCCCATTTACTTCAATTTGCCAAGCACAGCACACCCATGCCTTCCTCAACCAGAACAGAGCTTTTAGCCAAGACCAAGGAAGTCACACACTCACTTCTGCAAAATGGTTGTCCCCTTCATCTGCCAAACCCTGATGTGCAGCTCTTTATGACTGAGATCTCCAGGTAAAACAAAATGTGAATTTCTGGCATTCTAGAGACACTTCCATATTCAAAAAGATGCTGCCACCTTAATCCTCTTCTTTGACCACTAGAGTCTGTTACAGAAACGAGAGCTTGAGATCTGGCAAAATACAGCTGACAAGACAGCTCTTTTCCACTGGTACCTAGGCTCCAGACAAAGGTAGTTTTAAAATCATGACTTTTGTCCCAAAAAAATTTACAGTCTAAATGGGAGTTGGTATTTGTGTTGGCTGTGAAGTAGGTAAAAAGGAAGAGCGGGACTGTTCTCTACAATTATTCTTACACATAATCTTTGGTAAGTCTTTTAAGTTCCTCTTCAAGTCTCTTTGTTTATACCACAGCCTACAGAAATAAATTCAAGGAAATACTGTGGTCTTCTGCAAACCTGGAAGGATTAATACAATCATTTGCATGGCATACTTGATGAATGCAATTGTAAATTTGAATTTTCAAAGAGCTGCGACTACAAAAAGCAACATAAACAGAGCACTGTGAGCATGCATGGAAAAGTATTTTAACAGGGTAACTAATTATCTTCAAATGAAAAGTGTCATGAAAACAGACACCTGTTGGAACATCTGGAAACTTCCAAAGCACAAATTTCTAGGAACAAAAGAGTATATTCTGCATAAATTTATTTCTTCTTATTAAGAGAATATACATGCAACCTGGTATTCAGTTGCTTTGCAGAATAACAGTACAGTAAAATTTGGCATCCAAGACACTGAAAATGGAATGTCTGGTCTTTTTCTCTTATAAAAATATTCTCTTTGACCCACAGTCAAAAGTGCCTTATAGGAGTTCCATGTTTCAATATTCTGCCATCTTCCACCTTGGTTGCTATGAAATTCTGTTACACAACAGACTACCAGTTGCACAGCCCTTTTACATAAAAGATATAAAAAAGACCTGTTTCTAGCTCCTTATCCCCCTATTCATGGGTTTAGCCTTAAAATCTTTCCCACTGCAGGACGATTGCCAAACAGAGCCGAAGAACCAGAAGATCCTGTTTTCACATGTCTCCAGTAATAAAAACACACAAAGAGAAATTAAGTAACCTGACATATTAACAGAATCATCTCTAAATCGACTATCTGCCAATGCTTCCCATGAGGAGTCAGCAAGATTTTAACTAAGCTATTCAAAAAGAGCCTCTTTCCACATTTCTGTCTGAGCATCTGAAGGTAGGCATGTAAATAACTAGACAAATTCAGCAGTGACTAAGTAGCCTTCCAGATGGCATCTTCTCTTTTGCCACAAGCAAAGAACATTGATATGCTTCTCCAGTTACTTCAAGCTTGCTATGGAAAAAAGAAAGTAACTTAATATGGAAAATTTGCTGGGCTACAAGACAGTCTTTACTGCTTTCCTGAAGATTCGATACCAAAAACAGCATTAAAGAATGATGAAATAATGCAACATCACAGTTTCAACCAGAATCCAAACCACTCCCTTCTGCACTGGAAAATGCAGAAGCCACATCTGGGAAGGGAGTTTTCTTCAAACCATGCAAGCTAATGGGGATCAATCAGAGCCCATTGAAAAAGATGGACTGAAATGTGGATGACTCATTGCTGCAGAAGCTGTTGCTGGCAATTTGGTTTCCCTCTCAAATGGCAATAAATGTGTTCCTCAACACAGCAGAGTTCAGTGAAGAGTACCAGTGTACCATATCAGATGGCAAGTGGGACATACTTCCCAATTCCCATGTCACTAAATACACATGGAAATGTCCCTCAATATCTGCAGAAATGCAAATGTCAAAGTCTTACTACTATCCCAAGAAGGCAGAACACGATGAATGGTCATGCAGCTGACTCATTTGACCCCAAATATCAATGTACTGCATTAGCAGAAAAGCTGTTGTTCATATCTATCGTTAGCAAGAACACCTAGCCAGAAGTTAATTTCCCTTCCCCCTCATGATACATGCTTATTCTGAGTAACCAAAAATAACTTAAGTAGAAAGACATAAGTCCCAATTTGAGTTTATAAATTACATTCCATATACTGCTAAGGTTCTCTAAAATCTGAGCTTAAAGAGATCTAAGATTTATTCAACAGTCAAAAGCCCAAAAATTAGGCCCATCAAATTTAGTCAAATTATGCAAATCAGGATTAGGAGTCTAAACTCTTCCCATTGTCTCCAGAGTCCTCTTAGACTAATAAAAAGTCATCTTCCCCCTTACCCCTGGAAAGCTCTTTTAAAAGCTTGCTTCAGCAAAGGAGGCCTGGCAGGACACCTTCCAGAGTCCATCCGTGTTTCTGCTGGGTCAGCAAAACGAGTTGCAGCAAAATGATGCAAGACACTTAAGCCTCCCCTGAGACTGAGAGGATTATTTCCACAGTACTATCCTGGCCCTGAGAGCAAGAAGTCAAATTCAAAATAATCTTTGCATGGCCTCCTTTGGAGGCATGTAATTAACTTTCCCAAAATGACTGAAAATTTGAGAAAGATTCTAGCCTATTTGTTACATGTGGTTTTCTAAGAGGCAGGTGAATAAAACTCTCTGCCACAGGTTAGGTCAGCAGCAGTATAATCCAGCAGCATAAACCTTCAAGTAAACGTTCATGCTGCCATGAGCTCCAATAAACTTGCTCTCTCTACAGAGATACTCCTAAGGTTCTTAATCACTGGAGTTTACAAAATATCTCAGAGCATCCAGAACGAATGTAACACCAATGCTGCCCAGTCTCTGCTGTTACAGTCCTGTCATCAAAAATGCTTGCAATGTTCTTGAGACCCTTGTCTAGGTTTCTAGATGCTCAACCAATACCTGTCTCACTCTCTACCCACAGGAAAGCATTTTTAAGATTCACTGCTCACCCAGAGGGTCTGAACAAACTTGTTTGGCAGAAAGCTGTCTCATGACAAAGAAAAATCTGAATTTAACAAATTCAGAGACCAAAGGAAAAAACCTCATTGTTTTCCTTTACTTGCCTTTTGATTGACAGCTTATTTGTACAATAATTTTCTGTAGTCAAAATGTCCAGACTACTGCTAACAAAGCCAAAGAAAACAATTGCTGGCATCAATTATCACTATAGCAATGAACCCACCCCCTCAGTCCTCTACGTGGCACACAAAAAATTTAGATAGGAGGGGAATCACTGCATGAATAGCCAGATTGGAGACTGTGTGATGGATAAGGTTTGCCAGATATAATTAAGTGGTATCTTTTTGACATAATTGAAAGCCAATGGAAAAGATTATGGTATCAGGCCAATTTAGATAAAATAATTAAATTATATTGATATAAATGGAAATGCCCCAGCACTGAGCTGCCCTGAATCTACACAGGATGGGTTTAAATACCAGTGATCTGAATGACATACAAGAAGCAGAGTATGAACCAGAATAAACGGAGATAAAGCAAGCAAGTAAAGAAGGAGATGCACACACACACAGATGGAGAGAAAAGGAGTGGGGAGAGACAGAAAGTACCTGGAAAGCTGGGAGTGCGCCAGTCCCTGGGTTATACAGGCATCGCAGCGAGGGCATGCTGTCCGCCAGGCTGGAGCAGCCCAGCCACAGAGATCTGGGCATAGAGCACTGCAGAGAAAGGACAACTATGAGATGGGACTGTATGAGACAGGATGGCACAGATTACAGGAACTTTTAAGGCTTAGCCAAATGGCATCAACACAACTGCCCCGGCCTTAAAGACTGAGACCTCTTTAAGAGATCACAAACTGCCAATGCATCCTTTCCTTGAGAGAAGCTTTACAGATGTCATAGTAGCAAGAAAAAGGCACTATGGATCAAGTAGGTAAATTTCTGATCAATTTTCTACCATTTCTATCAGTTTTCTGTGTCAAGTTTTTCCAGTAATAAAAAGTTTCTTTCCAGTTAATTAGACCTTTTCGCCATGCACAGCAATGCTCCAGACACAACACAAGGCAAGCAATTTTGCAAGGAAAGCAGAAAAGGAAATGACAACGATAAGTGTAATACTTGCAGGCAAGAAAAGATTTGGGGTTTGTCTCTAAAAGGGATAAAAGGAAAAATCTGCAATCCAAAGTGACTAGGAAGTTGGTGACATTCGATAGGAGTTTCATGTTTCTGCTTGCCTTGTTGTTTGTTAAATAAAATACAACTGTTATAATAAATTTATTATGTTCCTACAAACACAAACAAGGAGCCAAAACAGCCAATCAAGAAAAATACTAGCCATGTTGATAGTTAAAGCCATTACCCCTTGAAATAGAGAGCTGCTTATTCATTTTACACCACCACTATTAAATTTAGGGATGCATTATGATAGCAATTGCTTTTACCAGCCACAGAGTTTTTGATGCCATAAGCACTACTGCATTTGTCTAATTACTGGCAAGGCAGGGAAAAACAAGTATATTTTAAATTGGCAGATAGCCATGAAACCTGAAGGATGTGATAGATTAGCTGCTAGAGATCTTAAACCCTCATACCCTTCTTTTTTGCAATCCTCTTCCCCCCCACCCTCCCCCTTTTTTTTTTTTTAAATGGGGGGATGGGAGGAAATCTGAGCAGAAAGGGCAGCTGGAATGGGTATGAAATGACAGCTGCCTTCTGAGCCACCGTTTCTTGCTGCTCTTAAGAAGGCTAGACAACCTTGCACAATCTTGCACTAAATGAGTATGTAAGAGCAACATAACCCATCTTTGAATGAGCAGAAAGGTGATCACCAACACTCATAATCCAGTCCTGTGCAGACAGACACAGTGAGATTAACCCTGTCTGTCACCACGTTCTTTGCTGTACTTTGTTGCAATTTACACTGCTGTTCCAGAAATAGCATTAAAAGACTGATGGAGAACATAACCTACAGAAATATGCTTATTAGAAGTTTATGACACCTTAAAATAAATTCCTCACTTCATTTTCACTAAACAAACAAACCAACCTACCCCAAAAAACCTCTTCATTTAACAAGGGTACTGAAACTCAAAAATCTGAGTACTTCATAGTATTATGTATCAAATGAATTTGTACAAAATGGCCCTCCTGAAGCCAAAAAATTACAGCCATAGTATTACACCAAGCTACAAAAGTGAGCCATACTTCCTTGTCTGCCATCTTAACCTCTCAAACACTCCCACATACAAAAACTTTCCAAATGCCAGCAAATCTTTTCTTTGCAATGTAATATGTATTACTGCAGCTTGAAAGCTGTTGTGTCAATCTTTCTTTAAAAAAAAATATTTACATATGAAACGGACATCTATGGTTAAGTATTTCAGCATTTTAATAATACATTTACTCATATCAAACTTGTTTATTACGCTCCAAGAATATCGCAGTAAAAAGGCAGATTCATTACATGGCGCCTCTGATGATACAGAGCAAATTCACTCGGTAAACATCAGCTACTTAGCATTACCCATCTTAAGAGTCATAAGATAATACAAAATAAATAAAAGGTGATTTTTTTTTTTGCATACAAACTTATCCAAGACTTGCAGTAATCATTTATTCCATATTCTCAAGCTTTTCCATCCCTTAGGCTGGCTCAAGTTTTCATGCTGTGATAATGAACTCAAAGAACTGATTGCCATGAAAACTGATTGACAAGAAAAAAGAAGTTACTTTAAATATTTGTACTGACTGAAGCATGGAAAGATACAGAGGCAGGAAAAAAGAGCACACTGTCAGCAGAAGGGCAAGCTTATGTTGACTCAAAAGTTTATGTGAGATTATGGCTCAAGTCAGTCACTACAAGCTGCAGGTAGGGCACTCCATTGTGTCAGGGCACTTACAAAGCAATTAAATGTCTTCCTTTAAAATTGCCACAATAACAAAGGAAAACATTGAAGGGCTATTCTGTAGAGCTCTCTGTACCTACAGAGGATATCATTACTCACCCATGCACCCCTGCCGCTTAGTATTATTCCAGAATTTGGAAGTATAAAGTAAAAAATTACCAGCACCTTAGACGACTTCTGAATCGCCTCCAGTATATAACAAAATGTAAATTAGTGATGCAGTTCTGTTACCTATCTTAAAAAAAATAAGTGTGAAGTTGCACACAGTGTGGAAGAAAATGTCATTCCTGTACTTGCCTTTTACCTATTGAAGAAAGCAAGAGACACTAAATTACTGTTGGTGACTGAAAAAGGCTTATTCACAAGCCTGAACAAAAGGCCCCAGGTGCTTCAATAGAAACAGCTTGTGTGTAAATCAGATGAGTGACCCAACAGAACAACTTCATTTAGAGCCTAATCTCTGAAAAATCTCAACTGCCCCTATCCCCATCCACCGAGCAAGCCACGTGTCAAACACTCACTTTTGTACTGTCAGCTCCACAAACAAGGGACTGGCCTCAAATGTTCATGACTTGAAAGCTGACTGACAAAATCCTCTTCTGAACTCAAGTCCATCTACATGGACTCTTCAAAACAAAGATACAGAGGCACAGCGCTTGGACTATAGCCAAATGGGAATGCTGATATTGCTTGCTAAGTACTGGGCCAGGATGCAGCAGCCTCTCCACTATCCTAACTCCCGGTCGCATTAATACTTCGGATGTCTGCACAACTTTCAGACCAAGGACACAGAGCTTTTTACTTAGAAAAGCTAAGCATCTTTAATACACTCTGAGTGGCATAAAATAAGGGATTATTTGACAAAAAAACTATTTTTCCAATTGATTTTAAAGTCCCATTCCCTGAGCTCTGAAATGTATTTTCCCACTGAATAAATACAGGGAGCACACTTTCAAGCAAGCCAGCATCCCCCTGACAGAGGCTGGTATCAGCTGCTCCACTCGTGATTAAAATGGGCTTCCCTTATTTTGAATTAAAATAGGCTAGAAGCATTCACAGCCACTGGCAGAGCTGAGTGGGCAGTAACCATGAGCTGAAGGGAAGACTTATTTTAATCTATTCAATTATTCTTGTAACTATATTGCAAGAACATTTTTTGACTACATCAGATGTTCTGTCTCTAATAGCCTACTCTCTCTTCCAATTATCTGATGTCCTAAAGACAAATCTCAATACACACTCAACAGCTAAACTTTCACCAGTACTAAAAATTGGTTATTTACTTTATTTGCTATTGCATTACAAGATTATATATTACCATTTCAGACTGGGGTTTTTTTTATCAAATTTGTTCTCTTCTAGTCCTTCAGCAAATACAATATACTAGGGGTAACTAACACAGTTTTAGTAAATTGTGTTAGAGGTCAGAAATATATCACCTTGTCCTGTAAAACTAAGTGGCTCTACATGGGGAAAAAGCAAGAATTCTTGGACAATTCATGATTATAGTGCACGGGTGTGAAAACAAACTCACTGCATGCAGGTCACTGTAAAACAAGAATGACCAAAAGAAAATCAAAAAATAGTTTAAGGATATTTTCATTATAATCACTTCAGAGAATTTAATTACACAATAGTACAAGAACAACTTAGTAGGGCATTTTAACATAAGAAAGTATAATAACCTATGGTCCCTGTCTGAACTCTGCACTCAACCTTATGACATCCTGTGCACCTAAGACACGTTTGATTTACAGGCAAACTAATACATTTTTGCACATCTTCACAAGTTAGTGACAAAGCCAAAAAGGAAACCAAATTTTTTCTCAAGGGCTGGTATTTGATCTACTGTATGTAGTACTAATTTCAGCTCCTAACCACATCTATTTCAATCCTTTCCTAGTTCAGATTTATTTCCTTTCTAGTACAGTGTCCAGTGCCTTATGCAGCTGAATTCTAAAGATAAACCAATAACAATTCTACTTCTTTTGGGAGATGGGAATTTAGATCCTGTCCACCCAGTATTTCCATTAAGGAGCAGAGAGAGAACATGACAGGTTGACAAGAGCTGAAGAGTTTAAAAACTGAGAGAAATAGGTTTATTTCTGCTTGGTCCAGCTGACCATAAACCAGGGAACTGGATAAAGCTGTACAAAGAAAAACAGCAACACAAGTTCTAACTATTACAGAAACCAGGACAAGAGGCAAAAAGAGATGCTAGAAATTTCACCACCCAAACCGGAGCAGATAAAACAAAAGGGATGCTCTGAAGAGTATTAAAACTATATAAATCAGACCTGAGCTTGATATAAGGAGACAGATCCTTCCCCATTACTTTTTTTCATCACTTTAGAAAGTGAATATGGGATGGCTGACAAATACAATTCTCCCTGAAAGTCTCTTTCACACTATTGTTTTCTGCATGCTCTGTAAAATCTAATTCTCAGGAAACGTGACTTAGGAATTTTGATCCTTTATCAAACATGCTCAGATCTTACTGGGATTCCTAATATTCAAAATTATTTCTATCATATATCATAAAAAATGGGAGAAAAAACCCCAATACCTTTCAATCGCATTCAGTTCTTCTTATACTTTTTTTTTTGCCACATGCTTAACTAAGCCAATGCCAAAAATATAACACACATCACTTTCACATTATGTCCACGGTACTCTACTCCTGTCATCACAGAATGCAATACATTGCATAAAACATATCAGACAAAGCAGCTGCTGTTTACATTACAAATGTTGGTCTCATGAAACTTAATTCCAGAAAACTACTTCTGGCTAAAAAGGGATTTCAATTCCTTTTTTTGGTCCACTTTTCACCCTTTTAACCTCTCACATATACATAAAAATTAAAAGGTATCCCTTATTTTTCCCTCTGCTGTTCTGAGAGACATTGTCTGATTAAATATATATGATGCAAGTATAAAAAAAAGAAAATAAATTCCCAGTGCACCTTGTATACTTTCACAATTAAAAAACCTGTCATACATATTTCGTGTTTTAGCTTTGCTAGCTCTTAATCAAAGAGGCTTCTTATCTGAGAAAAAAAGCATATAACACAACTTTAAAAAACCCTGCAAAGACAGAATGAGAATATTCTTTTATTATTTATTTTAGTAGTTTTTGTGGAACTTTGGTTTTTTCCTTTTCCCCCTATCCCAACATTGGATACAAGGCATACTAAATACATAATTACATGAGAGAGCCACACAGCTTTCAAAGGAGCCATTCAAGTGAATTGTGTAAATAATATGCCTTTAAAAACCCTAACATATGAATATAGATTTACCACTTATGGAGCAGTTATATACCTGAGAGAAAAGAATGCCCATTAAAAAAAAAAATTCTGCCCAATTATGAACTTACCAAAGAGACTAGCATGGCTCAGAGCAAATTAATACTTTTATAACTTTTGGAGAAAGTTTTTTGCCTGCTTTCATTTGAAAATAAGAAAAATATTAAAAGCTGTAAGTCTTAATTAAACCAAAAAACAATACTCATAACCCATACAGTTAAAATTTACACCTCCTTGCAACCCAGACCAGTTTCCCACACTTAAAACCAGGTAATTTTGACTTTGTCACTAGCAGCTCTTCCTGAAATTAAGAAAATTAATTTATAAAAATAAAGAAGCAACTGCAGTAATCCTTGGAGTGTGACCATGAGAAGGATCTCCCAGGGTTCAACTAGCCCACAAACCGTCAGCTCTTTTAGCTGCAAATATTGCACCAGAATCATGAAGGGCGTGATATGGTTGCTGTCATAACCAGTGCTTTGCACAACTTCTCATCTTCTATTACGTTCAGACATCTTCGTCACATTTCCACAAGCATGTACAGGGATGATTAAAAGTGGTTTGTGCCCCTGTCTGCCATAATAAAAGTAATTGAGCTATCTTATTAAAGACCCTTGGAGCATTTTTCATGAACTGCAAATCAAGCAACTCAAAACACCTCACTTTGGGAAAGTCAAGCATATGTTTCTGGGACAACTGTAGGATCTGACTTTAAAGCAATTAGGTCTCACAAATCAGAGTCTGGAACATGCTACTAGGGTTCACTTCCTAGATTCCAAATACAGGAAATGCTGGGCTTTTTACTCTGGTACAGATCACTGACTTCAGTGCAGCAGTTTTTCCCTTCACCCTCAGGGTGTTACTACATTCTGACAGCTTTGCTGTGCACACAGAGCTCCAACTGCTGTAAAGGGTCCTTTTTCCTTCAGCCTCCCACTCTGCATGTAATTGCTCAGTAAATTTTCCTTAACATACGTATTATGCAAACTCTTCTCTAATCCTCTGGTAACTCCCTAGCCAACAGTAACTTTTTACAAGAGTTCAGTTCACTACCTACTCTTAAATGTCAAAGTTAAGACACATGGAAGAAGGTTTACATATTCAGATTGTCCAAATAATTACTTACCTGAGTGGCATCCGGGAGGATCAAATCACAGCTTTTAGGGAAATACTTGTGAAGAAATATTTTCCCCAAAGAGCGATTACTGGAGTTCAACTTCTGTGATTCCCAGTCGGCACAAACTACATGCCCCAGAAAGGGGCCAACTTCCAACATCTATCAGATGTACAAGAAACGCAATTGCCAAGTGCTTGAGGGAACTTGTGTAGATCATATCTGAACTAGACAATACTAATGTTTTCATAATTATAGCTCTTTAATGCATAGAGCTGGTAAATCTGAACCAGTGCAGCTGCAGAGCTTTAAGATTCAAGTGCTTTACCCTTCTTTAAAGAGTACAACATGCAGAGACTTGTGCGTGCTTCTTTAAGCAACACCAAAGACGGTGTTAGGCAAGGCCTACACAAACGTACTAAGAGCAATCTCACCAAGGTCTAAAGCATGAATCTATCTGAAGGCTTAAAGTGGAGATCTTACAAGAACAAGCACCCTAGGTTCTTTGGTAAGCAAGAAAACACAGTTGCCATTAAGCTCTATCATGTCTGATGGACATGATATGGTTGGACTCAATGGTCTTAGAAGTCTTTTCCAAATTTTATGATTCTATGTCCAAACCCTGATCAATTCCAACCGATTTCAAATCTTATATAGCAAAAGAGATAAATTTAATTCTTTGGCATAGGCATTCCCCATGAGTTTGGGCAGAGTAACATGGAATTCTAAGAAATGTGTTGAAGCCTCTTCAGCTGGAGACACTTCTAAAACTCCAGTCTCAATTTTCATGACACAAGCTGCAGAGAACAAACCTGCATTGGTAGAGAGATGAAATGGAGGTTTCATTAGATTTTTCCCTCATCGCTAGTTTTATTTAATTCCATAAAATCTCTCAGAATTATTGTTATGCACCTACCATACAAAAATGTCTCAGGGATAACTGATACGTCCGCAGAGCACTTTGAGGACATAAAGTACTCTGTAAGTGCCAAGTATTAATAAATGAACTGCAGAAAGAAATCTTATTTCTACTTTCCACCCAAGGAGTTAGTATCTGAATTTTAAAAAGCATATGGATCCACTGAAAACAGAATATATGTTTTAGAAGTTAAGGAGGAGATGCTAAATGACAAAATAACAAAAAAACCACCCCAAGACTTCCAGAATCATTGCATTTTCTCTCAGGAAAGAGCAATTCTAGCAGAAGAATCCTGTTTCACCAGTGTCTTGGTTTTTACACTCTCTTTTCCAGCTGACTTGACAGAAGTGCAGACCATTAATATCTGAAGTGCCTTGTTTTGATTATACTGGCCTTTGCTGGTACCAATCTAGTTAAGGTATCACCAAGAATTTCCAGCATAAAACACATTTACAGGTTTATAACTTGGCTTTAAAAATTCTACTACAAAAGCCAGTGGGAGGCAGAAAGGCTCAGATGAGTGCATTATATAACATATCCTATGTGATGCATCCTTGTTCATAATGCTATGAAAAGAGGAGGGATGAGCTTTAGCATGTTTCACAAGCCACCTAAAACGATACTTTTACTTCCCCATTTATGTAATCAAAAAAAAAAAAAAAGTTTTGTGTTTCAGCTAATGAGCTTAACTTGCCCGATTTCACAGTTTAGCTTAATTTGTAGGAGGTGTCCATATAGTATAGGAATTGGAATGTCATGTTTATTGGTCATATTTATACACAAACATTTCCCACCTTCCTTCCCTCAGAAGTCAATTGTAACATGTCTCCAAAGGGTCAACATCTAGGTGACGGGATGTAACAGACTGCTAGCAGCACAAAGGCTTAAATGAAGATCAAGGCTGAATAAACCAGCTGTAGGTGTTTGCCTTTTTGTAAAAGATGAACTCAAAGGAAATATCTAGAGTAAAGAGAACATTGCAGGTTACTTAAAACACTAACCTTAAGGCAACATGTATTTCTCGCCGTTGGTATTGCATTTCCTAAAGCCCACATAAGAACACAATACAGCTCTCCACAGCAGCACAGAAACATTGGATATAAAACCTGCCATTAAAGGGCAGAGGGTAATGGCATCAGTGTGGGCGACCCATGCTCAGCTAGTGTTCAACTATTATCTCGAGTTTAAGTAGGCTGAAAATACGCAAATCCAGCCAGCACTGTTTTTAGATAAAATTGTCAGTTTTATGGATATTTATAGTATGTGTCCAGTCTTGCAGAACTCCATCTTCCTCCACCTCATCTGTAATATAAACTGCTTTTAGTCCACATTAATACAATGTGTTACTGGGATACTTCTCACATTCTGTGTAAGTCAGGCAGCAGATCAATACTCAGCCATGCTGAGGGGAGAAAAAAAAAATCATTACATTAGGATCCTGTTAAAAACACAAACACCAGGAGAATAAACCTGATGCACAGACCCCGTTCCATCTGGATGCATATGTAGATTACTGCTTTTACATACATCAAAAGTGGCTTTCTTTTCAATACATAGTTTTAAAGAATCCTACAAGTAGTACCTTTGGTAGATATCAGTCTCACCTCCAAAAAAATTAACCTCTCTGCTTCTCATGAAAGCTTTTTCTTTTGATCAAGTTTCCACCCTTTGTATCAACCCCCTTACCCTTATACCTCCTGTGGTGAAATCACAGCACTGAAATTGGAATAGCAAAGCGATTTCCATAACAGCATCTGCTGACTGACACGAGCTCAGGTTTATAACCCTTCTTTGGATCAAGGAGGAGCAAGGAGGTTTAAGACAGATTTTAGAACCAATAACAATAAACTAAAAATCAAGGAAAGCATGCTTACAAAAATTTTTTTTTCGAAGTGCAAGTTATTCTGCTATTTGAGGTTGCCTGATGTGAAAGCTTCCTGTGAACCTTTCCTGAGTGATTTGGGATTTTTCCCCCTCAATATTTTTCACAGATAAAAAAGCATGTTTTCCACCTGCATCAGAGCACTGGTAATATAATGCTGGTCTGTTTGCCTCAGAAGCAAAAGAAAAACAGAACAGCCACACAATCTTCTTCCTATTGTTCTCCCAAACTACCACATAAGAAAGAGAAACTGATGCCATGCCCCATAGGTCAACAAACTTGAGCTCTGTGAGACAATAATTGCAGAGTTGAGATTCCTCTGAGACACCTTGCCTCCAGCTCAGCAAAGTTTAAATCAAGAAAACATAAGCTTCAGTGTCCCAGCTGACCTTCACTAGTGTGGACTTCGAAAGAGAGAGAAATGGTGTCTCAGAAAGAAGCTCCAAAGAACACTTCACCTTTGCAGCACATCACTCATTCAAAGAAATGGTTTGCAAATATAATATAGGACTCAATGTCCATTTTCTTATAGGTGTTAAAGCTCTGCTCAGTTTCACAAAAGTCAATTTAAGTTCAAAGCAGTAAGCAACTTGCACAAGTAAGTTACTACTTACTGCTTGTAAGATACTGACACAAGACTGGAAAGAACCAAACCCATCCTGTTAGCACCTGCAATGAAGCTCTAATAGTTTAAGGGGTTTTGCTGCTGCAGTTTTTCATTCTCTCACATTCTGCTCAAGTGACTTGGCTCTTTGTTTCTGTAGGGCTCACAGTACCATAGATCCCTTCATCCATGTTTCGTCATTTCACAACTGCAGTTGCCATGACAACAGGATGCAGCTTATCTGTGCTGTTTTCATATTTCCAGGTTTTGTTGCCATAACAACACAATCATTCTCACTTTCTACAAAAACAGCAACTTTAAGCCATGTATTCTCAAGGATGCAGGATTCATCATGTATGTATCTTCATGAGATAAGAGATCTGCACAGGCCATTTGTAAATTAAGCATTTTTTTCTGAAGGGGCATTTTTCACTCACAAAAGTGAAAAGCTGACAGCAATTGCTAGAGGCAGACTGCTGAGACATCTAAAGTCTGGCCTTTAATAATAGCCAGAGTAATATACCACTAGGCCACTTCCGAGTGGGGACTCCCCACAGTGTCAGACTGTGTCAAACTGCACAATTGTTATGTGATGTAAGTGTCCATACTTGATTCACCCAGGCAGATCTGAATTAGATGTTAGATGCAATTCTCTTGAGTTTTAACCCAGTGGCCTCCCCATTATTACCAGCACTACCACCATCCAGCTCTGTGTTTGAAGGCCCATTTTAATTCTGTAATTCAAGCTGTTGTTGTAGATTTGCTTTCAGACACTGACCCTCTTCACTTTCAGGTGACTGCATTTTGAACTTTTATTTACAGAAAGTGCACATTCATCAGACTGGTGAGAAAATGTTATACAAACACAGCATGCATAAACACAAAACAGTGATGGCTATGAGGGGTATCAGCTAACATGGCACTGTAACTTCATTACACCCTCATTTATGTACTTCACTAATGAGACAAGCACAGGTGTCCAACACGGTCCCTCACATGAGATGAATAACAATAATACAGTCCAACCTGCTTTAGCCATGCTTGGTATCCAGAAGATATAAGTTGGAATCCATCTTTTGGCATGTGTATTCGGGGCTAGGAGAGAATAGACATAAAAGAGAGACCTCCTTTTACACTGGGACCTAACTAACCTAAGTCTAAATTCTGGAGCATTTTAAACAATGCAGATTTTTTTTTAGCCACATATGAAGGTTTAGTACCCAGATTAGTTCTTCTTTACTCTTCTGATATCAGCTGCTTTAAGAACAGTCTTTTAATAAAGTCACAATAATTTTTATGATTTTATATTTCAATTCAGTATATATAGGTATTTCTTTAAAATTTCCACATAAATGTACTTGGATAAGCACAGCCTTTGTGGTGGGTGCAGTAGAAAAGACTAATGGTCATTAATGTTTTTGACACTAAATAAAGCAAGTGGTGTCAAAACAGTAGTAATCAATGTTTTCACAGTAACCATCCTCAACACAGTCAGACTAGACACTGGACAACATGAAGAGATTACAGAAAATCCCTGAAGAGGTGGAGCCTTAATACTGGGGTAACAAGAAACTATACTCACACAGAGCCATAAATTATGCCTGAAATGGACAGACAAATATAATCTCCTGCCCATTTACTGGGTTGAAGAAGAGGCAAGACATCCAATTGCTCTGGAAGCACAAGACATACAGCTTACAGCTAAGAAAAAGTATGCAAAAAAAAAAATTAAACACTGCCTGGCATGACATTCACTTGTAGTTCAAAGATATTCTCACATTCAAGTGGATTCAACTGTTACCCCTCCCCCCAAAAAAAGGAGATGCTTAGTTATTAAAATCAAAATCACATCTACGCAACAGGACCAGACAGGACATCCACAGACACCAAGTCAAGGGATCTTTCTTACTCCTGGAAACTACACAATCCCTTTCTTAATTCACAGTATTTCCCCTCCAAACAAGCAGATGTGTGCCCCTCCAACTCGTACTGGAAAGCTGGAAAAAGCTTTCACATTTTCACTATTCATGGTGAGTGTACCCTCATTCATTCTTGAGCTAACACAGTATTAAGTTTGTACAAACTGTGTCCACCTTGTTACTTTAAAAAATACAACTGGTTAGAGACAAACCTTCACACCTATGGTGGGAACATAGTCTGGCCTTGGAATCTGAAATTAAACTAACAACTAGAACAGACTAAAATCTTGCCTCTAAAGAGAAGTACACATACAAGATTTTACAATATACTTTGAACATTAGTTATTTTTGCTTCTCTCCAGTTTGAATTTAAATCCTCTTAAATCTTTCAAAGTAGCATTAAGATTATGCCCTGGTGTCCTAGTCAGTGATCTCAGTTAAACATGAATTTTAATAACCACCCTTGTGCTGATAAATTAAAGTCAAGTATATCTGGTTACTGCATCCACCTACTGAGTTTGGACTTGCAATGCTTAACATATTAACAAACTATGTTTTAGGGCACTTCTCACACAGCTAGAAGCATCATCCTCTGAGACTTAATCCTTACTTCAGCACTAACTTCATGGGTGGTTAGTCTCTCTACTACTGTAAAATGAGGACAACACTCATTTAACCCACCTCACAGGTTTGCTGAGAGGAACTGTTGACACTTCAAGTGCTTTAGAAATGGAAGAAACTATACAAAGTGCTACATATCAAGCAAGAACACTACAGAAACCGGCATTTTACTTCTGGCTCAACTGCTTCAGTTGCTTTTTCTCAGTTGCACAGCACAGTGTATATCTACTAAGCAAAAAGAAAAAGCCTTCATAAGCTCCTTCATAAGGAGTAGAGACCTGAATATCAGTCTCGGATGTGCCCAAGTTAAAACAATAAATTGTGAAAAATTACTTAATTCTTCCTGTTTCTGTCACCTAACCTACAAATTAAAGGATAACAGACAAGCTTTCTCTTCGAACCAGCAGGTTGCGTAACATTTTTTAGTCCATCAGTCCAGAGCAGTCCGAAGAATTGATTTAAGACACTGATTTAAACCATTAATTTGAAGACCCTGGTCCTGCAAATACTTAAGTGTATTAACAGATCTGTTGCTATCAACAGGATTACTCTCATGCAGAAGCATTTCCAGTATCAAAGGTAACACTGTATTTCTGTTTAGATAACTCTTGCCAACACAAGTTTTTTGTTATTTGGAAGTAAAGTTGCTTGAGTATTAGCAATAAAAGTAATCAGGACTTTTAGCAGATTAGCAGCTACCTTAAACTCAGTTTATTTTTCAATGCTGACAAATTAAATATAAAAATATGAGAAACTAAGACCCATCACTCATCCATCAACACCCTACCTGCAAAATCCTCGCAATGAGGCATGTCTCCACATTTGATAAACCTACCTACCCTCATCTAAGAAAAAACTAGACTACAGAGAGGAAAGCAAATTTTACCAGTGTGAGGTATGTCAAGACCCACATACTGCTGCTTATGCCATTAAAGTGGGATATTTGCACAAGTGAACCCCCATTCACATCAAAACAAGCATGGATAGAAAAGCGTAATTTAATTAAAACCTCAGATTGACCTTTGGCTAAATTTTTACAACGAACGTCCTAAATTCTGAATTTCTGTGGTTCTCCAGGGCACACTGTGAATGACCCCTAGGAATGCATTCTTCAGCAGAGAGAGGCAATTAAAGTGGTTAAAATGTTCTGAATTGCAGCATCTGAATGACAGCAAACATACTGCAAAAGGAACCCTTATATGCCTCACAAATTAAAAAATAAAATAAAATTGCCTCTCTTCCCCCAGCCCTAAAAAGATGTGGGATACAGAAAGCTGCCTTGTTTGAAAGTTGTATTATTTTATCAAATCAACACTAAAATCTTCCACGATTATGATCCATTCAAGGCCAATTGTATCAGCAATACAATTAATTGCCCAGCAAGACCTACTCATTATTGTATTTTCATGAGTACACATCATTTATGCTCATGGTTCAATATCATTCATAAGCACAGTATTTTCTCTTAGCATCTGCTCCAGCATTTTCCATGATTAGAAGTCAGGCTGCTAGGGTAATTTTCCTCTCTTTTTCAATAGTCATGATATTATTTGCTTGCCTCAAAAAGTGACTCTGAAAGCGCTCTGATAATTTCTATCATGCTATTTTGTGAATATATCACATTTTAATCTAGGTGAGTGACTAACTTGTAATATAACCCTGTCACCTTCCTTCTCCAAAACATTCATGTTTATTATTGAGGACTTGCTTTAAAAATGAGCCTTCCATCACCACAGATGGCTCATTCCACAATCATCAGCAACTTATTCACAGTCCTGAAATGCAGTTTTACTCTGTATGAAGTTTCTGCTCTCACTTTAGTCTTTTTGGTGGCCAGAGAACTTGTCATGTCTACATTAGCAATATATTAAAAATATTACATATATTGGAGTTGTCTATAAACCGATGAGCCAAGAATAGCTTACTTTG
Organism: Grallaria varia; assembly: GCA_013396735.1. Classification (NCBI taxonomy): domain Eukaryota; kingdom Metazoa; phylum Chordata; class Aves; order Passeriformes; family Formicariidae; genus Grallaria; species Grallaria varia. The sequence goes on along the minus strand of VWZG01004261.1, from coordinate 638,902 downwards.
CTCATCTTTTTTGTCTGCAACCCTTGACTTTTTTTCCTCTAGTAATCTACTCTTCCATTTTTATTCTATTTGATTTCTGCAGTCCCTAGCAAGGCCCAGAACAACAGAATGATTTTTGAGAACAAGTCAGTAATTTAAAATTCAGTGGTACCCTCTTCACTTCTCTACAAAGGCTGATTTTCAGAGGACATTTAATTACAGGCCTGAGTTCCTATTTTCTAAGCCTAAACACAACCCCTGAAGGCTTACAAGATTTGAGTCACAGCTGGAGCTGTGGTTACTATACAGTTTAAATATCAGCCTCTTTACTGTGCAATTTGTTTCGAAAATCAAATCAGATGCTGTGTCATAAACAAGTGCTAATTAAGTACTGAGTGGAAAGTGGGCTTTTTTGTGCAAGAAAGGTTCTTAAATATCTGCATCTTCACTTCCATAAGAAAGGATAAATATGTCAAGAGTGATAATTATAACAGGAAACCCACTACGGTACTTCCAAGGCAGTACTGCTGCTTCTCCATTTCATCTGCTTCCATGTAAGAAGAAATGAGGAGGGAAAAAAAGTTGAGACCTGTATGAAATATATATGTACCAAGGCTCTTATTAACCTGATCATATAACCCATAATGCTTTCTTTTCCCTCAGACAGGCCATTCACTCTGGGTTTCCATCACATAGGACTTAAAATAGGCAAGCTAAACCCATCTCTCCTGTCTCTGCAAAGCAACAGTGAAGCTACTTATACTACCATTCCTTTTAAGTCATGATCTACACACAGTATTTATTTGACAATAGTGTTGCATTCATTAAATGTAACACCTTCTTTGATAAATATCAAGAGAAGAACAGGAAAAATGCATTTAATACTCTGAAGGTTGCCTCTGAGTAACAATATTCACGACTCCATTAACTAACAGGCTCTTGGCTACAAAGGCAGAATTAGATCTGTCAGTCACTGACATGGAAGGGCATGGCCAGTTACACTGATGATTGTCCGGTTGAGATGACTTCCACCGCAAAGGAAAGAATCCCCTGTGGCCTAGAACTTGTAATGAGTTTGCATCCATTACAGCAATAAACCGAATTCCTATCACAGAATATACAACTTTGTGGCCCAAACAGATCCACAGCCCAAAGCAATACTCAAAATAAGGCACATTTACATCTGTGGACTCTAATTCAACAGGATTTTAAAATCTTTCATTATTATTAGGAGAAAAAACATGAGCTCTCTGATCCTATAACTATGAGCTGCCAGTATTTAAGTGTGTCCTTTGTGAGATTTTGTAGAAGGAATGAACAAACACTAAGTCAGCTGACTGTCAAGTCTCACAGTTTGATAAAAACTCCTTCAGAAGGACACAGTGCACTTGAAGAGCAGGCTCTGACTGCCTGCAACTTAATGAGTTCACCACACGTGGTGAACATGGCTATTCCAGCTCCTTAATGAATCTCTTTGAGTATGTCGGCTGATACCTGCTCAAAACCAACTCCCACTGGAGAATGTCTATTTATATTCCTTGACAGATAAATAGACAAAAGTTTTTTTCACATATTCTGCAAGAGCAGCAGCAACCAGGAAAACCACTTTTGTATCATGAAACACCTGGATACCTTCTTTAGGGCTCATAATAATACTAAGCTACAGTACTGAAAACCAAATGGAGACCCATGACAGCACTCCATTGATCTTTGGACAAAGTAACAGCAAGCTCTGCAGACACGCTTACTCTAAGGAGTGTGAAGAGATCCCCTTCATGTCCATAAGTTAAAATGTACTTGATTTCACAACCATTTGACATTTAAGTATGAAATTTGAGTCCTATATCCTGACTCCTTCAAGACTGCAAGATCTGTGGTGAAGAAAAGAGAAGCTCCATTTCTCATGCTACTGTCTGAACTTGTGCCAGGTAAGTATCGAACAAGAACAAGAACAGTGGCATTCACAGGGCAAGCATTATGTATAAAACAGCAGCTGTAAGCTTGTCTAGAGATCAATAAAATGAAGCTGCTGCCTTTCAAGTATTTTGTTTCTTTTTTTTAAGTCCATAGCAAAGTCGGAAAGCTCACCTGGATTCTAATTTTTCGCTGAGACTAAGCGTCAGAAATTGAAAATTCTGTACTTAAAAAAAACGCACAAAGTAAACAAAATTGTCTGGAAAATTATAATCTCCATAATCAGCAAAAGGACCTACAGCATTAACTTTCACCTTCCTGATCTCCTGCAGGAGATCTGTTAGGTGGCAGACAAAAAATCATGCAGAAGAGATGGGTTATAGGTCTGTGCCAACTATCCTGGAAGGAAATCTGCAGTTCATACATTAAGCAGTCAAATTTGTAAGAGGAATACCAATTTTTTTTCCTAAAGAGAAGAAAACACTTTGAAGAGCAGACTGTAGCACTCAACCACATTTTCTGCTTAGCTACTGAGCTCATCTTCTGAGTAGACTCCAGCACTCCAGCCAAACACTTTCATATTCAATAAAGTAACTAAAACACTTCCTTTTTGCAGGAATGGCTATGTTGTCCCAATACATTTCTCTCACAAAACACTGTCCTACAATTACAATGCAGGACCTTTTCACCCATCATAAGTAACTTGGAATCCAAAACTAATTGCCTCAAGAACTTACCAAAATATACTATGTTTCCTTTCCTTATCTAAGTGCCCTGTACCAAGTTCAGCTCTGTGATGGTTCTCAACTCCTTGAGACTGGCACAGAACGCAAATGCTCCTTTGCTTGGCTTAACTAGAGGAAACTCCTCCTTCAACCAAGAAGTACCAAAGAAGCACCTGAAGTCTCGTAAGACTATGATGCCATGATGAAGCAGGGGCAACAGAAGCAGCTGAAGACACCTAATGGGCAGCCTCTGGTAGCCTCCTCATGCAGAACAACTATCTGTAAGACTAACCAGAATGAGCCTAAAATGTTGCAAAAATAACTGGACAAAAAAGAAAAAACCCCAAACAAATTCAAAACACAAAAAGACAAACAGTATGCCCTGTCTCCCAAGAAAGGAAATCTACTGAGACTGAGTACTCATAACTATAGCCAAAATGAAGCGGTCACCATGGGAGGCTAAGTAAATCTACTCCCAATTTAGAACCAATGAGAATTAGTGTTAGACTAACCCAATCTTCTTCTTTAAGAAGATCACTGAAGTCCAGACAAATCAGAAGTGGTTAAGCACTTGATAGATGACATGTAGGAAGTTACTAGTTAAAATAGAGAGGATTATGATTAATACCACAATTGTAAGGAGGATAAGAAACTACAAAGGGTAGAGGATCACAGGTTATTTTGAAAAAGGAACCATCAAGCTGTACAGAGATTGATCCCTGTTGAAATTTAATGTTATTCTTGAAATTAATGTTAAATATTCTCACTAATGGCTAAAAAACCCAAAGAATTACTAATGTGCTAATGAAATTAGAGACATCATAAATATATAGCAAACAGAATCTTGAAGATTTGGGTAACAACAAACACAAGATGCACATAAATCAAAATGTTACATTATATTTCCATTATAAATTATGAACTTTGTAACTAAGAAGAGGAAAGGAGGTCCTAGGCATTAGATAATGATGGTTCACCAATAAGATGTGGCCACAAAGATGGCAAATACTATGACAGGATAATGTATAAAGTGAAATACTCCCAGAAGATGCTTTTGTACAAGGAATCAATAAAAGATTTCCTGGAATGTTCTACACAATTCTGGCCATTCATGTTACAGGGAGACTAATCAAATTCTGCAGCTGTTTAAAAATGTCTGCTGAGATGATCAAAAGTTACAGGAAATGTTTTATGACAGAAAGAATAATAAATTTAAAAATGCTGGTTTATCCTGACCAGATCCAGCTCAAAGAAGAATACAATTGCCCTCCACAAATATCTGCAGATTGACATAGGGGAACAAGGAAGCTGTTTAAGCTCAAGGACAACACTGGCACAAGAACAAATGGGAATGAATTAGCCATGAATGGAGTTAGCTGGAAAACAAGAACAACGATCTTAACTTTCAAAGTAGTCAAGTTTGGAATAGCTCTACAATGAGAGAGTACACGGCTTGCCAATATCAGACCTGAACCTGTGCTCCACAAGGCATGTTCCAATCCCACACAGAGATGTGTCTTCTCACTGATGGGCTCTTTATGCCATCTGCAGAAAGTCTTGTTTTAAAGTCAGTGAGATTATAAAGGAATACCTTTTTGTCAGCCAAAACATTGCAGGACATTTATGCTTGCTTATGAACAACATCTGTAACAAAGTACTAAAGCAACACACTTCACTGGAGTCATCCCAGTCAAGAGGAGAGAGAAAAAAAAAAGTTACAAAAATAACAGAGAATGTAGATTTTTGTCCTTTTGAACATATTAGCAACAGAAAACACCTTTTATCATATTTGAAGAGAGTGTTAACATTGTTCGGATTTCTTCAGAAAACTGCTGAGATGCTTCCAAGACCCATCTTCTAAAACAAGATCTATTCATTGTTTCTTTAGACAACACCCCCTTCTCATTGTTCTAATTTGCAGGAAGTGAATGATAGCTGGCTGCATTTCTCAATCATGCTAAGAGTTTTGGCTTATAAGAAGGAAGGGCATTGAGCAGACCCAATGAACAACCCCCCTGGAGAATCACCAACATCATCTTAACAGACAGAATTCTAGGCCAACTATCCATAAACTAAAAGCAACTCCCACATAAACACTGCTCCATTCTGCATCGCTCTCACAATAAATCACAAACGATGTGTGTAGAAACGGAGAGTGACTACATTGTATGACAGACTTTCATGCTAGACCATTTTTCTCTGAAACAACTAGAGACTGTTCTGGTTGATGTATGAGTAAACATGGAAACATTCTGACTCTCTTTTCTAGTGAGAATACAGTCCAGCCGTGATTAGCATCCAAGCAAAGACTGCCCTCACCTTTCTCCAGTATTTAATCCATCCTCTTACATTTGGTTGAAAAAGAAGCCCCTTTTAAATCTTTAAGAACAACTATGAGGTAATCTGGAAATATCATGAGAGACTCCTACAAACAGAAAAATCCCATATAAGGCACAGAGCCAGCTGACAAAAAAACCCCACCAGAGTTCTGCACTGGCTGGTATCATCCAAATTCCCTCTCTACCATCTTCTTCAGATCTGTTTTGCTGCAGGCGCTTCTGAAGATGGGCCCATCTAGACTACAGTTACAAGCACACTTATTACTGTTCTGCAAACATACAACTGCACTTAAGAACTTCATCCACTCACAGTATATCCCCGCAACCTTTTCCTTCTTACCATGGGATGAAGAAAATTAAATGAGCACTAAGACTTTTTGCTGCTTCTAGTCCAAACTGGTTACTTCAGTGGATTCTGCCAAAAGGTTGTTGCATGGTTCCTGATCACAGACTGTAAATACTTCTGTCCTTCCCTTAAAGAAGACTGAAAGGCCCTTGCTGAGCTTTCCCATTCTTCCTCATTCTCTCCTTTCTGTTGCTCTCATCAAGACAAATGCACAAGACTCTCTTTTAGCAGTGGGGGAGGGGAAATTAAATCAAATGTTTTTCAATTTTTAATAGAGAGGAGCACTAGAAGCAGAGAGAGAGTACAAAATTATGATCAATCATTTGTTTCCAAGCAAAATCACTGTGGAAAAGTGAAATAATTTAAAACTAAAAGTCATCATCGTGGCTTCTGAGCCCTTCTGCCATCCCAGATAACAAATCTGGCTGTGCACGCACGGCTGCAAGTAGGCTGAGCACCCATTGGTTAATGGAACCACAGAACTTGCACATGAAAGAGAAAAAAAATGAATTTTAATGCAGTTTTTAGAAATACTTGTCATTGTTTCAGCACTGCCATTTAGTGAATGGGACCGATTTCTCTCTCAGTAGGGGATGATATTTTAATGATGTAACAATGTACTTCCCAGAAGAAAGACAAGCCTCATGAGGCAGATTAAAACTGAGAATATTCAGATCCCATTAAAATCAGACAGTTTCAAGCCATTTTTAAAATTAATTTTGTTTAATGATAAAACATGTTATCTTAACAGGTGGCTAGCCAATTGTAAAATTAACCAAAACATGGTCAGAAGCACAAGGCTAGCTATTAGCAGAACTTGTTTCTTTGTATTCTGCTTTCTTTTATCAGTGTACCATATGACCCTACACAAATTCCTCCAGTCCATGACCCCTGGCAAATTTCTCAGCTTCAGATTTCTCTTTCTGCAAGCAGGGGTAGTATTTGCCCAATACCAGAGTTCCTCAGGACCTCAGAAAAAGAGACATTAGAAAACACTGCTGTTTAATAAGCAAGAAATATTTAATGCAATTCCCAGGATGTTTATTTTCAACCATTTCTGTGGTATCACGAAGTTTTTCTCAGCACTGATCAGCATCCTGTCAAGGAAGCAGCTTCATGTTTGACTGCTTATTCATTGTATTTTGAGCAATTACCCTTCAGCTGCAGCCACTGGACTCTGCTATGCTGCAACTCATTTTCAGTTTCCACAGCTGAACACCCAGAGGATTCAGCCTTTCTGTGCAAAATCCCTTAAAATATATAAAAAAATATACCTTGTTGAGCATCTCCTGAATGATAAGGAGGAAATAAGGAAGACCAAAGAAAATAAAAATACTCAGTATTGGAAACACTAGTTAAGCTTGCCACTGAGAATAGTTAAATATTACACAAATCTCACCAGCATGCATGGAGTCTGAAATGACACAATGTAAGCAGACAAAGAAGTGTAAAAACTGCTTATTCCATCATCAAACGTAGCATGAACATTTTTATACAACAAAATCAAGTTACTCAACTTGCTGGCTTTACTGGTCTCACATGTGATCTCATCATCTATATCCTAAATACTGTTGTAGCAATCACTGAGAAAGTGACTACGACAAGAATATATGACAATCTATACAGATGAAAAAAGGTCAGTGGAATCCCTTCACTCAATTCTTAGTGAAAATTCCTAATTTCTAGGTATAAATTACTCTCCTTATAACAGAAAGTACTTCCCATTAACATGTCTTATGATACAAACCACCAACACAGTAAAATCCATACAAAACAAAATAATGGATGAGCACATTCACTTGACAAGCATATCCACTCACCATCTGTACATCAGAAAATACTTTCTGATCCCCATTTCAAATATTTTTAGAGTGTGAAGTCAATTTTAAATGAGACCAGACCATGAAGTTTCCTCTGCCCGTTAACTTTTTGTCTCAAGTCATTCTTTCTGCTACCTCAGTAGCTGCTAGCACTGAAAATAAACAAGGAAACAACATAAGTTTATATTTTCATTCCATTTATGGCCCAGAGATCAGAGCTTGGTTGGCCACCAGAAATACTCCAAAGATGACCATTTATTTTTTTCTTCATTAGACATCTCTTAAAGCCATAATCTGTGAACACCGTACATTCTTACCTTACCTCTAGAGATGATATACAGCTCTAGAGTAATTTTATTTTCTTCCTCTAAAATCCTCATCACCTTTTTCTGTATCACAAATCACTATAGGATATTGAGAATGTTGAGGCCACTGCACTTCTTGTATCTTCCAAAGATTATTTAGGAAAACCTTTGACTAACCAAACCTTGTGGTTAGAACAGTCTGCTTTATCTTACTAATGAGAATGATAATTTAGTACCAAATACTCATGAGGAATTATAGCTCTGCTGACTGGCAAATAATTTGCCAAGGCAGATTAGTTTAGCTGCATAAAATAAATATCCACCTGCACATACTAGCACTAATCAGGGCGTGAAATTAAACTTTTTATTCAGTGGGAAATAACTGCTGCAAGGCGGCGATTTAGCCTGAGAAGCAAATATTAAGGTCAGCCTATTCTCTCTGATGTTTATAGTATATATTACAGTGCGGAGAGCATGGTGCAACAAATTTGGCTTTTGAAGTCTATGAAACTAAATACTTCAGTGATGTGATAGCAAATTTGCCATTTGCTTTTCTAATTGCATACATTTAATGGAGCAAAGTGGCTGAAATGAAACATTACCAGAGAAGCAAGGGTGAAGTTACTGAAGTATCAAAGGCCTGCACCAAGTGCAGAAAAATCTACAGCACAAAGTTTGGGATAGAAGAAAATAAATTAATGTTTTCTTTACAAGACACTAGTCTCAACAAATACCTAAACTAAGAGGATGCTATTTCACTACTATTGGAAAAAATTGCTAAGAATACATTTAATATTCAAGCAGGATTTGCAACCCCACATGTGGGAGGCAATGCTCGTGCTATCTCAGCTTACGAAGTTGTTCTCGCTGCTTTCATGACACCCTTGCTTTGGATACCCAGGATTCTCTGCCACAACATCCATGACACAAACACATTATTGGGAAGACTGCAAGGTTCTCAAAGAAGACTTTTTAAAAACGGAGCTAAAAAATCATAGGTCTTAAAAATCCCAGTCCTACCAACACCATAAATCATTCAGTACAAACAGAACATCTTTTAAAGTACAAGCCTTTGTCCATCTGTTCCATATATACACACACACAGAAAAAAAATTCCAACTTTATTACTCTTCAGCCTCCAATAATGCTGACTGTTCTTTACTGTATTACCCGCCGGTTGGGGTGGAAGCTCCTACAAACATGAGAATATAAAAATTAATGAACTTCAGACTTTTCCCTCATTAAAACAAAAAAACCCAAAAAACAAAACAAACAGAAAAAACCTTAAAAAATCTCCCCACAACAACCAAAAAAACCTTCCAAAAAGTTCTGGTTTTCCTGTGAAACTGGAATGCCCATCAGCAACCCCTAGAATCACACCCAAAAAGAAAAGGAAAACAGTAATTAAAAAAAGACACTCATGGAGAATGCTAGGATTGACATCTTTCTATTCACAGGCCAAGAAATAAAATGAATTATTGCAAATTGATTAATTCATAAACACTGAGAAGGTGACACTTCATTAAATATCAAGCTTTTGCCTCTCAAACCATCCTGTATGGGATCCCAAACTGGTCAGGTGCTGTTCCAAGCACTGCTAATTAAAAACAACTGTAGTTGTCACTAGTCCATTGAAGAAAACAGATGTCGCTTCATAGAGCTTTGATATTTTTCTTAAATACCTTTCAAAATGAGGAACAAAAAATATGAACTCTTATAAAAAGGGCTTTATTGTATTTTTATAGCATATTACATACCTTGTAACAATCATTCTGTTAAGTGTGAATGTCAGTTTTATTTTCTGTCCCTTTTTTCCTGGCTATTTACAAGCTTTGTAAGAATCGTTCCTTAATTAAGTCTAAACATAGTTTTATATAAATGGATTCCTGGAATTAAAAACGTTCAGACTTAAGAAATGATTGTTACAGAGACTGTAACAGACCGTAAAAAAGAATGCCACTTTAAACAAAGATTTCTCATTTTAATTAAAAAGATAATCATCAGAACATTCGTATACTTAACAGAACCATTTGAAGCTACTTTGAAAAAATATCTACTATTCTATGCAGGCTTATGTAGTTTACTTTATATGACATTTAATCAAAGTCTCAGTTGAGCCTATCGCACTCATACTTTAAATACTGTATCTACAGTTTCAAACACTTATTCAAACATGAAAGTTACTTATTGAGCACCACAATTTCTTTTTCTTTTGTAAATGGTTATGACAACGGAAATCCCATTTCCTGAAGGCATGAAAGTAGAACTCTGTAAGGCAAGGGGTTTTGGGTGGGGCTTTTGTGTGCATTTTTTTAAGCTAATGGGCATGTTCAGCTTGTGCATCAGTCTCCTACACACTGTACTTTATAAAGAGCATAGTTCTATCTGTAGTATTGTACAAAGATAAAAAAGGGCTGAAGTGAACAGAAACAGGTAAAAGACTCTAGCAAAATACTTGCTGTAGTTGCAGAACACTGGACTAAATAATTAAAAAGATCATATTTTAAATCTATGAACCATCTTTCATTCAAAAAAACCCCAACACTGATGACGTGTAGAACACATGATCGGAAACAGTCATTCATCAGCAAAAAGTCTTCCCTGCTGAGTAGTTGCTTAGTGTTGTGTAGTGTTAATACACAGCAATTTAATATCAGAAATAAATTAGGATTTATTAAAATGTAGAGTAAGAAAATGAAGTTAAATAAATTACTTAAACCTTAAAGTATTAGATTATACATATTGTACCTGACCATGGATAACTAGGAAACTGGTTGCTGCTATTACTTAAATGCAATACTGCTTCACTGGCAACTAATCAAGCCAATATCAGCCACTGAGAAGGCAGCTGCCTTCTACTCCCATCAAAAAGTTGCACAGACATGAACATACAGAAGAACAAGAGAGTACAGTTTGTCTTTTAAAGCATCAAATAAAGATGCCTTAAAGCAAAAGAGTTTCATTCATAATATTAGCATTGGATGAAGTTTCCACATGACATTTTTCTATTAGAGTTGGACAGCAAAATGAAAAACAAATTACCAGGTCCATCTTGTCAGATACCTTGTGACTCAAGACAGCAGACAAAGTCAATGTCAAAAATTAAGTACTGACATTTTTAAGTGGGAAAAAGTATTACCTTCTAGAGAAGCACAAAAATACTACTGCCTACAGGGTTGCTTTTCAATATGAAATGAAACCTACTCAAACATATATCAAAACCAAAACTTTCTCTCCAGCTTTTGATAATAGGCCTCATGTCTCCAAAATGTATTTGAGTATTTACCTACAATGCCACTTGGGAAGCTCTCAGAGAAAATCAATAATTAATAGCAAAGCCCACTTCAACCCAAACTGTAAGCCACCTAACAAGGAAGAGATACATGAAGCATGTCACACACTCGGATGGGCAAGGCAATACACTGTGAATGATTCAGCATTAGCTGAGAGGATGCACGAGCTATCTCTGTGCAAATAACTGTACCAGTGCCATTACTGCAGAGCCTAAGCACTTCCTGAGTGCTAAAAGGCAGAAACAAGACTTCTGTGAGGGCCAAGATGATACTTGCAACTGATACCTCATGTATTCAAACAACCTATTCGTGTCACCCCTCCCCAAACACCAGAAGACACCACCAAGTCCAACAAAAACTTTACTACATCAGCTATAATTAAAGTAAGAGCGGAGTCCTAGACAGAAATACACTAAAGCAAAAGCCTGGTATGTGTTAAACAAAAGCTTTTCTCACTCTCCTCTCAATCTGCAAGCAAAAATACCCCCAAAAGTTCAGAGTGGACAGAAGGAAGCCACGCCTTTCACTGCACATTTTACACGTATTTTGCGTGCAAGAGGCATTTTAGAAAACATGGAAGAATTCGAGTCAACTTTTAGATTTCATCTCCCGTAAGAGCAGCTCCCTCTCATGCTCAGGCCTCTTCCCAGTGTCAGGGAGCTCTGTTGTTCGAGTGGGACACAGTCAGCTGCAAGATGGACAGGGATTCCCTCAGCCTCCAGGCCCAATCTCAAAAAGCCCAGACTAAGACCTTGAAAGGGAACCTTAGCACAGGAGGCAAAAACCCAGCCTATGAGAAGTCAGCGTAGCAAGTTCACAACGTTGACTGGCAGCAGACAACAATGTTTCAGCAGAAACTTTCTGGGATGTGAAACTCACTATCTAGAAGCACATTGTAATTACCAAGCTTGGCCAAACACAAGTGCAGCAGGATCTGGGACACTCCTTTGGCCGACCACACACCAAAGAGAGCCATTCATTATTACTAATTGCTACCTTGCCTATTTAGGTGCCCATGGCATTTTCCCGCTTCATTGAGCTGAGACTATAAATATGATGAACTTGGAGACTACTAGCTGAAGGGTCAAAAAGTCCAGGAGAAACAAATTCTTCCAGATTAAAAAACAAAAGCCAAACAAGCGTTTCAAAGCTTAGTTAAAAACAAACCACACAAAAACGCAACTAGTGTTTCCTCAATTTCATTTTGGGCATATGTTCTGAAGGTTTAATAGAATTCCTTCTTCCTGATGTGCTTAAATTTAATTCTGTGCCACTGGAAGCACTAATCCAAAATGAACTTTTGGCAAGTGCTGCCAGTCATTTAAATTATATCCTTAGGGAAAGAACAGTTTGGGCACCTGAAATTTACATTCAGTTTAGTTGGCAACAGTTTGTTTTCATTTCTAAAATTTCACATTTCTCGCCAAAACACTTAGAAATATCAACAATGGAAGAAAGAGAATGAAACTACAGTTTAAGCGCACAATGCCTCAAATCTACGTAAATTAGCCGCATTTGAAGAGCATCGTGGACGCAAGTGCCCCCAAGGCTGTTTTTCACGCCAAAGGCCAACTCACAGACTAAACAATGTACGTGCTCTTCGCAGTGACTATGACTGATAGGCTGCTGCGGCAGCAGGTGAAACGCCTGGGTGTCAGTATTTACAGCCCCCGCGGTAGAAAGGCAGGAAAAACAAAATTACAGAGGGATGGTGTGCGCTACAGAAGGACAGTCTGAGGTGTGTAAATAAAGAGAAAAAACCAAGAATTACATGCGCAAACCCTCCCGGTGCCTCTGGGCCCCTCTACCAGGTCCTGTCTCGCTCCAGTTTCACTTCTGTCGCTCCCAGGTGACACCTGGAGTCCCCTCCCGCTTCTCCCAATGCTCCTTTTCCCCGGATCTGGGGACCCCGCTCCCGGCATGCAGCCCCTCTCCGGCAGGCAGGACCCTCCCTCCTCTCCAGGCCCCGCTCACCAACCTTCTCCNCCCCCCTGCCCTCCGCCCCCCCGCCCCAGCCCCTCCACACGGGCAGGTGCCCACCCGCCACCAACCACCGCGGCCCTCACCATGAACTTGAGCGCCTTCTCCTGCAGGACGGCCTCGGCCGGGTCCATCGTCCCGCGGGGCAGGGCCGGGGCCGCCCCCCCGCTCGGTGAAGGCCGCGGCCAGCGCAGACGGGAAACCGGCACTGCCCCGCGCCCCTCCACCGCGCCCCGCTGCCCACACAGCGCAGGCGCCGCCCCGCAGGCCCACGGGAAATGGAGTCCCCGGCCGGGCTGCCGGCAAGGGCCCAGACTGCGGCGTGGAACTACAAATCCCAGCAAGACTCGAGGCAGGAGGCACGGCGGGATGCGGCGGGCGCATGCGCTGTTCACTCTGGAGGGGCCGACGGGAGATGTAGTTCTATGGGGCCATGATGCGGCTGGGCGGGCACGGCCGATCCGGGTGGGCGGACGGACGAACGGACGGACGGCGGGAGGGTCGTCCTCTGCCCCAGACCTTGCCCGTGGGGCGTACCTCTGGCTCCCAGGTCACGGCCCCGCGCTCTCTGCCATTAACACCTCAAATTATAGAATCACGGAGTCACAGAATATGCTGAGCTGGAAGGTACCCATCAGGACCATCGAGTCCGGCTCCTGGCCCTGCACAGGACCGTGGCAGGAATCGCACCCTGTGCCTGAGAGCGCTGTCCGAACACTTCTTGAGCTCTGCCAGGCTTGGTGCTGTGACCACTGCCCTGGGGAGCCTGTTCAGTGCCCAAACAACCTCGGGTTGAAAAGCCTTTTCCTGATACCCAACCTAAACCTCCCCTTATTCAGCTTCAGGCCCTTTCCTCGAGTCCTGTCATTGGCCACGAGAGTGAAGAGATCGACACCTGCCCCTCCACTGCCCCAGGAGGGCTCTGCTTGCACCGCTGGAATGGATCAAGTAGGCCGACATCATTCTTGAGGGATGTTTATTCAAAGCCAAGCTGTAAACTCACAGAAACAGCCTCCCATGGTGCTTTGGTGCCCTTACCCTTTGGTTTTTTTCTTCACACTGTTGCTAAATTAATTTTCCCTGAGTATTGGGCCAAGTGCTCTTTGCTGTACCAAGCAGCAAAAAAAGTAATTGATCAGCATCCCTTGAATAGCAGCTGCACACAGGCTGGAGGGTATTTAGCATATCCCCCCTTGTTCCTCTTTAACATTCTCTGTTGCACACCCTGAAAGATCAGCTCACTCTGTGGTAGTCATCGCTTCTAAATCTCTTGCATTCATCAAATTTGTCTCATCTTTTCCCAGTTTTCCTACATTTTTCACAGTGTGCCCAAAAGCTAAAGCCACCTTGCATGTAGCAGGAGAAATTCCAGAGAGGAATTACTTCTTGTGTCTTTAGTACTAACTGTAAGACCCTGATAAGTTTTCACTTCTCTGCAGCAGACATGCCACTGACTTCTAGGCAATTTGTCATCCAGTAAAATAGTCAGGTTCATTTCCTTGCTGCATTTATATGTTTGACTCTGCATCTTAAGTGAGATACTCTGAATGTCTTCCTTTCAGATGCAAAGAAGGCAGCCACAAACATCAGTACAGCTTAAACCCATTCTTTTCATTCCTGTCTTTGACACAGGAACAAAAGTGAAGCTTCTAGCCCCAGGTACCAGCATCTCCTGAGTACCAGCCCCTTCCCTCATTTTCTCTAATCATCCCATCTCCTCCAGATTTTTAGTCGAAATGATCAGAGAGAAAACAAAGGATGCAGGGAATGTACCCATTACTGGATTCCATGTGACCTAGGTGGTGCCTCATGATCCAGTGCCAGGAGTGTCTCCTGCAGCCAATGACACAGCAGAGGTGACAGGGAATGTCAGCCCATGCAGGGTATGATGCTGAGATGAGCTATGCTCCCAGAGCAGTGGTCTGAGAGAAGGAGGCAGGGATAACCTTATGTTCTTCCTCTACAATCCCAAGGCATAGGAATCTTCCAAATAAAGCTTTCAGGTCACCAGGACATAGGCTGCTATTCCGGGACTGGCCCAGCCATGTTTTAAGCCAAGACTCTTAGCAGTGAAACGCCTGAAATGCTTGGCTGTCGTGGGGCTGGGCATTTTCCAGACTGCTGACAGCACTGAAAACATTCACCACAATTATATAAATAACAGTAATTATAATGAGGGAGTCCTATAATTACAAAGGGATGGCTCCTGTAACAGTACTGCAAACAACCAGGGGCTGCCAGTGCTTGAGGCATGGCTCTCCCGTGTCTCCTCCCTCTGGGCATCCTGCAGTTGGCTGGGATGAAAATGGATCCTTTTCGCAGCAGCGTGACAGGATGAAGGCTTTGATTGCATGGTTTATTTGTCAATAATATCTGTTGCTAGCCTAATTGTAGGAAAATTGAAAAATGTAATGCTTCAGCACTAGACACCAGTGTCCCAAAGCCCTCCAGGCTGATTGATCTGTCTGGACTGTAATTTATAGGGGATTAATGTCGGTGGGTCATAAAAAGCATGAACTATGTGGAGCCAAAACTAATGAGTGTTTAGGTGCTCGACTTAAACTTAGTGGAAGAAGACAGTGGCTCGATTCTTCTGCCATGCTGCCAGCAGGATCCCACAATGCAGGATGACTGTAGAGGGACAGGGCAGTGGCCTCTACCACAGTGCAGTGAGGCTGAGGAAGGACTCATAGAGGCAGCATTTGGCCCAGCAGCAGTGAGCATGGAGTAATACCTTGCCATGTGAACTTCTCCTGCATCCCTGCATCTGCAGCCCAACCTTGTGGTTCCTTCCCACTGCAGGATGCTCACTGCAGCTGGATGGCCAGCTCTGCACCCACCAGCTTGCTATGTCTACTGCAACCAGAGGAGGAGAATGGCCAGCACGCCAAGCCATGACACCCACCAGATCTGTGCCACAGCCCCACACCATTGGGATGTCATATCACACAGCAGGAGGAGAGGCACTGGAGAGATCTGTGGTACATAAGGCAGGAGGAAGGCACACTTCAAGTTCAGCAGATTTACAACCAATTAAACAATTAATTGTTTGGATGGCAGGAACCAGATATGTGCGGTCAATGCTGTCTCTGCCACAGTAAAGCTCCCCTGAACAGCAACCCTTTACTTTCCCCTGAAACAGCAATCATATACCCCCTCCCTGCCCTCCACCCCCTCACTGCAAAGCACGTTGCATGAAGTGAGCCATATAGTGCTCAGGGACCTCAGCATCCTTCCAGATGAAGGATGCTACCTAACGGTAAAGATATTACTGTGATTATTTTTGCAATAGCATATTGCTCTGTGCATTCTGGACTCTGCGGACCACATCCACGCCTGGTGTAACGCCATGTTAATTTGCTGTGGCGATCATTAATTGGGTAAGGAACAGCTGGTGCTTTGCTTCAAGTGAAGCTGATTGGGTCAGTAAGAAACTGGTTAAGTGATCTACAGCAGGTACAGCCCTACCTTTCTCTGCATTCCAGAGGGGTTTCACTCCTTGTCCCAGTGACCCTTGGTGGAAGCAGCAAGATTTGGCCATGAAACATTCGGGAGCTTTAATCAGCGTAGTTCCTTTGGGCATTATAGCCCAAATTTTAATATTTTGAATAATAAAGGATGATTTTAAATTAAATTTGTGGAGTCACCATCTGTGTGTGCTTGGCCTTGTTTTCCTCTGCTTTGGCAGTGCCTTGGCTTCATTCTTTCCAAGTTGGAGCAAAAAGGAAGGGAAGTGAAAAGAAGAGTGCACTTTGGTGGAAGAACCTTTTGTTACTCCCTTTGTCCTGCATGAACTTGGCAGCAGCAGAAGCAGCTGTTACTGAGGGTGTGTTTCAGTGGTGAACACACAGGCAATGTCTGATAGCATAAGAGATTGTGAGAAGGTGACAGGGACCCCTGCACCCAGAAACATCCCAGTGGTTCAGCTCAGCCTCTCCACCACAGCTCGTCCATGATGGTGGCATGTTTCACACAGGGCATTGGTATCTCAGCTAAAGGGTCTTGGTGTGCAGAGACCTGAGGACAAAGGCACCTTGACACTCAGTCATGCAAGAGCAAAAGGAGAGTCCAAGACCACACAGTGTGAATTACATTCACTGAGCAAGACAGTACTCATTACCTGGTATAAGGAGATGTGCAAGGCTGCACGTATGGAGGAGATGACCATAGAGAGGGGCTTGTCTGCAGAGAAACCACAACAGTAAGGCTGCGGATTGACATTACAGGGTGAGCTGATTGTATCCCTTGTGCTTCTGAAAAGGGGAGCTGCATCCCCTCTCCTGTCTCTGCCAGCCATGTGCTTTCTCCTCTGACCTTCTTTTAGCTCTCAAACTTGTTTGCTAGCACACTGAGCTGTTTTCGTTCACTATAGTGGCAGGAAAATGATACTTGGGAAGTATAAACTAAATGCTTCTTTGCTGGCCAGTCAAACTGACTTTTCTTGCCATCAGACAAATGGCAGATTTCCTGCAAGGGTGGGTGGGAATTGCATTACAGGGTGGGGAAGGATGAGGCTGGTCCCTTCAGTTACAGGGAGCTCCTAATTCAGCAGACACCAGGTGAAAAACCTCTTGTTTTCACACTTGTTGGGGTCTCCTGGTCCTCATGGGGATGGAGAGCTCACCCTGCAGGAACAGCATCATCGCTGCCTCTGGAGGCTCTGTATGGCCAAGGCGGAGTAGGGGAATATCCCAGGAAGGCCAGATCCTGAGAGCTGGGCATCCTCACAGGGATCCTGAGCAGGTAAACCTGAGCTCATTGCCCACTTTCCCATCTTACCACTGTGGCTGCATGGTGCTGTTCTCCTGCCAGATTAGCTTGGCCACTGGGAAGCAGGAGATGTTGAAGCCATGTTCCAAGTCCTCTCCATAGACTATGTAGGTGCTTTGTTTAAAATATGGATTGAAAGAAATCCGGGTAACAACAATATTCTTGAACAGGGGCTATAACCATTGTCAGCAGCCTTCCCGGTTTTACCCACAGTGTTGCTGGAGGCCCCGGTGTTGAGCACCAGGCTGAGGTACATAGAGAAACATGCACCCCAACTCACAGCCAGCCAGGTGGCCCCAGCACAGATCTGGAAGTGCCTCTTTACCCTAAAAGCAGCTCCTTCACTCTCTGAGGCCTACCAGGCTCCCCTGGGATGCACCCTCTGGTGTTTGCAGCACCTTCCATCAGCCTGTCCTTGAGACAACAGCAATGACAAATTCATCAGTCCTTCAGCAAACGCGAGTCCAGAGGATCATTGCCAGGAGCTCAGTGGTGCTGCCTGAAGGGTAGCAAAGGGGAAAGAAAGATTTCTTCCTACAAGGATGAAAAACACAAACCACCAAATCTGACCCGATAGAACAAAAACAACCCCAACAAGTACCTTGTAGTCAGAACAGCCTTTTAAAGCCTCATGAATATTTAGCTTGTCCTCATGTAAAATATATGACTTTGTGTAAGGATCAGGCAAAGGAGGTGCATGATTTTTTTCTGATTTATGGGCCCGGCAACGGATTATTCATAGCAGAGCAGCTGTGTGGAAAGATTCATCCACTGCAAAATGTGATTGTACATCAGGCAGTGTGAGGGAACAGAGCTATGACTAATGGCTACTTTACATATAAATGAGAAGGTTTGCGCTAGGAACTGTAAAAAAAATACAATCATTCAGCTGACGGCCGGCCTCTTTATCGCAAGCGCTGCGCAGGGGCCAGGGAAAAGCCGGGAACAAGCCTGCCTGAAGGCGCTGCCTTCCCTCACATCCTCCAACATACAATAAATGAGGCAACAGCAGTCAAGACTTCCAAGGGCCAAATTTGTTGCTGGTATCAATTTGCAATGGGGGAAGGCAGATGTGTCTCCTCCTGCCTCGGATGCCCCTGGAAGTCCCTCCTGACTGGGCTGGGCCTTGCTTTGAGCATCATGCTCAAAAGCGGAGGGGCTGCGTGAGGCGGGGTGTTTGGCACAAGCCCCAGCGTTAGTCCTTTGCTTCCCCTCCCCACTGTGATCACAGCCTCCCCCAAGCTCCCTCTTCTAGCCGAGACGGGTTGTCTAGACATTGCAGATGTGGACAGATGTTGGGGCTGTAATTTATAACAATGGCCTCCAGAAGGCAATTCCAATTTGTTTCGCTAAAGCTTTAAGTTACAGGCAGCAAGATCTCCTGTAAATACTCTTGACTTACAGAGTAAGTACATAAGAGAGCTTGCCTGGCAAAAGCCCACTTGCTGCAGCGACTGGGACTTTCCCCATATTGCAGAAGGATGTTATGATTCATAGATCCAAAAGCAATTGCCCTCTGCCACTGACCCAACAAGTCCAGGAGCCCCAACCTGAGTTCCAGGAGCTGACACACATGCAGTTCAGAGGTTGCTTCTCCAGCATCATTCACTGCTCAGGGATGGAGTTTGGGATCCTGCTGGCAGAGCTAACTCCCACGCCCCATGTGCACCCCATTCCTCATGGGGCATATCCCTACCATTTGATGCCTGAAAGGCAACTCAGAAAAGGAAATCTTCCAAGCCCTTTAAAAGATTCCCTAAAGGGAAACCTCTCTTGAAAGCAAAAAGGCCTTCACAGGAAAAGTGGCAAAGAGAAATGAAGCACAGAGCCTTCTCTCTGCTCAGGTTCCTACCAGCCCTGTTCAGAGCGGCCCAGAGTAGGTATCACCAGGCCTTCTCACTCCATCAGACACCACCCAAAATACCAAATGCTCCTTTTGCCGCTCTTACCCGCTTGTGAAAGACAACCATGGTACCAATTTTGCAAACCTACAGCAGATACATCACATGTGAATATCACAGGGTGGTCAGCCTGCAGCCTTGAGAGAAGAGAGAACCAAAAGAGTACAGTCACAACCAACTACTTTCAGCATTTTTGTCTTTCAAAGCCTGCCAACCAGGGTTTGGACAAAGGAGAGAGTATTCCTTCAGCACTGTTTTATACCCCCTGCAATTCTTCTGCTTGCAGAGTCCAAGGGGAAAGAATAGGAGCCCTTTAGCAATTATTTGCTCCTGCAACTGTTTGTGCACGTTGTTCCTAAATTGAGAAGCGCAGATTTTGTCACAGGGCACTGAGGTGCTCTGCAGTGGCTGTGTTGGTGCATAGGTTCCTGAGCACCTAGGGAGGCATGTGCTAACTGGAAACCCCTCCAGCTGTCCCTGATAAATTAGAAAAGCTGTTACTAACATGCAAAAGCCAGACAGGTCCCAGAGATCCCACCCTGTAGCTCTCTCTTGTGCTAGGTGCAGTACAAAGCAGATCACTGTCCAGAGAACTAGCAAACTCATTCACTTCAGTCTACATAGATTTCCACTTGTGCAAATGTGTCTGTCCTGTTCATCGCTGTATCTTGACCATCACACTAGTGAAAACCTGTAGAAGAGCTCTGCATGTATAAGATCACTAGGAAACAGATTATATCTTGCATTTATCAGAGGTGAAGACCTCATTTGGAGAATGGGATATAGCGTATGGCTGAAATCCCACCTTCAAGAGTCCCAGCACAAGGCATCAACCAAGAGGAAGTTAAATATATATATATATGTGTATATATATATGTATATATACTTAAAACAAAGAGCTTACAGTGTGGCTCGAGCACAGCCATGGCAATTTCACCCATGAAGCGAGATTGTAGAGAAACAAGACCCTGCAAAGTCTAAGAGACACAAAGTGCTTCAATTAAACCTTGTTCCTCTGAGGTTTGGTTGGGATTAGAGATGTCCTCCCTTTGAATTTGCAGCTGAAAGTTTGCAGCCATGTGTCACCCTGGGAGAATCAGAATGAGAAACCTGCAGATCTCCCAGAGGAGTGGGAGCAGAGACCAAACCAGCACAACTGCAGTTTGCAAAATTTGTGTCATTTTTGTTCCAGAGTTTGCAATTAAAGCAATGGGAAATGGCAGTTTTCATGTTTTCAGCCAAATTAAAAAGTCTTACTTTCCCCAGCCCCCAAAAGTTTAATCTCAGATTTAATGAAACATTTAATTTGAAGCAATATATCTTAATTTGTGGGGAAGCAATTTATTGAATTAAAGTTAATAAAGTAATAAATTATTTATTGTTCTTTAATTTTGAATTTTTCAGCAGAGCAATCAGCTGAATTCAAGGCAAAACAAATGTCTGAGCCCCATTTACCTTCATCTGCTAGGGGAATATTTGATTCCTCTTTCAACTAAGTGTGGGACAGGACAAGGTCTTGGAGGAGAAGCTTTTCTAGGAGGGAGTCAGACTTCTGGCACTCAGCTACTTTTGCAGCCACAAAGGCACGTTTCCATACTGCTTTGCATGCCTGTGAGTTTCGGTGTAGGAGAATTTGCTCCATGTTTGCTTTAAAATGGGAAAACAGAGCAGGCCTTTCAAGTTTAGGTTACTCTCCCAAAACATATCCCAGTTGCAAAGTACATACCCAATACCTGCACCCCAGCCAGCCATTGCTGAGTCCCAGACTGGAGCTGTGTTGCCCCTGTCGAAGAATAAAATCCAGATTTTCATGGCAGCGATGGGGCAGCATACAAGGTACAGGAATCATGCCCCACTTGCACTGTATGCCCTGAACCAGCTTCCCAAGTGAAATATAGACCCAAACACTTCCAAGCTGCATCTCTCCTGACCCTGCATTTCTAGATCCCACATATGATCCTAACTACAGATGCAGTAGGAAGCCAGGATTGAGATGCACAGATGACCCCTAGGAAGCAAACAAGCCAGACCCTGCAGTTCCCCCAGCAGTCAGGGTGATAAGGTGGCCCTGGGACCAGTCAGCTCTATGGACATAGAGGCTGGAGCCAGTGCTGCCATTTCCAGAGAGCTGGACTGGACGGCTCCCCCCACCCCCATTTGCTCAAGCACTTCCAATTAAACCCAGTGGAATTCAATCTCTTACTCTTAATAAACTTCCCTGTTTCCTTGCCAACTCCCCTCCGGACACTAAGGCACTATTACTCCAAACACAACAGGAAAGGGCTATTTTTTTCTGCAAACTTTCTGACTGAAGAGGCAAGCATGATCCCTCCTAGCAGGATCCAAGCCATTAGGATCCATGAAAATTAACTGCAAATAAACATTTGGGGAGGGGAGGGGTAAACGGGGCTGCTAAGCCACAGCAGAAGGGTTATGCACACACTTCCCAAGGCAGGCAAACACCTGCAGTTGCTGACTGGTATGTATCTGTACATGGGACCCAACACGGAATTTGGGAACTTTTGTTTTGGTGTGAGCACATAGCTCTCCAAGGATGCTGCCCCTTATTTCCACACCACCACAGGTCCCTTCTCATGCATCCCAGGCATGCAGTTCTGAGGGTGGGGAAGCTCTAACAACCCCTTCCTTGTCACTGTCACCGCTCAGTACAGTGTGCACATGAAAGGGAGCTCTACAGCCCCCCTCCTCCAGCCTAGAGTCCTCATCCCCACGTGCTACATCTCCATTGCACAGACCCAGAAGATTAATGCAGCCATCTCCCCTTTCCCAAAGCCCTGGTCGCAGCTTTGCAAGGCAGGAGCCGCCTTCTCCACTCTCCTCTCCCTGACAGATGCCTCAGAGCCCGGGGCCGCAGTTAAGGTGACAAGATTCAGCAATTCTTTATGAACATTTCATTCCCGCTCGCTACACGACGTAAATTAGATGGTGTGTTACATTCGGGCAAGAAGCACGATATGTCACTGTGGCGCCGGCCCATTGGATGGAGAGGCTAATCCTGCCGTGAATTTCATTACTGCTTTTATGCCGTCGGAATTAGCTCGGTGACAGCGAGCCTGATTGTCTTTCACTAGGGGTTTGCAGGGCGCAGGAAGGCTTCCTCCCTGATGGGAGCACTACCGAGTGACCTCGCTCCATGGCCGCTCATTGTGCCTTCACTGAGGCAGGGAGGGAGTGGTGTACCATTCACGGGAAGCTCTGATATCCCTCCTACCCAGTGCTCGCATAAATAAAGTTGAAGGGGCCCCTCGCATGGGTAGGTGGCCAGGATGGTGATAACCCCCCTCCCTGTAACAGGAAGGTGTTGTATCCATCCCCTTCAACTTCACATGCACAGGCAGTTGTCCCAAGGATGCTCTTCTTGCTATGGTGGATTCCTCATTCTCTCAGCACACACCATGTCAGGTACCAGGTCCTGAAAGCCTGAATCCTGAGAGCCAGGGACATAGACTGCGATCCATGTTGCAGCTGGGCCAACCTTAGGTCTTGTATCAGTGGCTGCACTTGAAGGTTTCGTGCCCTTTCCCAGCATAAGAGGAGGTGAATGAGATGCACAGAGTCATTTCCATCACTGCCCTTAGGGTCCTGATGCTCAGGCTCAGTTCAGTCAAGCTTCCTCCTGAAGCACCCTCATGAAGACTGTCAGCAGCATGGGTGACTCTCAAGGTTTTGACTTTAGGGAGCGAAGCTGGACAACTTGAACACATCCCATGTCTATCCCTCCACTTCCCCTGTTATGCAGCTACCGCTAATCAGGGAGCAAACCCAGGAACACACAAAAACCCCTTTCCAAACAGCCAGAGCTTACCTAAGTGAGATTACTGAGAGGTCAAACACCAAAAGAGTGGCTTGCAGTCAGAAGTGACAGAGAGAAATCTGGAACACCTGGAGAGCCCAAGTGAAACAAAGGTAGGGCTGGCCTCCTGCACATGCTGTATCCACTCAGCAAGTTATACTTTCCCTGGTGAAATAAGAAGTCACAGAGACATGCCATAAGCTGTCCCCTAGTGCCGCCCTCAGACCCAGCCATCAGGAGTCCCCTGAACCAAGGTACTCACATTTCACAGACTCCATGGCTTTACTTCTCCAAAACTAGCTTCTGGAAATCCCTTCTCCCTCCTCAGAAAAGCCCATGACAGCCTCAGCTCCCTTCTCACCATTTTTATGTTCTCTCCCCTCCACTCTGCCCACCTCTAGTTTGCATCAAGTGACCTTTGCTACCTCTCTCCCAAAATTAGATGTCCCCATACACTTAACCAGCAAACACCCATGTGCAGACCCATGCCTGCCCACGTCTTACTGAAACACGTGACTTTTCTACTGGTGCCTCAGCACCCCTGCCATTTACAAGGTTTAAATGTCAGTGTGATGCCCTCCAGGGGTCTAGAGGATTGAGCTGCAAAACACTTGAAGGTTGCAGGTGATGTTGGTGATGGTTGGCAGGCTGATTCAGTTGGTTCTGCAACCTAGCACAGCTTCAGAAACTGAATTTCATGAGGAAGGATAGACAGACAAATTGATCATTGCCTATCCATCCCAATGCATCCCCAAAACTCAGGCTGTGTGGTTCTACACAGTTGCAGTCTCAAACCCTCCTGCAGTGCTGTGTGCAACCTCTGGAAAATGCACAGGAGGCTTCAAAGCCAAAGGACTAGCAGGAAAAAAACCTCTAATGACATTCCTGGGAGGAAGATCTAGGTATATAGCAGCTCCTCAAGTGCTGTGTGCCACCAGACAGACCTCTCCTGGTTTTCATCTGGCTTTCCCATTGTCTCATCCCAGGGCAACTTTGCTCAAAGGACTGGTGCAGGACCTTCAGAACATCCCTTGAGAGACTGAAGGAGGCCTCCTGTGCTGGGTGCAGTACAAACATAGCATGGGGGAAAAGCCCTCTTTCCTCCAAGCAGGAAAGCTGGTATCTGTAACTGGCAAAGGATCATGTTGCACCTACTGGCACTCAAATCCACCTAGCTGGGTTTTTACCAGAGGCCAAGTTAGACCTGAAACCCATCCCTAAGGGTGAATCTGAGAGCAGTAATGGTCCAACTGTGTAGCACAGTCTGGATATGTGGTGACAGCCAGTGATACCGACTTGTGGAGCTCTGCTCAGTACTCTTGGCCCCCTCCTCCCTCTCTCAGAACAAGAGACTGCACACCCTTAATGCCAATCTATTAGTCAAAGCGCTCTCATCTTAGGTAAGCACTTTGGGAAGCTTGCCTAGTCTCTTACAGTAATATTCCATTAGGCCTTCACTCTAATTAGTGGGAGGAGGAGTGGAAGGGGATGGGGAAGAGTGGGAGAAAGTTAACAAACCGATTTGGGATGATGAACTACATAAGAGATTTGTCAAAGACAGGAAAAAGAACAAAAGCAGTCAAACGGGTGTTTGCAGAACAAGTACCTGAAGGTGCATAGGAACAAGGTGTAGTAGAAAAGGGCTCCTGGGCTCTACCCTAAGGAAGGGGCAGGATGCGGCCCTAGAGTTTGGGATGAGGAGGCAGGCAGTAGTCAGAGCTTGGATAGGGATGGCAATCCATTGACAGCAATTCCGAGGGTTTGTGTTGTTGTTTTCAACTAGGATGAAAACAAGTAAAAGATTAAAATGAGGATAGAAACTGATATTGTGTCCATAGCCTTCTTGATTGATATTTTCTCTTCTCCGCCAACCAGGTCAAATACAAACATACCCATAGAGAGCAGGGCCAGGGAAGGAGAGTTCAGTGGGCAGAGGAAATCAGAATGGCTTCGTGGCATGTCACAAGAGGTGACACCTGAACTCCAGAGGGCAGAAGGGGGCCCTTTTTCTGGGGATCAGTGGGGTCTGAGTACCACTGTCAGAGCAATGTCAATCACTGTTCTTCACATCTTGGGAGTCCTCCCTGAACCTGGAGGTACCCAAACCTGGAAGAACTCACCTGTGATAGGGGACAGGCTCTAAGTAGATCCAGCAGGAATAAGTCACTGGAGAAAGCAACTGTTTGGGCACCACAGCACATGACTGTCCCTCAGCTCCGCTCTGTCACTCCCTCACAAAGTGCCCCAGCGACAGCAACAAGGGCAGGAGGGCTGGGTCACATCCAGCCCTGCTGGCACTCCAAGCATCACTTCCCTCCCATTCAAACCTCTCCTCTTTCAATGTGCCAAATGCCCAGGCTTTGGGCAGAGCTGTTTCATGGAGACAGCTCTCCCAGAAGCCAAGAGCAGTCTCAGCTGGATTTGCCCCCAGACACAAGGAAGCCTTGGACAGATAATTCATCGTGCAGCCCACTGCAGCAGAGACAAGGCCAGGAGCTGTACAGAGCAAAAATAAAAAAGTCACTGGGACTCCCCATATCATATATATATCAGCCAGCAACAGCTCCATCGGGAACAAAGGTATTCAAGCATTGGAAAGAGAGTGCTTAGCAGTAAAATAGGTCCTGGAAGCCCTCGGGCACTATTTACTGGGGAATGAATCTACCTTGGTGACTGATTGCAGCCTTTTAACCTGGATAAATCAGATGACAGATAAGAGCGTCTCCCAGGTAGCCCTGCCGGCAGGTACCTCCATTACAGCCCCATCCATTTCAGCCAGCTCTGTCACCCACCAGGGGACATGGCCCCTGCTGTGTGAGGTGAGCCCTATGGGGGGGATCAGTGAACACAGGTGCTAGTTTTTGGAGCACCTCTGCTCTTCTCTTTGTGTCAGGGTAGGCAAGAGAACCTGTTCTGGCTGGAGAAGCGCAGAAGAAGCCGCAATACTGAGGACTCATCCCTGCCTGGCTCTGAAACCCCACAGCATCCCATATCCAAGACCACTGCTGGGGGTGAGGAAAGGACATGCAATAGATCCCAGCAGGAGTTTCTGGGTTACATGAACCCAGCACACTTGTCTCATCTTCAGAGGGCACCTTCCAGGCTGCTTGTAGCAGGACTCGTTGCAGTTTCTCAGTCACCCTATATCACACCTGAGAGATGGCAGAGTCAGATCCACCCCCAAAGCCACCCATACTGCAGGGACAACAACCAGCAGGGAAAGACGCTTGATTTATGTGAGGACACCTACAAGCCATGAGTGCCCACAGGCAGGTGTGAACAAGCAGCCTGCTCCAGTCTTTCATTTTGAGAGATGCCCTGTCTGCCACCCCATGGTACATATTAACTAGGATGCAAGTGTCTCTAATATGCAGCTTCCCTGCTGATCCTGTCCCAGAGACAGGCTGCAAGGACCAAGTCTTCCATCTCCCTGTGTGGCTCTCCAGCAAAGCGGTCAGGAGCTGTGGCAATGCTGCACAGCAGTGCCATGAAAGTAGCAGCCCCTGGCCATGCCCTTTCAGGCTCAGGGCTGGTTTCGCATGCATCATCCTGCCAGGTCAGTCATGGCCACTGAGGAATTGTCACAGGTTAGCAGCAGCAGGATTTGCCCCATACAGTCTATCAGCTCTCCTGCACAGCAAGAGGCCAGTAGCATGAATTGTGATATCGCCGCTCCTTGGTGTTTTCCTGACTGTTTTTCCCCTCTGAGCACTCAAAACTTGCAAGCGCACAAGACAACTCACTTGACATCCACTGTTTCAGTCTCTGCAAAGTCTAGGTACCATCCTGCCTTATTTTTGCTCCTAATACCTTTTATTGCTGCTTCAGACAGGCTTTGGAGGACCCCAGTAACTCAACACTCACCTTGCAGCTCTCCTGGCGCAGCATGGAGTACTGGTCAGGAACACCGACATTTCAACAGCCGCTCGAGCAATTAGTACTCAATGCATCTCTTTATCTTGCAAAAAAAAGAGCCCAGTCCCTTCCACATTGCAGCTTGCCCACAGGCCCCTTTCTGGGACAGAGCAGGCAGGGACCCTGTCTCCTTCTGAAGACAAGACACACAAACAGGTGTTCTTGCATCTTATAATCCAATCCTGTGCTCTGCCATTCTCTCCAGCATAGCTCTCACCCAGGGCCAGCTGCTGATATTCAAGAGAATTATCCCTCCTGAGATAATAACCCTAACAAACGCACTGGGTTGAGAGGAGTTAAAGGAACCGTGCTTGTTAGACGACTTCACTCTGCAACAAGCCACCTCTGCTCCCAAACAAGAGACGTCTGAAAACTAGGGAGGCAGGGCGGAATTGAGCTTTGGCTTTGCGTGTCAGATCAGCATGGTCTGGAAAGGGCAAAATTGTTCCTGGTTTTACTGTGCCTTGGTGTGACAGTTTCTGAAGTGAGAATGGAAAACAAAAGCAAACCCAAACTGACATATCTGGTTTGAGTCCCTGCATATGGGAGTGCTCCCCTCCATGTCATCCCCGTGCCAGCTGGGTGCCAGCTTCAGCCAGAGGCATGCAGAGCAGGCACGGCATGTCTGCTGGGGTTGGATGCAGAGCAGGGCACTTAGTACAGGGTGCAGTGGAGCCCCAGTTACACCAGGATATGCACCATGATGCTCAGTCTGCTGGAAAACATCACAATCAGCCATGAACCCTTTCTGGATGGTTTAAACTCATCAGGCTGCAACTCTGGAGCTGCCAAAATGAGCAGGAACCCTGGTCAGGTTACAGCCTGCAAAAGGGGTTTCGCCTCTGCAGTAGCTGTCAATGATGCTGGCAATGCTGGCACCCAAAAGGGGATGGGTCTGATCCAGCAAGTTGCTACTTAGAGGGAAAATCCAGTCAATTCCCTGCACCAGCACTGCTTCATGTATCGGGTTGGATCAGGTACCTGATGCCTATAGGAATTACCCTTTTTTTTTTTTTTTTCCTGTGATAGCATTGTTTTCAGCTGGATTGCTTCCCTGATCTGGCCTCCGTACATCCTCAGGGACAGCAGACCTGAACGGGGTTAGACAAACAGCTTGGCTGAGCAGCAGGGGTGAGGGTGCCCTGGGGCAGGATTAATCCTGGCTTGACACATTTCCCACACACCAGAGCATTCGAGCTGAGATGGGGATGCTCCAGGGAGCCAGGCAGGGGCTGGTAGGCTTCGGGGACCAAGACCTCTCCCTCTACCCAGCCACACAAACTGCAGAGGGTTCCTGCCCTGCTCCAGGTGCGTGATGCAGATGGGACAGGGAGCCAGCGACTGCCTGTCCATCCAGCCAGGTCTGTCAGTCCAGTACAGTTCAACATATTCAGGAGGGTCAAAGAGAGATGAAGGTGTGTGTGTGAGGACTGGAGAGCACCAGGGATCTATCCAGAGCCTGACCTCCCTCTCCATCAGAGATCGAACCCTGGAAGCCATATTCAGCCATCATTAGTATGCAAAGACTGTGATCCGAGAGAGGGGGAGAGAGAGATAGGGAGAGGGAGGGAGGGGGGAGAGAGGGAAGGAAGAGAGAAAGAGAGAAAAAGCCAGTTGTTTTATTCATGGCTGGTGATATTATAGACTGAGTGAAAATCACATTATCGTAATGGGAAAGTTAGAGTTGCCGTGATGATGCCCTGAAGCTTGTGTGCTGATTGGGGTGTGATTGCTATCTGTATTTATATGTAGAAAGCAAAGTTCACTGCCAGTTCAAGATGGTGGAGCCTGTTTCTTCATGCTACATAATTCTTCAGTAGGGAGAAACTAAGAGCAGCCGGGGCTTCTGAGCAGGCGTGGGGGCTCCTGTAGTGCGGGGCCACGGGCAGAGATGGTTTGTGCTGCCCACCGGACTCCTGGCATGGCGTGGGCTGCTGCTGGGCTGGGAACGGGGCAGGGGCAGTGGGTGAGAGTTGGAATGGGGGCAGAGGATGCGAGCAGCTGGGTGTGTTTGCGTGTGTCAGTCTCACAGCCCTAGTTGTTGGTGATGCGGTTCCAGTTTTGAAGACACAACATGATGGAGGGTGCAGAGCAGCAAGAGGAGGGGGTCAGTGTAAATGCCCTGGTGCTGTTTGCAGGCTGTGGTGGGCTGCAAGGGCTTTGGGGATGTGAGTTATTGATGCCTGCTAGTATTTTCTGTGAGATGGAGAGTCGGCATGACAACCTGTGGACTCTGTATGTCCTGTCCATTAGCCAGCTTTTGCTCTCAGCCCCTGAAGACTTCTTGAGGGAAGGAGCAACCTTGGACCTTCTTGCTCCAAACTCCAGCTTAAGCTGCTACAGCTGGGATAGTGCTGGGTTTCTGTGCAGCAGCAGGTAGTGAGGAACGTAGATGAATCCTTTCAAAATAAATCCACTCACAGAAAAGGATAATGCTCATGGAGCTTTTAAAGCTACATCCTCCCTCCTCTTCTGCCAGCCCTGGCATTCATGTCTGGCTGCTGAAGGTCCTGTCCCCCACCCTGCCCCAGGTGTCCCAGAGAACCTGTAAGCCCAAGAGTACACTCCAGTCTAGGAGCTGCTATACCTCATACAGCAGCATTGGGAAACATACTGTGGGATGAGGACATGCCATGGCCACTGGCTCCCCCAGACAGTACACAGAGGAGATCCAGTGGTGGTAAGTTGCTGCTCTGCTTGGGACTCAAGAAAGAGCCCTGATGCGACAGCATGAGGGGACTTCCATTTACCAGTTTGGGTTTTTAGATCCCAAAGTGACACACATTAAAAAGGCAGACCATGAACTGTGCATCTGTCAGCAGTGATGTTGAGGTTATACTCGCATCCTGGTGTCCCTGCTGTCTCCTCCCAAGGACACACTTTTCAGCAGGCTCCTGCACCCGCAGATATATGTTGGTATCCACGGGGCGCATTTGCCTTCTGTTTCTGGGTACAGTTTGAGAGAATAAGAAAAATCAAAGTTTGAGGGAAACAGAGGGTAAGTTATTAAACCACAGAAGAGGGAAATAAAAATAGCCAGTGTTGATGAGGTAAAGTGAGGCAGATATTTGAAAAGACAGAAGAGCAGAGTCTAAATACTCCTCTTTATTTTATTGAGTTTCAATCGGGTTTATAGCAAGCCGCTGAATGTGCTCCACTCCCCATGAAGAGCCTTCTCCTTAGTCAGCTCAGTCATGTGCTTCCCAGCTTGCTGTAGCATTTCCCTTTCAATTCCCCATGAGGACCTGCAGCACCGTGATGGGAATTTCTTGCACCTCTCCAGACTCCTCATGCTTTGGTGTGCTATACAGTAGTTTGTAAACATATCTCAGCTCTATGAAATGCTCTTCTACCCTCATTTTGCACAAGGCTCAGGGCCCGGAGCAGCATCCTCCAGATCTACTGTCACAACTGAGGCAAGACACAGCCTGAGAAGAGACAGGGAAAGGCTGGATTGTACTCAGCCTATATGGAGAGCTGCTGCAGAGCTGAGGGACTGAGGGATGCGGTTACTCCACAGGGACTGCTCAGCCCAAGGTCAGAGGGAAGGACAAGCTTTCCATTCCAGGCAAGAGCTCAGACCTGGCCCTTCCACGACATGTGGTGGCAGAGCCAGCTCCTGGGTGCCAAACCCCCTGTGCCCTCAGTGCACCAGATGGATACCCATGTTCCCGAAAGAGCAACCATTACCTCACCTGCCTCCCTCCCGCTGAGGGACTCAATTGTGGCTCCAAAATGTGCCATGCTGCAGAGCAGAGACTGCCTGTGACCCCACCTGTCCCCTCCACCAGCCCTCACAGTGTGGCTGCCAGCCAGGACGCCCTGTGTATCAGACACAGTGTAGGCTGGGACCAAAGGACACTAAGCTGGGATGGGCAGGAGGCAGCAAGGGGCTGCTAGGATACACTCAGAAATGGGAGAACATGAAGACTGCCGTCTGGGCTCGAAGGCAGGAGGAGAGGTGGCTGCAGGGCACCATGGAACTGGGGACAGAGACAGCAGAGGCAGAGTGAAGGTCAGGCCATGAGCACAGGCAGCGGGCGAGCATCCCTAGGAGAAAATGCAGTCTGGGACACCTTGTGACTGCCGGTGCTGACAGCTAGTGGGAACTGCCTAAATAGCTGCTTGTGAGCTGCAGCATCAGGTTCCCATGTCCCAGCTCCCCATCCCTGGGCATGGCAGTGCCAGCTGTGCCTGGGGCTGGCTCCAGGATCACCTCCCTCCCACTCCCCAGCTGCAGGAGAGGCTGTGCAAGGGGCACAAGGGGAGAGGGGCCACTTTGAGCTGCCTTTGTGCCATGCAAGCTCTGCCATGGCCGACAGCCAGAGATCACAGCCCACTCACCTTTTTCCTGTGTGCAGGCATTTAGTTGAATACATATGGAATGCACACATGGTCCCTGCACACATGCACTTTTCAGCAGAGAGAACAACCATGCATACATGCATGCAAGAAGGAGGAGTTCATGCTCCAAAAACATCATCTGTCAGCACTTAAACACGGCATCCCTGCTCTTCTCTGTTGCTAGTGCATGCAAGGGAATAAAGAAAATGATGTCTCACAGACACAGATCTCAACAAACACCTACACAAAACTCAAGGTCTCCTCCTGCCAAACACACACAGAGGGCTCTGTCACACACAGGAGTACACTGTCGTCCCGACACACCCACGCAGGATCATTGCAGCCTGTGTCAACTGCTACAAACATCCCAGCCTAAACCTAGGCGGGATTTCCTCTGTGTACAGAGATATCGCCCACACGCTCAGGCACTGACAACCCATGTGTGAACGGGTAGTGGGAGCATGGCAGACCCAGTCTGCGCACCCAGCAGTGACCATAGAGTTATAAACATTTGGATATTCTCATATGCACATGGATGTCCACACACACAGACACACAGACACACACACACATATATTTTGTTACTACAGCTACCTGGACCAGAATGCCCATGGCTCCCTGCTTCCCACAACACTGCCTCTCTTCTCTCCTTAACTTACCTGTTTTTCACAGTTTAACCAGAATCAGCAACTTCTGTCACCTGCTTCTACCTGGCGCATCCCTTCCCACGCTGGCTAAATCTGTTTGAACCCACAGATGTGTGATTAAACACGGCGAGCGTTAGTGGTGAAGCACCGCTGCGTGTTCCCCGTATGGCTGATGAGAGTGCAGCTGGAGCAGAGCTCCCTGGGGTACCCTGCTGCTCGCTCAACATGCGCCAGGTCGGGGGGAGGAAGGTGTCGACATGGCAGGGAGGGTATTTAAGCATTAAGCCATTTCTTTTCCCTACAAGAATCCTGAAACTGTAGCTTTTCCTGCCTAGGTATGTCGGTGTGAGCCTCTGACAGGGAGACTGGAAAGGCTTTGCTTTGCATGAGATCAGCAGAGAACAGGGAAGGGGTGAATGTGAAGGGAAAGGGGGAAACTGCATACAGAATAGCAGAGGGAGCTGCTGTGTCTTCTCCTTGCCTTGCCACACAAAGTTCAAGAGGCTTCGAGGGGAGCCAAACAGCAGAGCACGTGAGGGTGACACACAAAACTAGGCTTTGTACCTTATGGCCAGGTGATGATGCTGGGACAAGACAAGAACATACCAGCCTATATATTTCCAAAGGGGAAACTTTTCTTCATAGGTTGCAGCATGTAGACCACCTTCTAGCTGCTCTCAGCATGTGATCCCTCAATTCTTGGGGGAATTGGCTTTCAGAGGACTCCTGTGGTTTATGTGACCTGTCAACCAGAAGCAGTCAGGCTGGTTCCAACATGATCTGTGCTGCAAGGGAAAGAGAGAGGCAAAGGAAAAGGTGCCTTGATCCAAAGCACTAGAAAAAAGTCTGTTGGTGGCTTGCCCAAACAGAGCAAATCATGAGCTCAGAGTGGGGCACCTGGTCCCTTTTCCAAGCTCATCATTGTGAAGCATTCTGGATCAGGTTTAAGTTGCATCAAGAAGCCTCTGAGGATAGATCCTGGTGAAATCACATTTACCTCAAATAAATAACAACTCATGTTCCTTGTAAGGCTGATCCAAGGTGGAGAAATACAGGGACGCAGTTGGGTAATGCAGTAAAAACCTCTTGGAGCACAGGACTGCTCTGCTGCGTTCTCACCGGTCCCTGCTGTGGTCCCTGTCATAGTCCCTCCCACCAGACCCTACCCAGCCCCTCCACCACCCTTCCTAACTGTACACAGCATCAGGGCAGCCTCCTTGGGTCAGGATGCTGTCTGCCTCACTCCTGATGGAAGCGACATGTGGCTTGCCTTCAGCATGCCAGCCACTATTGCCCAGGGGTGTGAAGTGGGTATTACTATGGACACACCACTCTGGAGTGTGCTCCCTTGCCATTTTCTGCCTCTAGCCAGGGTTTGCCCTGGAATGGGGAGACAGCTGGAAAAATGCTGGTGGGCCTGAGGAGCAGCATGTGACAGAGCAGCCGTGCAGGCTGGGGAGCTAGCTGTGCCCCTCACTTCCAAGGGCTATGGGCACTGTGTCTTACTGCCTCTCTTATTAACATCTCCCAGCTCCATCTTTCCCTGGAGGACCCTTTCAAGACACCCGTGCACAGCATGAGCCCATCTGCTTCCAGCACTGCAGCTGCTGACTCTTTGCTTCTCTCTCTCTTGCTTATTTCTCTGCAAACAGCCCTTATTTTTCCCTTCCTCACCTCTACCTGCTGGGTATCTCCTATCAGCCTGCATCCAGCCCCTGCCTCTCTGCTCCCCTCTCTGCTCTGCTTGCTCCAGGTCTTGCTGGCCTCACCACCAGTCTCCTCGTGTCCTTGTGTCCCTGTGTCCTAATTTAATGGGGACCAGACTGTGTGAGATGCTCCTCTTCCAGCAGATCCTGTGCTATGGAAATGCTGAGGTGGCTGTTCTGCTACATGCAAATGGTTAATGTGTAAAGGGCAACTAGAAAGCCTGTAAGACCATGGAGCATCATTCCTGGGGAATTAGTACCGATACAAATTGGCATTGCTCTCTGCAGCTGGTTTCCTCTGTGCAATGCCTTGTGCCAACAATTACTGCGGGCAGGAAGAGGAAGATAAACGGATGAATGGGTGGTTCATGGAAGATCCATGGATGGAGGGATGGATGAAGGACAGCCCAGATGGGTGGTGGTTCCAGTCAAGGTTCCGGTCTAAATTCCCAAATTCCTCATATTAATTTACTTTCCCATCTGCTGTGGTGAAACCAAACACCTCAAACTTCTCCTTATTCCATGGTTTTCTCATTTTCTGACATCAATTTGATGCCATTCTGTTGGTGCTTTGCTTGCCAATCCCTTTCTGTATGGCACGGAGCATTGTAGCCAAGTAGCCAGGATTAGCATCCTTCCCATGAGTGCGTTGTTCCTTCAGGGCCAGAAACAGGACACTTCCGAGTCTGTATTTCCCTTGTCTCACCTGTGACACTGCGTAGTCTGATCAGCCATCTAGTTCTCTGCACTGATCTTCTGAACCCTAGAATTGTTCAAGGACAGGTTGGGTGAGGCCTTAAGGAACCTGGTCTAGTGGGTGGCATCCCTGCCCTTGGCAGAGGAGTTGAAACGAGATGACCTTTAATGTCTCTTCCAACCCAAGTCATTCTATGGTTCTATGAAACAGGTGTGAACATGAAAGGACTTGAGGAAACAGAGAAGGTTGCTAGTCCCTGTCTCCCCCAAACGCCATGTGATTTGCATACCATCAGAAAAGTCTGTAGACCTCTGTGGTGTGAAGCTAATTTTCCTTTACTGGTCATCAGCATGGCTGTGTCCCAGGGACACAGATCATGAGCACAAGACAGCAGCAGTCTCCCTGTTTACTAGATTTCAACCCCTTGGCTCTCTGCATCTCATATTTGCTGCCTGCTGTGGAAGCCAAGCTGGTCAGAGGGCCTGCAGAGATCCTGGAAGAGTGGTGCTTTGCATTCTATGAGTGGTTTTGGGGCGAGCAACAAGGTGTTATTTGGACAGAGTCAGTGGAGTCATAGCATTATTTTCCATGTGAGATGAGAAACAACATAGCTGGTGACGCCCATGACCTAGCAGGAAAGGTCAAAGGATAACCCTGCTCATGAACTTTGCACGTCTGTAGCAAATGATGATGGAAATGGGTGACATTTTGGGCAAGACATTTCTTAAAAAGGAGACCATGCCCCCTGCTGAAACTTTCCACTTCAGTAGAACTCCCCTTCTCACTTATTTGTTCATAATTCTGCAAAGCCCTCATGTCCAATTTGGGTCTCAGCAAGGCAAAATAAACAAAACAAACAAAAATCCAACCAAACAAATTACAAACAGGGGTTTGTTCTGATTTTTGTGAAGCCCAGCACATTTTACAAAATCTGGCTTTGATAGCTGAATTTGGAAGAGAGAGAGGACGGATTGCTTCAGCCACTCATCCATAGGGAAAAAAAAAAGGGAGAAGAAGTGAAGCCATTGGCAGTTGCACACAAACTCAGAGAGGCAGAAGGAAAATGTCAATGCTATGTCACAACTCTAGCTGGTACAAGACAGCTCTTAAACAGAGATGTGAAAGGGCTGTTTGGGATCATGTACCTTCCATTCCATAAATTACAGCTGAGTAGAGGGGGGTAGAGCAATGCTGGGCTGGTCAGCGGTTTTGGGAAGAGGTCCCAGATGGTTTCTATTTCATCCAAAGTGGGTCACCTGCCTCTGCTCCTGTTCCCTCTCAATTTCAGGCTTGGCATTCCCTAGCAAAAGTCTTTGGGTGGTGGTGTGCACCTATCTATGGCCCTGTGGTTCTGCCCAAAACCAGCTTTGATCTCTCCCCCTTGCCTTTCTAAGGCCGTCCTTGTCGGGAGCCATTTGTGGGGTGGGTAGAGCCAAGGAGATGGAGACAGCCACCCCCCCTTGCCCCACATCGCTCAAGATGCCATGGCATTGACTCTGTGAGCCAAACAAGCACTGACATGGTGCAGCCGGGCAGGCTGTCCTGTGGGCTGTAAATCATGCCTGCACGTTCCTCCACTGGTGACTTGCTCAGGACACGCTCTGCCCCACAAAAAGTATGGCAAGCCTGCACCCCTCCACCACCTCCCCACTCCTGCTCAGCCAAGTTCCAGCAGTCCCCACCCTGGGGAACAACGGTCAATTCCTCCTTGTAATTTTTGAGCATGAAGAAGCATTAAATTGTAATCCACCTCCTTGCACTCTTTCTCCTTCCCTCCTTGTTCTCCTCTATCCCCAGTCTCCTTATCCTTCTGGGTCCATAAATCTTAATTGTGTCTGTGACTTGGGTTTTCATTTCCCCTCTCTCTTGCTTTCTTTCTGTCTTGATCTTTCTTTTTTTTTACAATGTTAATTAATCATGTTTAGGCCTGGTCCCAGCTGTTACCATAAGGAGAGTCCCTTGCCAGCCCACCCTCCCCGCCCCCAGCCCAGATTCATGTCACTTTTGGATAAATCCAACCAGTTGGAGGAATTCTTTGATTGTCCAGCAGCAGAGGCGCTGGGTGATTTGTCACGCTCCCTGTGCCACCTCTGGGACATGCCATTCGCAGCTCTGCTCCCTTGGGCATGGTTCACCCCCTCCCCACCTCCAAGAAGTTCCCACTCCAGCGGGGCTGGAAGGGACTCTCTGTTCAGAAAGATGCTGAGGGGCTTTTGCGAGAAGCAGGACCTGTCAGCTCAGCTGTACGTAGATGGAAGCAAGATGTGACTGAGGGGCTCCTGTCTCTGGAGCCTCATCCCTGCCTGGGAGGGAGGCAGAGGGAAGAGCTGGATTCCCTCCTTGGGAAACCATATCGGAGGCAACCTTGGCAGAGCTTCTGGGAGGTCCAAATGTAGGTCAGACCCTGCAATCAGTCTTCCCCTGTTCTCCCATCGCCTCCCTCCTCTGTGCCTGGCACTGCTCCCTCAGAGCAGGAGCAGTGTTTGCATCAGCTGCCCGGGCTGGCACACCTCTGTGCCACATGGCACCCCATCTCCAAGAGGTGACCTTGTGTCTGATACAGCTAGGATGCATGGGAACATGCGGGGAGGTGGCTGAGTGTGCTCATGCTCCCTGGAGCCTGCTGCCAGTAGATATTCAGTATCACAAAAATGAAAATATTCCTCAGTGTGCTTCTTAGGATGGTTGGGAATCCTTGTCTTGGAAAGACAGAGGGCTAAAATAACAGAGGTGGAAAAGGTCAGGCCTGCCATGGCATGGAGGATGTGCAGGGGTCCCTGAGCAAGGACAGGAAGGAAAGGTGGGATGCAGGGAGAGGTCAAGAATGTGGAGAGAGTCTGACACAGAGAGAGCAAAGGGTGCCTGAGCCTGGTGCCTTAGCCTGAGCAGCAGTGGCAGAGCTGGCACTGGGAAGTTCTGGAAGAGTTGCAGAAGACATGGAGGGGACCAGCAAAGCAGGCAGGGTTGGACATCAAATGCCTGGACTGTGTACCCCAGCTGATATGCAAGTGTGGCTAAGGCACAGATTCAACTGGCTTCCAGCCATGGCCAGCTGGTATTGGCTTCCAGGACTTCCACAAATGCTTGCCTCTTGTGCCCAGTGTTTTATTGCTCCCCAGCAGTGTGCCAGCCAGCCACATCAGGGATCACATGGGCCAGCAATGTGAAAAGCCCATGAGCTCGCCCCTCTCTTGCCCCTCATGCCAGGTGCGCTTCACAGCATGCATTCCAGCTCCTTGTTCAGGCTGTTCATGGATCTCAGGCTCCTTCCAACCAATGCCTGGAAGAGCAGATCTCATTTCTTAATGCTCCTGGTTCTCTGGAAGCTGTCTTGAAGCTCCTTCTATGTCTCCCTTCCCTGCTGCCTGTCCCTCTAAATTATACTCTTTCATTCCCCCAGGACTGGCTCCTAGTGCTAATACCCCTCAGACATTTGCAAGCTATCATTGTGTCCTCACTGAGTCATCATTAGGCTAAGCTCTTGCAGTTAGCTCCTTTAATCGTTCCTTGTAAATCTTTCCCTTTACACCTCCGCTTGTTTTCATAGCTTTTCCTGAATGTCTTCCAATCACGCCAGTGGCCTCTGGGTCATAGGCCTGGAAATGACCCTTGTAACTCTACTTGGGCCAAGGGCAAAGTTGTTCAGGGGTTTTCAGCCTGATCCTTCTCTCTGTACATCTGTCCTCAGTCCCAAATCATATCGGCATCTTTCCCATGGCAATCTCCTTTTTACTGGCTGCCCAAGTGTTTGAACACCAGCTGAACCAATGTAGACTGGAAAAAAAAAAGGAATAAAATGTCATTCTGCTTATTCCATCTGCAAAGAAGCCAGACTGTTTTCCTTTAAGCTCACAAGGGAAGAGGTGGCAACTCACATGAAAAGTGGAGCAGATGAAAATGGATCAGGATTCTTTCCCCCAATGAGAAGCCGAGCCACCAATGGGTATTTTGGGTTTGGAGCTGGAATGAAGCTGATGGGGCCCATCTGTTACTTTTCCCTTTGCAGATCAACTGTGTTTTCCCAAGCTGACCTTCATCTGCTATTTCAAACCCTAGGTCAGCATTCCCATGGGCTCCGTCCAACTCCCACTGGGAATGAAACCGGGTGCTAAATATTTTGGTGTCATTTCACTATCTGTTCCTGCCTTTACTACCACCTACAGGCTTCAGGAATGAAGCAGCCTCTTCCCAGATCATTAACAGGGAGCTTAATTAAAAGCTGTCATAACACCAGGCATCACTGCTGGGAAATCGTAGTCCACTTTGCAGTTGGGTGACAGGGTCACGCTGTTCTCATTTCCCTGTCAAGTACATGCTTTCTTTATCACTGACTCCAGGACTCCTGGTGGCTCCAACTCATTTGAACAACTAGTCCCTTCTGCAGCCTTATCTGCCCTTCTTAAAGTTCTGACCAACTTTTAAAATGGAAAATGCCCCTTTGAAACGAAGAATGCAGAACTGGCAAAGCAAAATGTTTCAGGTTGTTTCAGTCCCGTCCCTATCTCCTCTGGACAAGTCACCATGGTGAGATATTTTTGGATTTTGAAACAATATCCTCATTAGAGAGTTAGGGGAAGAGATGAAGTGGTTTCCCAATATCCACAAATAAACTTCCTTAGACTTGGCAGGCAGCCAGTAATGCCAGGCACAGCCAAGCCAGAAAGCTCCTGATGTTTTGTAAAGAAAGGTCTCAAAGCATGCTCTGTTCTGTACCAAGGCTATTTGGATACCAAAAGCCCCATCTCATGCTAGTCCTACATCCAGAAAACTCCCCACCCAGAAGTGAGGTGAGAATAATCAATGGGTACTCATGGGTTTACTTCCTTTTCAGTCATCAGGAACAAAAATTGGTGATGGGGGCCTGTGCAAGATATTTTGGGGTTTAGCTGGTTGCTGCATCTTTCCTACTCTGTGTTAGCCCTCCTTTGTGGATTTTCATACCTCATTTTTCTAGGACTCTGCAGTCTGTGAGAGCAGTCATACCCCTGTACCCACTGACATGAAGAGATGAGCCTCTGTCTACACGTACACTAATCCTACCCAACTCTCTGCACCCTGTAAGTGGGTAAAAGTCTTCACAGAGATTAGTTTGTCCTGCCCCTTGCTGTTTTCAAAGCTAAGCCCCACTGGGATCCCAACTCATGCAAATATTGAAGCACACACTCATACCATGAACACATGAGCTCTGCCACTGCTCCCAAAGGACTTCAAAGGGCCAGGCCCACGTGCTTAAAACTGAACAGGTGTTAAATAAGCTGCTGGATCAGGGCATCAGTCATCGGCAAGGCAGGGGGCACTGGATATATCTTGCGATAATAGACCACTTTGCTACATTTGCACAGGCCTTTGCAACAGCCAATAAATCAGGCAAAACAGCTGCTGCTAAACTATGCAGAGACTTTGCCCTTCTACGCAAATTTTCTGAAAGGATCAGCCATGATGGGGCCTGGGGGAATTTGAAGCTGGGCTCCTGCACACCCTGATGTCAGAGTAGGGATGGTCAGGGCAGCCCACAGGGCAACCCCACAGACTAAGGAGCAGCTGGAGAACAGGACCTGTGGCCCCATGCACCCAGCCAGCTGGACTGAGCACTGTGCCTCTCGCAGAATGGAAAGCCCAGTCCAGCCATTCCTCTAAGAGCCCCAAGCCATTCAACAGCTAAAGCGCTCACATAGCTGGGGAGGTCATACTCCCAGCCCTGCTATTAGGTCTCCTCTGATCTGCCTGGCTCTATTAAAACAGGCAGCATCATCAGAATCAGCTCTACAACATTTGGGGATCTGCTGAGCATGGGGACAGCAGGAACTTGGAGCGTGCGTCCCCTGTCTGACTCCATTGGCTGCTCCTCAAATCTGCGGTTTCAGCCATTCAGTCACTTCCCTCCTTTGTTAAATGACCCTCTCCAATTCAACCCGCAATTTACTGGGCACAGTTCCCCGGGGTGTGTTCTCTTCGGGCTTTATCACCTGCTGCTATGAAACAAAAGCGAAAGAAGTCCCCAGCAGTCAGTGAGACCCCAGGGACTCGCTGTCCTAGAGACAGCAAGAGACAGCTTCTGGTGCAGATAGCAATGAATGAAAAATGCCGAGCGCGAAAAGCATGAGTACAGCCTGAACAGAAACAGAAAAGAGTAGAAAAGCCCATTTTGAGAGGAAGCCCTGAATGAGGCAAGTCCACGAGCTGCTTGGAGCCCAGCATGGGGAGACGGAGTGCTGTTGCTTTTACTGTTGCATTTTGCTCCAGGTCCCAGATACTCATTTCTGCTAATGGAGAGCAATTTGGGTTGGCCGGATTCCCCAAGGTGATGCTGGCTTCCATGTTGTTCCTACATGCACCAGACATT
This sequence comes from Grallaria varia, assembly GCA_013396735.1. NCBI lineage: Eukaryota > Metazoa > Chordata > Aves > Passeriformes > Formicariidae > Grallaria > Grallaria varia. Next base: position 598,064 of record VWZG01004261.1, on the reverse strand, counting down.
TCAAGGCATTGCAAGCCTGGAATCCATACATTGTGGCTCAACTGTGAGCAAGGCACTGAGAGGGCTGACAGAGCACAGGACCATCGTGGCTGATGCTAGCACTCTGTGTTTCACAGAAAATCTCTGCTAGGTTTTCCAGAGCCGGGCAGCTCTCCAGAGCTGCCAAAATACTTGTTTTCAACAAAATGGGGAAAGGGATTTTCTCTCCAGGACAGGAAGTATCACTTCCCCGTGTCGCTCCTCGGCAGGAGTCAACCCAGACCCCCAGATTTGAAAGACAATCCTTCGTCTGTAAAAGGCCCAGCATCTGATGTGTGAAATAAAGCCACCAGCAGTGAGAGAACACACTGCATTATATCAATGCGTCAAGCAACAAGTTTATGCTGTACTGGACTCACTGCTTTCAACCTGGGCAAATACATCCAAGCAGGAGAAAGCAGCTGTGGGAAGCTCATTTGTGCCTCTTGGAATCTCAAACCAGGGATGCCGAATGTCTCCTGGAAAACTCCCACTGACCTTTGTCTTCTTTCCTGGCTGCTTTTCTGCCACTGTCTTCCCCTCAGAAATGAAAAAAACAACAATCTCTGAATCACTGCTGCTCCTCCTGAAGAAAAAATGCAGAGCAGGGGGATTTTGCTCCACTGCTCACACACTTTTTCACAGCCATGAGTTAGAACAAGGTTTTGCTCATGGAGATGAGTCTTGATGTTATGGCAGGGCCTTGTTGGAAATAGAGTGCTGTAAGGCTTAGTTCTGTTTGTTAAAAGGCATAGCTGGGCAAGCTACAAATTGTTATTATCTCACTGTGCATGACTCCACAGGATATGGAATGGACAAGCATCAGGGCTCATTTATAATCCAGGCAAAGTGGCAGGACCACCACTACACCTGAGGCCATTGTTTTCCATTTGTCTGCACTGAGCTCAAAGTTTATGCAGCACAAAGCCAAACCTGGAGGTGCAACTGGCCAACAAGGCCAGTGGTGGGCTGCCAAGAGCAGGGAAGGTGGCGGACTGGCCACGCTGTATATTAAAGGGCTTGTTTGTCTAACATTTACAGCTGATCATGTCCAACATACTTGTTTCAGCATCTACCTTTTTTTTTTTTTTTGTAGACTCTGACCCTTGTTTTTCTATGTCCTCCATTTTTAAATGTGTTCCTGCCAAACCACCTAGTCCCATTTCTCTCTCTTTCTGGCAATCCATCCACAAGCAGCCAAGTGTCACCCCTTTACCTCTCCGTCCCACATAGCATCTCCTTCTCCAAAGCCACAAGTTCACCCTTATCTACCTGTCTGTCTGTCTGTCTGTCGGACAAGGGAACAAAGGACTGTGTGTTTGGTTAGGATGGCATTGGATGACAAAACCCATTGGCACCCTGTCCAGGTGCCTATTCTTACAGGCGGAAAAGCAGTGATATGGGGCAGGAAACCCCATGAGACAGTTTGGAAAGGAAAACAAGCAGGACCAAAATTTGGGGAAGACAAAAGGTGATAAATGTCTGTCTCTTCATCGAACTTTTCTTCTTAGCCTCTTGCTGAACCCAATTACCCTAACTAAAATGAATGTGCTGTAATATGACAGACTTTTGTCTTTGATTAAGGACTTCCAGGCCTCTTGCAGGTGATGCGCTCTATAACTCATTGTAAAGATGGCTGCATTTTATAACCAATGAGTTGCATGGAGTTTAGGGCTTTTTTTTTTTTTTTTTTACCTTTCTCCCCCCTCTTCCCTGTTTCCTTGCTCTCCAGTTCAGACCGAACTGGGTTTAACTAGGCCTGAATAATTTAATAGAGTCATTATGCTCCTGTGTTTTTCCCTTACTGTCAACTGTAAAATCCATACAGTAGCTTCGGGAAATGGGGCTAATTTGAATTGATAATAGGAGACTCTGGAAAAAGTCATCTATTGCCGCGCAATGGTGGAGCAGATGCATGCTAAATCTTGTATAATGAAAGAATATGCTGGTGTCAATTATGTAAGAAAACGACTTTACAGTGGTTTGAGGCAATGGGTTAGCATTCTGCTTGATATTATCACATAAAGAAACACCCATCAAAACTTCTCATAAATATGGAACGGCAAGTAAGATTACATTATAAATTTGAATGTTATGAATGTGTATGAGAGAGACAGATCAAAGCAGGATACCCACCTCTCATAACTGGAAGTACAAAAGAGCAATATTTCAACATTTACACAACACCGTCGTCAGGAGAGCGGACCAGGAGAGGGGCTGGGGATATGTCCCTCCCCTGCCTGCCCCAGAGCCACTGTCACAGCATTTGCTGGAGAAAACTACTGGGCTGGGTAAAACCACTACTGGGCATCAGTCTCTTAGTCCTTCGTGAAACAGTGATTTGTCATTGGGCAAGGTGGCTGGGAAGGTGATGCTGCTGCTGCAGGTGTAGGGGTGGCTTTCACTTCAAGAGATGTTTGCACAAGAATCTAAACTTCATGGCAGGCATCAAGCTCAGAGGAAGTATCGCTCTCAGCTTTTGAGTTTTGCTCCTGCCTGGGAACTTGTGTGGAGAGGAACGTTACAGATGCCAACTATAGTTCCAGTTGCCATCAGTCAAAACCAGTACCAGTGTCTGGTTAAGAGAGGACAGCACATTGCAGAGCATGTATTTGACTGCAGAAGGCTTCAGCAGCTTCTGTTAAACAGGTTGCTGGGGAAGGGTCTGCTCCTCCGAGGGGATAGCGGTATCAGCTCAGGGTACGGTGGGGTGGAGTGAGACAAGAAAGGATTATAGGATATCAGAGGGGATTTGCTTCAGAGCAGATTCCCAGCATGTGGTGAAGGGAGGAGGCACTTGGGGTGAGGGAATTTCAGGGCACAGAGTCAATGAACCACGTAACTGAATTCAATTCCTCATAAAACATGAGCTGCACTGGGCGTAGAGGAGAAAAGGGACGTCTGGCCCAAGCTGATAGCAGGGACTGGGAGAGCTCCATTGCAGTCACATCTAGTCTGGGGCAAAGTAGGTCACCCAGTGCAAGCCTGCTGAGCTTGCACTGCCCACTTCAAATCCCCATGAGACCCAAACACTGCCCGAGTCACTCAGGTCACAGGGCCTCCAACAGAGCTGTCGGTGATCCCAGCTCTGAGACTGGACAGAAACTGGAGAAGATCCAGGTTCTTTGTGCCCAGCTGATGGCTGAAACCTGTCAGTTTGCTCTCCCTGGGCTCCAGCCGGCTGGCTGCAGCCCGAACCCATCAGGCTCTGTCAGCATGGTGCATTCGAGCTCCCAACATGAATGGGAGGCATGTGTGGTACATCAATTCGCAGCCATTCCCTCATGCTCTCCCAGATGTTGCTGCCCTTCGCAGCCGGGACAGCTGAACCCATCGTGCATCAAGCCCAGAGCCACCCTGCTTCACCACAAGCTTCTAGACACCACCACATCAGCACAAAGGGAAATCAGCAGACGGTGTTGATACTGTGCAAAGGGGCAGCTTTGGGAGTGGGGCTTGTTAGAGGGTGAGTGATATGGCACGTCCGACCTCAGCCTGAAGCATTCGGGTTGTCCCTTGTTCTCTCCTGCTGCCTGCCCTGCCCTTCCAATGGATGTTGCTATTCTTGGAGTTGAAAGGGCAGAAGAGAGCATGGCCTTCACTGCTACCACCCCAATCATGAGTCTGCACATTCATCTTCAGCAGCAGGTTATGCTGTTAATGCCTTCCACTGATCACTCCAGAGGTGGTGTCTGCAGCAGAGGCAGGGAGGGCAGCAGGGATAATACTGCTGTGCTCGGCTTGCCCAAGTTTAACTGTACTAAATGGTAGCTCAGTGTGCTCCTGCTAGCACAGAGAAAGAGGAGAGCTTCAGTTATGTCTTGGATGGGTTGGACCTGGTGTGAAAAACTGACCGTCCATCTGCCCTTTGGAGCCTGGAAGATGGAGCACATCCCAGTAGAGAAGGTGGTCCATCTGGTTGAGAATGGGGGACTTCCAGTGTCAGCATCTCCACTGAGAGACACAAACCAAAAAAAGATGCCTCTCACTGGCCATACCTGACTTGCATACAAAACATTGCAGGAGCTGGGGAGTGTTGCTTTGTGTGCATCCAGCACAGCAGCCCCTTTGCAGACTCAGCAGGCTCTGTCTTACACAAGCATTGACTTTGGCCCACTCTGGCCCTCTGGGATGCTTATTCCAGACTCTCTGTTGTTTACAAATCCATTGTTAATTTCCAGTCTACATTTCTTTCCTTCTGCTTTAGCCCTGTTTGCTCCAGTGCCAGTGTCCTCTTTTAGCTTGAGTGGCTCTTCCCTGCTGTTAGCCCTGTTGACGTATTTATGGACAGCAATCAGATCCCCTCTCAGCGGGTGTCATGCTGGGCTAAACAAGCCGAGCTCTTTCAGCCTCCTCTTTCCAGAAATGATAAGGTCATCCCGCACTGAGGTCATGCAGCTGCTTTGCCTTTGCAGCCAGGTGGGAGCACATCTGGGCCAGATTCACACCACCCCAGCCCATGCGCCTCGCTTGCTGTCGTAGCCTCGGCAGGAGGGGGGATAAATGCTGTACCTCACCTGTCACCTCTAGAACAGAGATGTGTGTCCAGGAGTCACCCTAAGCAAGACAGGCACTTCCAGGGTCTTTTCTAAGGACAGTCTGAAGCCTTGCTTACTCTTGGAGAAGCTTAGTAGGGTAGTAGGGAACAACTGGACAAGCCAGTGGCTTATCCACCTAACAGGTGTGAGGAGCGTGTCTTTCCTAGCTTTGTGGAGGGGCTTCTTGTGGTCCCTCCCTTTCATACCTTCCCTGTTTCTCACCTTAGCTTTTCAAAGAGACCTAGGCAACAACCTGATTGAGGTTAAATGAGTCAATCAATGTGTTATATCCCAAATGTTGTTTGATGTTTTCCATTACTGAAAGACTTCTTGGTTAATTATTTGGGACAATTATCTGGCTGTTATGGTTTATTTCTCCTCAGAAATAATATTGGTTTTCACCTACATAAGATTATTTTTTATACTTACTAAATTACAAGAGTAATAAAATAATGCTTTAAAAAAACATGATTTCTATGCCTGTTGAAAGAAGGCTTCTTCCTCCTACTCTGACATTTCAGTCCCCTGAGCTTCAAGGAAAAGGGCAGAGTGGTCCCTAATTGTACTAGGATTTTAGTTTGAAAGAAAATACAAAGGAAAAGTTTGTTCAATGTTTTAAAACCTCACTTCTGTATTTTCAAAAATTAATATGCTTGGTGTTTAGATTTTTGTTTTAATGACTTTTTTGTTTTAACATTTAAATGGTATGATGCTTTTAAACCCTGACATTAAAATGAAATTAATTAATCTGATCTGAAAAGAGTGTTCCTTGAGGACTTCCCTTTTCAGATGATTTTGAGATCAGTGAAAGGAGAGAGCGAATGAGATGGACATTTCTAATTAAGTGTTGAACATCTGGAACTCTCAGCATTCCTTCTCCCCTCTGGATTTTGCAAACTTCTGCACTTTGCAGAGCTCTGGCCAGCTCTTTGTTGTGCTCAATGCTATATAAGCATTTAAAAATGGTAGTCCCAAAGCATTTAAAAATGTCAGTCCAAATCCCAGAGCTTCAGTTCTTATGTAACCAAATTTTTTCTTTTATAAGCATGGATTTTCTTCTAGAAAGTTGTTTCTTGCTGTATCTCTGTGTAGCATTCATTGCACTTTAGTCTGTCACCCCCTAGTTTCCTCTAACACCCTCTTGCTCTGTCCCAGACTTCTTGCATAATCCACCAATTCCCTGACTGTAAAATAGAGATACCTTGCCTAAACAGAATAGTGGTTTATTAATTTTTATATCTTGATTTGCTGAAACTAAACTATTCAATGGGCTGGTCTAGATAAGTTTCCTATTTTATTAAAAAAAAAAAAGTATAAACAGTTTAAAACATTTTAAAGACTCTACAATGAAAAAACAGCTGTCTTCTGCTTAAGACAAGTTTTTACGTTTAAATTGTGACTTAGTTTGATGAAATGTTGAAAACTGAAACCCAGTGATTCAAAGAGGCACATACAAAAATATTCCTGCAGACTTCTGAGCACATAGTTCTGGGCATGGAAAGGGGGGCTGCTCTGACTCTTGGTAGGTTTTACCCTGACTTGCAGATGGGACACTTCAGAAATACCCAGGGCAAAAAAACAAAAAAACAAAAAAACAACAACAAAAAAACAAGCGAGACTTTCCAATCTTAATTCCAACCATGTTTCATAGCCTCAGACTATAAAACTCATAAAAATATAGATTTTTATCCCAACTTTGCCCCTGCCCCAGTTGAGCAAGCCTAAAACCCTGGAGTAAGAACATCCAGCCGGCTGCTTTCCTCGCAGCCTTTCGCTCCTTTTGCCTTGGCTTTTAAGCTAAGAATGGGGAAACAACCTCCCCAGCTGGCTGGAAAGCTGTCCCAGGGGTTTGATGGCAGGGTCCAGTGTGCGTGTAGGATGCATCCAGTACTGCCCGCAGTCCCTGGGAGCCTTGCCCACATGCTGTTCTCATCTACAGGGGGTTATTTATAGCTGCTGATGCCAGGAATTCGGCAGGGACGCTGCCGGGGAGGATAACAAGTTTCTCTTTAGGAGGAATGTTCCACCCCGACCGGAGGAGCAAAGAACAATAAAAGATGATTGATTTCCTCGCAGCCGCCTTGGAGCTCAGCGCTGTACCCACGCCAGGCATCCCAGTGTGCAGGGCTCCCTCTCCTTAGCCGGCATGTGCCATGTCCAGCCGCAGGGTAACACCAGCGGGCAGTGAGGACCACAGCCTGGGATCCACGTTCACCCTCTGAACTGGACATCTCCCATCATCTTTGCCTGAGATGAGTGAGAAGAGGAGAAAGGGGAGGCAGAGCTTATAAGACCGCCTCTCTGGGCCTTCAGGCACTTTCTGTTTACATTCTTTGGAGTAAATTGCCGAGCCTCAGATATTTACAGGGAAATCGTTTTGATTCTTAAACTATATGAATGAAGCTGCAGATGGAGAGAGTAATGGCTTAAATTTATTAGCGTGCATAAAATTGTTGATGCTAATTTTCAGCTGTACACTAAGCAAACAGTCGATGGGATTAAACTGGATCCCTTATTTAAACAAACTCGCAAAATGTAATTTACATCTAGTTATTGTTTCCGACTCCTTCCAGACCCCTTCCCAAAGCTCCCTCTAATGTTGCCAGGTCTGTATTGCACCCTCTCCCTCCTGCTCTTCCATCACTTCAGGACAGCGTTTCGACCCTGTGGGACCTTCAGGGAGAGAGATATATATTTAGACAGAGCAGTACTCTCTGAGCTTTCTTCTTCAGAGGAACTGGCCTGGATTTTTTTCCACTCTAGAGATGCCAGATTTTCTGCTAGAGATGCCACTTAAGGATGCTTTTTTTCCACTATGGATGCCAGTTTCAAGACTTTTCACCTCTTTTGGTTTAAGCCTTCACCAATGGGCTCTCACAATGAAGAGAAATCTGTGTTGCAGTGCAGTGCCAAGCTGTCATGCCTCAAGGACTAAGTGTACAGCCTTCTCACCTGCCCTGCAGCCCATCAGGATATCACTTATTCACAGCACCAGGTGTCTCCCCTGCTTTTTGCCCCCTGCTACTGGTGCAGCCATGCCTGACATAGAGCATCCTGGATCAGGAGGGAGACTGGGGGGATACAGCAGGGAAACAAAGCTCGTGGGGACCATGGTAGATGGTCTCCATGCCAGCAGCAGCCCCCTGCCCTGCTCCACTCTCCATCATCTCACCTGACATCGCCTGCATCTTGGGGTGTGCTTTCTGCCCTGGGAAGGGAAAACTCAGCAGCTGCCCCTGAGCCAGCAGAGAAGACTGGACAGTCAAAAGTGTTTCTTCTGCCTGCAAAACTCTGCAGGTCTAGTGAAGATTCACTGATTAGGTGCAGAGTGCCTGACCTCAGTGGGGTCCATAGGTGCTGCAGGGATGGGAACTAATCAGATGGAAAAAATCTAACCAGCTTCAGCCCTTACCAGTCACATGAACTAATCTCATAAATTTATTCCCTGCTCTCTGGTGCCTCCTTATGAGAGGAATTTGTGTTACAGAAAGTCTGAGTGTCCCTGGAGGGTGGGAAGGCTGCAGAGGAATAACAGAGCTGACAGAGCATGTGATAATGCAGGAATACCACAGGAGCTGCTAATCCTGCTCCCTACGACTGTTAGGACCCTGCCAGCAAGGCTCGTGTGCAGACATCCTACAGCAGTGGGGGTTACAAACGTTGGTCCAGTGTGGAGCACAGGAGTCATCCAGAAATGCCTGCCAAGGGGCTGGGAGCAGAAAGAAGGAGAGGGCAGGGTGGAGGGATTACAGGGAGATGCTGGAAACACCAGTGTGTGGAGAAAAAGCTCTCCATGTGGCACAGTTCTTTTTTTTGTGTGTGTTCCTAGATAATGGTAGGGTTCTACCACGTTTCTGTGTGCCCTGCAGGGGAAAAATGACCATGGTAGTTACTGACCCACACTGAGGAAGAGATGATCATAATCAGTGATGCTCACACCTTCAACATAGGGCTGCGCTCAGATTTCTCTATTTAACAGCCAGGCAACATCTATCCTCAAGGCCCTGGGAAGCTCTGTCCCCTGTACTGGGGTGTGCAGTGATGAATCTGCTTGTGGGAACTGAGCTGGTAAGTCTGGCTTCTGTATCCCTGAAGAGGAGAGACACAGGGATGAAAACAGGAGCAGTTTTGCACTGCAAATCATTCCTCCTCCTCTGAGCAATGCTGAAGCCACACCACAAGGCTGCAAGGACAGGAAGAAGACAGGGATCTGCAGAGTCCAATCTCATCAAATTGTCATGTCTGTGCTTGAAAAGCATCTACTTGCTCCAGTACGTCCCCTGCACCTCCAGCTCCTGGAAACACCTCACTGGGAGTGTCACTGCTTAAGGACACAGAGAAGAGGTTGGAGGGACAAATCTTGCCCTCCTAGAGAGAAAAGAACATAGAGGGAAGGCCTGAAAGGTGGGTGGCAGGTATAGGACCTGTTGTTCCTCCAGCAGGACAACAGGCATCTGGGTTTGGGTAGTGACTGGACAGGAGAGCTGGAAAGCCACTTCAGCATCTCCCCTCCCACCATGCCACTGAGAGCTGATCAACCCCGTGTCACCTTACAAGCCACTTAATCCCTTCCGTCATGCTTCTCAAGGAAGGGGTGTGCAAGCCAAGGTTTAGCTGCCACCAGCTGCCCCGAAGTCATATGCTGAGCGTCTGCAGAGCATGTGCAGGGGGACATGACTGACACCTTGCCAGTCCCCCCGCACCTGGGAATTGCCCAGCCCTGAAACCCCGGACCCAGCTGGCCCTTTGATCTCTGCGGGGGCTGAAATCAGTTCCCCTCCACTCCAGCTTTGGAGAGGATCATTCTGATTTTGTCTGGACATCTCATATCCTGGCAGGTGTCAGTCTTGACTTCCAAGACGCCTTGGAGGGGGAGGTGGAAAATGGGAGGATTGTAAAAATAAATAGTGTTGAAAACCTGTGTCTGTGCCCACCCTTCCTCTCAGTCCATGTGTTGGGACCTGGTTCATCTAATGAATGACCCTCTACTCCCTACTAGTGCCGTCAGCCTCCAGAAGAGCAGCTACACGCTTTCTCCTGCCAGAAACATCACCCACAATGTTTTTGAGCGCCATGAAAATGGCAATGTGTGTAGATGGAGGACCTGGAGACAGTCTGTGGCCTGTCTCAGCATTGGACAAAGTTGTCCATGATCTCTACTAAGGAAGAAAGCAGAGAGACCACCAGGCACATGCAGGGCTGGAGTGCAGAGCAAAAATTCATGCTCTCCTCAGCTGCCCTGCTCTGGGTCCCACCAGCTGCTGCTCACACCATCTGAGCTGTGTGATGAATCATTCTGAACTGTTCCCTGGAAGGAGCTGCTGTAGAAGTAACCCACTTACAAACCAGGGCCCTCTAAAGCCTTGAGTGTCCTCTACCTGCAGCAGGTATCTTCCAACACATGCCAGAAGGACTTTAATATTGAGAGATCTCCAGCCCCAAACTTGGTAGCAGTGAGAAAGGATGAGAGTTCCCTCACAATGTTAGGTCTTTCTATCTGTTCAGGCTTGAATTACACACCCAAAAGCCGTGGCTGATGACAGCTTCAGACCAATGCAGATTGGCCAAGACCGCTCTGCTTTGGACCTCGCCCTTCCAGGATATTTGACCTTTGCTCCAGACAGTAAATTGATCCCACACCTGGCTGAGATGGGATGTGTGAAATCTTACTGTAAAATTACTTAAGTCCAGGGGCAGAGACATAAAGGAAGCTGTGGCCACACAAGGCTGAGAGTCAGGTCACCATCCACCATCACAGTGTTCCATATGAGCCCAGCATGCACTTTTAGCTGAGCAATGTTTTAGAGTTCACAGTTTATTATGCTAGAGAACAAACCTCTAAATGGGACCAAGTTTGGCTTGTTCTCGTTTGCATTTCTGCAAGACTCACTGCTGCCTTCTTTTTCTCTCTTTATTCTTGTTTCTCAGGTCTTCTCTCTTCAGTTTTTGAGAAACTCTACATGACTGGGCCAGCCAATTGCCTTTCTGACAGCTGACATTGAACCTATTTTTTAGCAAGGCCTGTTGTTCACTACAGTAAATGGTGTTCTGGGATGGTCAACAGAGGTATGGTGCGAGCCAGAACAGAAGCAGGCCTGGTCAGGTAATATCTAAGGTCCATGCATCCCTGCACCATGTCTGAGAGGATATCTAATGTGTAAGAAGGTGGTCAATGTGCTATGATGTTTCTTCAGAATAATCTCCCAGTCTTCAGTGATTTTGGATGGGTGACTTCCTCAGTCAAACTTTGCTGCTTTGTGTTTAGCAGCAGCTGTTGTAGATTTTTTTCCCATTAATATTTTCGTTCCTTTTTGAATTCCTTTCAACAGGTAGGATCTGTGTATCCCTAGGCAAGGAATCTCTCAGGTTAGTTGTTGACGGCACAAAGAATTTTTCTTTCCATTTGTTCTGATACTCTCACTTGGCAGTCCTGGTTCTTGTACTGAAAGAAAGAGTGAACATTCATTCCTTATTTGCCTGCTCAATAACATTCACCTTCATCACCTAGCCTGCCACTAAACTTCCACCAGCTGAAGGGTCTCAGCTCACACTTGGTAGTGACAGTCCTCTGACCATCCTAGTAGCCCTACTCTGTTTTTCATGAAATCCTGGTGATGCCCTCTGAGAGGGAAGAACAGCAGAAGTCCACCCTGGAGCTGACTATTCCTCATTGCTTACAGCAGGTGGGAGATCTGGAGTGTTGTGTGCTGTTCTTGGCATCACACTGTAACAAAGATAAACACTTTGGGAAATCTGACTTTGGAAAGAAAATTGAAGGAACTGGACCTATTTTTGTCCAAAAAAAGGAAAGGACCAGAAGGTAGCAAGTAAAATATATTTCTGTATGTAAGGTTTCTATGCAAGGATAAGGATGAATTGCTCTCCATATACAGCATGGGGACAAGATAAGGAGAGCAAGACTCCATTTGTAGCAGAGATGATTTAGGTCAGATGTTAGGAAGCTTCTTCAGCTCTGAGCACACACAAACCCTGGAACAAGCTGTCAGGAAGGGATGGAGCCTCTTTCACTGGCAGTATTTACAAGCAGGTTGGACACCCATCTGTTGGGCGGGTTTAGGGAGAGCTGTCTTGCAAGAGTATCTATAAGGGTCCCTCCAGCCTCACAATGTCCAAGCCATTCAGCTAGGACAGACCGTGCCATCCGGGGGCTGGAGATGCTCTGCCAAAGGCCCTGAGGGGATGAGCAGCACTAAGAGGAAATCTGTGCAAATCTATTATCTGTACGCTTTGCTGAAGGCAGGGAGGGTCTCAGTGTCAGGCACATCCCCAGTGGGAACTGCCTTCTCACCTCCCTCTGCTCCCCCAAAATGTAACTGCTCTAATTACAGAGGGCATCCCAGAGGAAAACTTGCCAGGGGCAATGTGGATTTTGATCATTTGCACTCCCACTGGCTTTTCTTTCTTACCTTTCAGGGACATTTTGGGAATCTGTGGACCACAGGCTGCAAGACGTTGGTGACAAATACGTGTCACGGCTTCATGTCCTTTCCAGAGTCACCGTATCTGTAGCTAAGCTGAGAGACCCTATCCTTCTCATCTGCATCAAGGCAGGGGTGCCTGCTCCCAGTTCTGAGCCAGGCCATGTAAAAATGCCTCCAGTTTTTCCAGTTACCATCTCAGTGCTGCTGTTAAGGCACCCATTCCTTAGTTGCCCAGGGAAGATGGGGTGAACAAGCAATGAACATCCAACTGCCCAATGGATCTCACTGGGGACATTATTTGAAATCTGAGGCATGTGTTTTTAAGAGTTTACACCAAAGGAAGCTGCTGATGGCTGCTTCTTTCTCTTGAGAGCGGAGAAGTTGCCTACACATGTGTGCTGTGATACAGGTGTAGTAAAAGAGGTGCACTAGCTAGACCAGATGAGCACACCCCACCCAAGAGCATGGTGTTCCAGGCAGTCACTTCCACCCCATGTCCCTGAGGACAGTCACATTCTGGCTGAAGGTATGACTGAACTGCTCTCAGTCAACACTGCATTCCTTATGTGAACCTTCATAATTGACTGAGCTTAATTAATGAGTCCTCCACGGGCTGTCAGGACATGTGTTAACAGTGAAGGATCATTCAGGTTGCAGTAGTGATCCAGAGATGATGCTCATCTCCATCAGCGTCCACTGATGCCCAGCTCCCTCTCCAGACTTGTCTGTGTGGGCAGTGCTGCACAGTCACTGTTGCATGCTCTCCCTTCCCTCTCTTCTAGCTCATGCAAGGCATGGCCACAAAGCAACCCATCTTTTTGTACTTGTAAATGCATTTTACAGAGTTGTAAATGCCCTTATTGATTCCTCAGCCTTATTATCCTCGCTGTTCAGCCAAGAATCAACTTCCATTTGAGGATAAATTATTAATCAGACTTCTTCAGGTCTATTTCATAATCATTTCCACCATTCTGGCTGTCACATAAGAAGGATTTGCATATTTATTCTGCCACTTTTCCCCAGAACAATACGTGGCAGCTCATGTTTACCTGCAGACTCTTAAATCACTTTCCCTACCTTATAAAAGCTTTGCTTTTAGACATAGCAGGCCCTGCACAGTTCAGTTCATGTCCTTCTGACTCATTTGCTTTGCGGCGTATTTTTGTAGGCAAATACTTTCCCTTTTCCCTTCTTTGCTTTTTTGTTGCTTATTTTTGATACCCTGTGGGGTAAAACTGGTTTGTTCAACCAGCCTTAACAAAAATACAGAAGCTTCTAGGCTGGTACCAACTGTCTTTGGTCCCTGTCCCAGCTCACACAGGAGAGTGTGTTGAGCAGGTATTTTGGCTTTCAGCACTGTTTCTTTTCCCCAGACAGTCAGAGATGAGCAGCCCACACGCCCCATTCAAGACATTGCTGTGTTTCTGTGACAGGGGTGTGCTGCTCAGTGGGAAGTGTTTCGGGAATGGTGGGGAGGAGCAGGGATGGGAGTATGGTGAAGCCAATGGCACCTGTCTAGGAGAAGACAATGTCTGCAGTCAGAGTAAGTCAAATGGAGGGGACTGAGCCATGCTGCAGGCTAGTGTTTCAAGTAGCAGCAGAGAAAATGAGGTACAGACCAAAACAGTGCCCTAGGCCAGGCTGTGGAGAAGGATGGTCACAGGTCAAAGAAGTCCTTGGAAATTGCGTTTTGTAAGCTACACTAGGAGAAACATGGGTGTCCTGGTCCCTCTGAGCACAGGGTGGGAAGGTGGAGGGTGGGAAGATTCACCCCAGGGCTGCCCTCATCCTTGTGCTGTCCATGGGCAGATTCACCCTAGTGTTGCCCTCCTCCTTGTGCCATCCCTGTTATGGCTCCCAACAGTTTCCATGTGGCAGGCAAGTGCACAGGCTGACTCCTTCCAGCAGATGGTAGCAGGAGTATACAAGGGGATGGGCATCCACACTGGGACCCCTAGGTGGACTCTGTGATGATGCTCCTCACATCCAGGGAGAATGGCTGCCAAACAAAGGGTAAAACAAGCTAAGGTGCCATGGGGTGCTACAGCCCTTCCTTATTGACCAGGCCACGGACAGCATGAGTTTAATGAAAGACTCACCACTCCCACAATGAATTCAGATATGAAATGGCAGGGGGATGTGCTTGTCGGCTCTGCAGTCAGTCAGGATGGGTTCACCAAGGTGAAGGCCATGCCACCAGGCAGCCATGGCTCAGTTTAAGGCAACTGTCACAGCACTGGGCAGGAACTGATTTACAAACCCCTTCTTGCCAGCTTGCATTTGGACTGTGGTTCATCCCTTTCAGACATTGCAACCCTGTTCTCTCAGGGGTGACATGATAGCAGGTCTTGTCCCTTCCCACAGCTCCTCAGGTTTACTCCAGTTGCTCTCTCTGTTCCCTTCCTTCATTCTTCCTCCTCCCCCATGTACATTCCCAGCCTTCCTGATTTATTGCCAGTTGTGATGACTTTCTGCAGGTCTTCAAATCCCAAATTCTTAATACGAGGCCACTGCAGGGAAATTTCCCTTCTTTATTTTTAGATGAAGTTTGAAAATGTGATATGAGTGCAATAGGAAGAGCAGAGACCAGTCAATAGAAATTGAAAGGAGCCATTAAATATGAGGTTAAACATAAGGACCTGGATGGTTGAGGTGTGCATGATACATGGATCTGTTTCTCAAGCGTGAACAAAAAAGATTCTTTATGCAACTTGAGATGAGAGCAAAGTGGGGAGACCCATGAGGAGAGTGGACAGGAGGACAGGCAGGGAGGTACAAATGCTAAAGGACACGGTTGGCAGTGAAGCACAGTGAAGACCAGCGATATCAGCTGGGTGCACTAATGATCAGGATTAGATTGGACATGCTTGCCCAGCAACCTCTTAGCACCTGGATTAGCACACCATGGTGTCCACAACCCCTCTGGGTCATGGTGGGACAAGCAGGAGGGAAACAAGGAGGGTAGATCAACAGCAAGAGCACCAACTGCATCTGCTTTTCTAAGGGAACCGTTTATTTTGCTGCAATATAAGAGGACTATATTATCATTTTTTTCAAGCACATGTAGAGGGTTTCTTCAAGAAGCCTTGCAGGGAATTGCAGGCCTGTAGTCTTATATATACAGTACACATAGAGAGCTGTAGACATCTGCCAGAGAGTTTGGTAGCAGGTCTGTCCCACTGGTTAGCAATACGTTTCATTTCTCCAAGGCCAGTGCCTTTGTGCTCAGCCCTGGTGTCTGTGATTTATGGTTGCTGTCCAAAGGGCTGCAGTTTTGGGGTTTAGCTCGAGGTTTACTATGGAAGCAAGCTTTAGACCCCCTGTTTGCATCTCTGCCTGCCTGTCTTCTCCTCAATCACTTTTGAAACTGTTGGACAGTTTCAAGTAATTTTGACAAAAGGTGGAAGACCTCAAAGATGTGAAATCATGACAGGTTTTAGGAAGGTAAGTGCTTGGGAACAGGAGAGACCCAAACAAACACCTTTACAGTGAGAAAGAGCTCAAGCTGTGAAAGAAGATGACTATCCCCTTTCTGCCTTTCTTTGCACTGCTCAGTGTAGCTAGTCATCCCCAGAACGGACAGTTTGTCTGCTCTGCTGCAAAGTTAAGCTCTGATTTTTCTGGCAGAGGATCTGGTGTGATGAGGACATGGCTGTAGCACATCTAGAAGTAAAACCAGTGTGTCCAGTGTCCTGTAGATCTTGTGTGCTGGTTTGCAAAGCCGTGTTCCTGCATCCCATATGCATCAGCTTCCCACATCCAAGGGCTCCAGTTCCCATTACTCTGCCTGCTTTCCCAAGACCCCAACAGGGAACTGGATGATTGGAGTGCTCCTCTCAAGAAGGTGTGGAGTTCACATATGTCTAGTGGTAGACTACGAGGAGGTTGTGGCACAGTACTGGGAATGGGAGAGCCTGTTCCTTCTGGGGAGGGAGCCATGGGGTGAGTGTTGCTCTGTGTGACATTTGACAGGTCTGCAACATATGCTGCATCCCACTGCAGGCTGAAGCTGCCCTCCAAATCAGCTTCCAGCCTCTCTCAATGTGAGGTTAAATCCTTGCTCAGGAGCAAGAAAGTAGAGAAGCAGCAAATGGAACCAATCAATTTGCCATCTGAAAACTGATCAATTTGTGGGGAACCCTTCCCATCCAAAAGCAGGGTGGGAACAGGGTCCAGCCACTGAATGCATGCAGGAAAGATCAGTGGGCAGCCCATAATAAACCCTAAATGTATTTCCAGCCATAAAATGCTTGACGTGCCTTCAGAGAGGCTGTTGAAATCCCTGATTTGCAGCTGGCACTCATTTTCCATCACAGGTAATAAAAAGGCTCAGCCAGAGTGCTCAGATATTTCATTGTCAGGGTCCATTGCCATCCCCCAACCTAACAGCCAGATCACCAGGGCTCGCACACCTTCTCCTCTTCCTTCTCAGGGCTCTCCTTTCCCTTCAAATGGTATCCGGACTGTGCAGGTGATGGCAGGGTGAGATAACAAGCAGGAGTGGTGATTTCAGGAAGTGGTTGGGACTTGTAAATCCTCACGGGGGTTTCCTCTGTTAGAGGAGGTATCCGGGCAGCGGGGCATGTGCTGGCTGGAGTCATGCCTGTTAGGGAGATATTTGTTCTTCTGGCCCCCGCGGCCTAGGAGGGTTGTTGTAACATCCCTCGAGCTGGGATCTGGTTGCAGCAATAAAGTTGAGCGGGTTGGGTTCCTGGCTGGACAGGAAAGAGTTATTGATCAATGCCATGAATCCTTCCCACCTTCCTCCTGCCCACGGGGACATACCAAGAGAAGTGAGAAGGAAAGCAAATCTCAAAAGATGCTCTGTTTAGGAGTGAAGGGTGGCATGGTCAGGGCAAGGACATGGAGAAAGGTTAAACAT